>JARHVA010003897.1:1202500-1367500 GCA_037957365.1 Torreya grandis
AATTATTACACATTTAAATGCAAAGAGATTAGTAGAATAATGCTACTTCTATTCAATGGAAAGAATAGGGTATAGTACATATGCGTACAGTACACAATAAGACTAAGAATGAGAATTCCCATTATTAGAAAGGGGGAAACAATTCCTAACTGATTTGTCTAGATTGTGAATGACAAGAGGAGCTAAGAATGAGAATTCCCATGATCAAAAAGAGGGTAACAATTTATATCTGATTTGCCTAGTCATGGAGATGTGTTATAGTCTATAGATGTGTATGAGATGCTAGATATTCGAGGCACGTTGACATTCTATGATTTGATCTTTGTTTACTGCCTTGCTATCAAATAGCTTACAGTATATATCATTACAAGAGACTAGTTACAAAAGACAGCATTACAAAAATGTTCAACTTCTACAATGCATGATGGTTTGTCTTCTTGTAGGTGTGACAGTTGGACTTCCAACATGCGGTATGCTAACAACTGCTCTAACATGGCACAAGCTCTGGATAAGCCTCTTGGAATGGCAAAACATGGTACAGAGTGTCCACATGGTTGATGAGTCATGTGTGGAGCTACACTAATGCACGATATGTTGCAAGGCATTGTAGAAGCACGCAAGGGGGCCACAAGTCCATGTGCACAGCGCGTGATGTCACGGATGACACCGAGTCATGCACAAAACCTGATTGTTGTGTGGTATACTTCTTGGCACTACGCAAGGGTGCCACAGAGGTTGCATGGGTGGCGTGCACTACCGTGGTGATGCACAAGTTGCGAAGGACACACTAGCATGCGTGACATTGTCCGATATGCTCAATGTTTCCTTAGTGCCTTGCCTCAACTTGATGTTCCAATCAAGCTAAGCAATGCCTAGGAGAAGCGCCAATATGTTGGAACAATAGCAGAGGTTGGTGTGAAGATCAACCTGTGTGAAAGTCCTTGGTGTTGTGCACTACCTCAGGTTGTGCCAATCGAGTGAAACGTTGTTCACAAAAAGCTGACTGTGATGCCGCCTATCTGAGGTAAGCCATTTGGATGGCGCAAGCCAACTCGGAGCGGCGCAATACTATGTATAAAAAGAATGCACAAAGGTTGTGTTGCATGGAATGCAAAGTTGCACCGAACAGCATTGATATTGATCATCCAAAATTTGGCACAGGGCATTGCTCCACAGAAGGGGGCGCTACCCCACATCTGGAGAGCCCTTTGAAACTTACATGGTCCACGCCTATCGAGTGAAGTGTGCATTGTAGAAGTGGCCTCAAACCAACAAGAGTACCACAATATGAAGGTAGTCTTGAGAGACACCTCATGTGATCAGATCATGTATAGAGAGAGTAATGGGCTGAAATTTAGACTATATTCCCCGAATTCTTTCCACAAAACAACAAAAATTCTCTTTTGAAAATTCTTCCGGCAAGAGCCTATGGTGTTTCCAACCTTCCTTACTAAATCAAGTGAGAAAATTAAAGATTGAAAGAGCGTACCTGAGATCTGCTTTCTTTCTACTAAAATTCCTTCTTGCCAAATTTATTTCTTTCTCAATTCCAGGACTTCTAAAATATCTGAGTGGACTTGAGATTCAAAGTAAAAAAGGTATTTACCAATCAAGCTTTGGGTCCTAAACTATATCTTTTGAGGCCCGCCATTCTATTAGTATTTCTTCTAACATGATCTACCTCCGCTGCTTCATTGGTGTCAATAAGGGTCACAATGTCTTGCACTATCAATTTAAGTTTCTAGGATGGCCAGTCTTGCTGTTTTATAGCTTGAATTAGAAATAAAGTTTATACATTTTTTAGTTTCCATTCACACAAATATGGCCTAGCAATGACCACATTCTTTTACTTCAGATTAAAAAACAAGAAAGTAAAAATAAAATACTAAATGCAGTGAAACATCCCTCAAAAATTTAACTAATAATATACTATGGAAGCTCTAATTACTTGCAAACAAAGTGTTATGTATAGAATTGGAAACATTATATTCCGCATTGATAATAATTGTGAATCAAGGTAGGCTTATAAGACATCACATACACCAAAAGCTTTTCCAATCAGGAAGCATGAGTTTTGGGATGCAAGACCCCTAGTTGATGTGTTAGCATCATCCTTCTTTCTGCTATTGACATTGCTTAGAGGTGCTTGTATGCTTTGTGGGTCCCCTTGGCTTGTGCTTATTACCAATGTCCATGAGTGAAAGGCCATAGAAGATGTGACTACTCAAGGAAAATCATCATCGAATTGATAACATAGTGTTTAAAATAATAAACAATAGTCCACGTTGTGAAAAACACATAAAAATAAAAAATCTCACTTCAGATTATTTGTCATGTAAAGCGGCAAGGAATGATATTGTTATCATGGATCTTTTATGTTTTAACCCAAAGAGAGAACACTTTTGGTTGTAAGAAGAGGAGTTTTTGATACCACGTGATACACACCAAAAGGTAGTTCCATGCAAATATGAATAAAGAGAAGATGGTGCACTGGTTATCCATTACACTGGTTATCCACAGTATGGATATTCGTAAATACATACTAGCACAGACTCATATTAACATGAATCCTATATGTACCGAGAGGTATCCAAATGTCTTGAAGTTCAAATCCCTGTGCTCTTACACTTATGTTGTGGTGGGATTGCCACCGGGAGTCTTTTGGATACCTCTTGCCACATATCAGATCCATGTTGAGGCTTGAATATGCTACCTTCTTTGAAAAAATTTCTTTCTTTTTCTTTTATATTATTGAGAGTTACATTTCTATAAAAATGGCAGCCTTCAATGTTCTCAACGCATCCACCCAGGCAAACCAGAAGTCTAAGTTGATGTGGGACGTAAAATGTGTCTCTTGGCACAGACAAACGATAGGCTACGTGACATGTTCCTGGTTACATTTACTATTTAAATAACTAATTAAATACACCATAAGGGGTATAAGACACATTTCCGAAATAATAATAATATTATATCATGTATCATGACGGGTATATAATAAAATGTTTCTCTCTTTAGCCTAAGAGAAACACAGATGATGTAGTACAATAATCATTGTAAGATCTAAACAACCAACCAAGAAAAATAAAGGGTAATAAAATGAAAAGAATTAAATACCAAAAATGAAGGAAATAAGAAACAAAACTGGAACAAATAGTATGATAAAGATACATTTAAACATACCTCAATGAATGAAACTCTTAACTGAAATTCTGCTTCATGCTTCAATGTTTCAATCTTTTTGAATATGGTCTCCATAACTTGAGGAATAATTCCCATCTCGTCACCTTCTGCATAACCAGTGCCCATGGTGTATGTCTTGCCAGAACCAGTCTAGAACAAGATGTAGAGGTCAACCAACACAAATCAAAAGACAAACTTGTAAACAAGAAGCATATGCCGTAATTCAATTCTTCCATAAAAGTTTTTCACCCAATATATAACTGCAACATAACTAAGGAAGAAAATGAGATAAAACTCAAAAACAAAAAACCGATCCATCAATAAAGAAGTGTTGTGACAAGATGACGCACACCTGCCCGTATGCAAGAACTGTAGCATTATAACCTTGGAATAAACCATCAACAAGAGGAGCAACGCATTCTCCAAAAATTGCTGATGAAGGAGAACCAGTGCTGCCATACACATGATCAAACGTAAATGAATGAGTGCCAATTTGCACCTGCAAAGTTCAAGCAACAATTCATAAATATTAGAGACATTATACTCAACTAAACATAAAATGCAAATCCCGTAATCTTGATGTTTGAAAGAAAAGGCAACAATGGATTTGTAGTGATTGAAGTGATGTACGAGAATTTCTGCACCATGTAACATTCAAACAAGAAATGACAGAATGGTATCTTCTGTGTGCATGCTAAAATAGGAAAGAAATCAGCTGTTTGAAACCAAATTCTTTTGCAATTCATTCTTTACTACTATAAGAAGCATAACAAAGGATGTTTAATAATCTCACTTGAATACTAAGAAAAATAAGTCGCTTGCCCAAAATAAATGAAGGTGGTTCAACCCATGATTCATGTTTAAGGCATCTTGATCCTTAAAAACATGTTTGAAATGGAAAAGTCAAATAATTGGGCAAGGATGGAGTTGATCACTTTTGCAAGCCTATTGAGGTTTTCTTTCTCTTCTAAGTCCTTGATAATTGCAAATCATACATCTAGGGATTACGCATAATCAAAGGCAAATGACAAAGATAAGATAAGATAGTTGTTGCAATCCATATATCGAACTTATCTAACCCATGAAGTGCAGATCCGGTAACCTTCAACCAAGGGTTTGGTTGTCCATTTGAGAAGCTTATTTTGCTAGAAAGACCCGTCATAATGTGAATGCCCTGTTCAAACCCTAGAAAACAGAAATGCTTGTTAGGGACAGAATGTGACTTATCTTTGCTTTTTCTTCTGCTGTTAAAAAACATAAGCATGTAATGGTTTCCTACTTTGCCATTGTCTTGACCATGACAAAGGAAATGGAGGATCATATAATCATTCTGGACACAATGGTCAAGAAGCTAATCAAGCATGTTGGAACTATACTTCCTAAAGAACAGGATATCCCAAACATCACAACCAGTGAAGATCCTGAGCAGACTTAAGGCACTGCTCAAGTTAATAAAAAAGGTGTAAGGGTTTTATGAGAGATATATTTCGGCATATAGCTATGGTAGGGTATGCTCTGTTAGTATATCTAGTGGTTGCTATCCATTGATTTTGTAGTTGGATTATGATGGCATCCAATGGCTTTGGTTTTCAAATTGCTTAGTTTATGCTGCCTGAAATTTTGGTAGAATGTTCAGTGAAAATCATGTGAAGTGTTTCTGAGTAGTCATGCAATGTACTATTCCATGGGTATGTGTATATTTTCTGTATCCATACCAGATTCCCCTACTGTATCCATGTGAAATTAAATCTTTCTGGAAAAAATGTTGATTTTCCTTAATTTTTTAGCATTTTCTCAATTTTTCCTGGACTAATAATCTTTTTAGGATCCTGGCTAGTTGCCATTCACAATTTCGGTAAGATTTCCAACTAGTATGCATAGACATAAGAATCTAAATACACCACATACAACATCATAACCTCAGAACCACGTACACAAGCACCATATCCAAGATGATATACGCTAAAGAGACATTAACAACTGTGGCTTGTGTGGGAACACATACCTGCTGTAATATTCTCTAATTGCATGCTAAAGCGTGTAACCTAATATGCACAGCTCAAAATAAAAAATATTAGACATTTGAAAATAACCAACTAGCCTACACTGCATGGAAATGTGCCTTCTGAAATATTTAACAAGAGCTTAAAGCACTTCACAATATGTGACCTGATATAAAATGCATTGTGCGTGACAACAGGGATGTTGAAATTCAAATGTTTTCTTCCAGACGTGTAGATTATCTTGCAGCAAGAAAAATTGGCATTTTACATGACATACTTCCAATTCTTACAAAGATAGTTGGTCCATCCAATGTGTTGTGCCTGACAACAAGGATGTTGGAATTCAAATATTTTCTTCCAGACAAGTAGATTACCTTGCAGCAAAAAAGCTTGCATTTTACATGACATACTTCCAATCCCTACAAAGATATTTGGTCCATCCACTGTTTCAACCCCTGACGCTCCGGTGAACTTCACATACCTCCAAACCAACTTGGCATTTTGCTCACCTCCAGCACGGTAGTTCTTGATGCAATTAGTAAATGTTGAAAGATCAAGCACTTTTGAGATTATTCATAGCTTACATGGTTGCTTAACTATATTTATTGGAGTTAAGTGGATAAGGTCATCATAAAATCTCCATTCATTCCCTTCTCTGCCTCTAGGCTCAAAGTTTGCTCCTTGGCCATATTGCATAACTTGTTTAACCCACATCGTGGCTTCTATCATTTTAATGAGGACTGCCAGTTTAATTAGCCTCCTACAGATAATTATATTATAAACATTTTTAATCTATTCCTTATGTCATCTTTAGGTGGGAAATTCCCATCCATTTTGGAAAAAATTTGCAACTCGGGATGTAGGTTTTAACAGACAGCAAAGAATTGTCATGATATGTTGAGAAAATTCAAAATTGTGCATGTTTTAAAAATAAGTAGCATTCAATGAAACAAGTGAAAATACAGAAGAGAAAGAAAAGATTGAAGGCACTGCATGAGAAATATGAAGCCAATAATGAAAAGATGGAAATTATGCCTTATGATACCGATACTAGGAAAGGAAAAGGATTTCACAAAAATGGCAAATGAATCATTTCAATGTAAATTTGTATGCAATTTTCTATCGCCTATGCTTGTTTCCAATGATTTATAGGCTTCCAAAGGAATTAAACTGAAGCAACACCTCCACTACTTGACGATTCTGAAGTTTTTTGATATAACTGGATCTATATGCAACTGCACTAGTAAGACTATTATCTGATAACATAATGTATAAGATAAGAATATCCACCAAAAGCAATAATGAACACAAGCCTTAATAGTAGCGCCCCTTGAATACTAATCTCAAGCACTTAAAGATCAACTCATTAAATAGCAGGTAATCCTATGTGAATCAAAGATGAGGAAAACTTACATCACATGAAATCTATGAAATACATTACAGAGCAGTAGTTTGTTTCATGTGCAAAGTACATGTCCAACACGGAAAGCATTTTGTTGTCTCTTTGTGTATTAGTCTCACATCAATGATAACTCAAATTATACCAGCAACATCTTTCTAAACAAAGAGCTTTATGCCACAAAAAAAAATTATAAAACTGCTATCTTTGGGAAACAAAAATCTATGCTGTGTATGAAGGGAAAAGAAGATAGAAAAATTATAAGCAAGGAAGAATTATAACAGTCGCACCACCTTAACTTGTCGGAGGAAAAGGCATAATCTATACCATTGCAGAGTATTAATTGTTCAAGTAAAAGTTGACAAAAAGACACAAATATATTTACCATTTAGTATTCTAATCCATACCGTAAATATTCTTAATCATACCGTAAATACTCTAGTGCATTGAAGGCACTGCATGAGAAATATGAAGCCAATAATGAAAAGATGGAAATTATGCCTTATGATACCGATACTAGGAAAGGAAAAGGATTTCACAAAAATGGCAAATGAATCATTTCAATGTAAATTTGCATGCAATTTTCTATCACCTATGCTTGTTTCCAATGATTTATAGGCTTCCAAAGAAATTAAACTGAAGCAACACCTCCACTACTTGACGATTCTGAAGTTTTTTGATATAACTGGATCTATATGCAACTGCACTAGTAAGACTATTATCTGATAACATAATGTATAAGATAAGAATATCCACCGAAAGCAATAATGAACACAAGCCTTAATAGTAGCACCCCTTGAACGCTAATCTCAAGCACTTGAAGATCAACTCATTAAATAGCAGGTAATCTTATGTGAATCAAAGATGAGGAAAACTTACATTACATGAAATCTATGAAATACATTACAGAGCAGTAGTTTGTTTCATGTGCGAAGTACATGTCCAACACGGAAAGCATTTTGTTGTCTCTTTGTGTATTAGTCTCACATCAATGACAACTCAAATTATACCAGCAACATCTTTCTAAACAAAGAGCTTTATGCCACAAAAAAAAATTATGAAACCGCTATCTTTGGGAAACAAAAATCTATGCTGTGTATGAAGGGAAAAGAAGATAGAAAAATTATAAGCAAGGAAGAATTATAACAGTCGCACCACCTTAACTTGTCGGAGGAAAAGGCATAATCTATACCAGTGCAGAGTATTAATTGTTCAAGTAAAAGTTGACAAAAAGACACAAATATATTTACCATTTAGTATTCTAATCCATACCGTAAATATTCTTAATCATACAGTAAACCAATTATTAATGTATAATTGCAACAACACCATAAATTATACAACTGACAGGACAAAAGGTTCAATGCGCTTCTTAAGCACTAACAACTGGGACTGGAAGATAAGGTTGGCCAATCCATTCCAGGAGTCAAATAATTGTATAGATTGGCATCTAAGAGGAGATTCAATAATGCTAGAAATCTGTCACCAACCATGACATTCAGTAACACCATGCATGCTCAAAGGGAATGATAAGATAAAGGGAAACATTCTGTCCAGCTGAGAGGAGCCATGGGATCGTTGCCCACAGATCAGGACTAGATTGCTGTTTAGTCATGCAGGCCAATGACCTAGTGGTCTCATGGAGAGGGCATTCTGAAAATTTATTGGTCAGTCCTGCAGAAAAAAAATTGGAACTCTGCAGTTAAATCAGTCTAATAGAAAACTCAAATTTCCGCTCCACCACAGCTTTTTAAGTTTTTTAAAATGAAAATTATTCTGGTAAAAAAAATTCAGAAAAATTAGACAACAGATGACCTGCCATTTGTCAAAAAGCCCTAAAAAATCTTAGCTGCTCCCACAAACTTCTTTCCTCCGGTAGCCAGTACAAGCTGAAAACCCCCTTCCTACAAAATAGCTGCTCGGTTTCTATTTCCATGGGATCACCCTTCCCCCCCCCCGCAAACGCCACCCCATCCCGGCCCACGCCCACAACTTTAATCCGTTTTTGTCTCGAAGAATATATCAGTCTATTTCAGATTTTGGCAATAAAAGTGTCTAGACATCACATTTTCAAAGCCTTTGTGTATCAATATTGTTAATTTCATTACAGTACTTCATTATATTTTTGGCCCCCGTGCTTGCAGTTACAGCTCGCTTTCAGCTTGTATGCATAGCTTCGGTAACTTGTTTCCCCCTTGCTGCAGTTACACCAAATGAAATTTCAGAATTCATCCAGTTTCCTGGTGGAGCCAACCACTTCTTAAGTCCAAATACCCTTCTTGTAGATAAATTTTGTGATTCGATTCTTCATGAAAATGTAGATCAGTGAACTACCTTAGTTGCAGGAAACAGCTCTGGACCCTCCACTTTGTTGTTTTTGCTTTTCTCGAACAGGAATGGATACAGACCGGAAATGTTTCTGAAATTCCCTGAAATGCTGGGATGTTCCTGGAAGTGGACCGCAAACCTTGAAACCCTAATAACTTGAACCTTCGAGAAGATAAAGAATAGGGTTGAAATGGGAGCTTTCAAATGTCAAAGCAGGTTCAGCTAGTTTAGATTCTCTAAAATAAAGGCTTGATAATATGCAGGAAGCAAATTTCTTTTGGGATATGTATGAAGATTCTAGAAGAAGATACTTACTAAGAAAATGCCAAAATGAAAAAGTAATGTGATCAGTCGAATTTAAGAATGGCTGCATGCATGGAATAGACCGTTCCAATCCTCCTATTCTAATACAAATTGTCTTCTATCAGATATCAACGGCAGCGATCAGCCAACCTGGCACCAATGAAAGTATGCGTGTGTCAACTAGGATGTGGTTTGCTGGTGAATTTAGTGGAATTTCATACCACTCACCAGGATTCCATTCAATTTGAGGTCTTTCCCAGGGAGTGACATGTGAATAAAAAGGATGCAGCCAGGTGAAAGCCCTGGAATAGATATCTCCCAGACCTGGCATCTAACCTAAAAGGATGTCTGTGTTGTGTTCTGCTGTGCAGTCTTTCAGGGATACGTTTCTCCTACCATCCTAGTGGACACAAGGAGAGTTGTTTCTAAGTTAGAGATTTGTATGTGATTTGGTCGCCCTCACTGCACATCCAAGCTGGATTGAGTATCTATGTATACGATAAAGATAAACCAAACTCTCTGCTTCTATGATTGCGCGGCGGGATTGAACTTGGTGAATACAGAATGTATTTCTCAAAAGATTTATTGCCAGCTGGAAAATGCCACCCACTTGCATGTTGTTGAAACTGAAAATAAAATGGCAAGAGTAATTATCCCTGTCTAGCCTGCCACTACCATCTCGATCTAATTATACAAGAAAAAATGTGATTGAACTCTAGGCCAATTCTCAAGAACCAGGCGAATATGTTGATGATGAGTTAGTTTTTACAATTTTGGTTCAAACTCGCAGTCAAATGCATCCGAGTAGACAGTAATGATTAAGAATAAGACTTACTTGAGGTTTGCCTGGAACTACAGCTATACAATCGTTGCATCCCTGCTGCCGCTCTGAGCTTATGAGAGGCCTAATGTGTACCCCGACTTTCACCGACTGACACTGAGCACCGCCACTATCGTCCCCACTGCTTTCGTTCACAGCAATCACATTCACATTCTCATTGCCATTCCCATCCATGGTCTGATGTCAGATCAGATCTCCACAACGTAGGCTTGGATTTCTTTTTTTTTTGGGGGGGGCGGAGTGGATGCAGATTCTTTCTTATAAACCACATTCACATTGTAGATCGATCTATCTATTTTCTGTTAGAGAGCTGAATTGAATGAAATCAAGTGCAGGTGCAGTTGTATAGTGGTCTGGTTGACAGTTAGCTCAACACTCCAGATCTCCACCTTCCTGATAAGCTCAAGCCTACCACGCCATGGTTAAATTAAATATATGGGACCAACTGGATTCATTATTATTATTATTATTATTGTTAAGCAACATGATTATGATTATGATTATGGAATCACCTCCCAGAGCGCAAATTAAAATATTAAATTAAGACAAGACAGAGAGAGTCCTGTACAACCAACGAGTACCTCTTACTCCGCTTGCTTGCCTCGGGGTGGTTATTATTATTATTATTATTATTATTATTAATAACAGACAATCTATGAGCTTCACCATTCATCATCAATATCTATCCACCTCCAACTATGCAAAGCTTCAAAAGTGGGCTCCACTTTCTGTCCCTTGCCCTTACCCTTCCCCTTGTAAAGGTTAGAATGCAAGCTAAGCAAGTAAAAGTAAAAGTAAATGTAAAAGGAGGACAAGGCCCCACCCCAATTATATTTCTTCCACATCACGCCTCGCTCCCTCTCCATCTCCGTCTCCCTCTCCCTCTCGCTCTTTCTCAACTCGCACCCTCAAAACTTAGAAACCCATTTTATACCATTATTACGAGTGGGTTCATTTTAAATTTCTTCAACTTTGTTTATTTGATTTTTTATTTTTTTTAATAATTAGATTGATATAATTTATTATGAATTGAAAAAATAATTAAAAATAATAATAAAATTATTAATAGTTATAATATATATAAAATTTAAGATAAAGATTTCGAAATTGATATTTTAAAATATTTATATTAATTAATAGATAATAATAAGAGGTTTTTTTAAAATAATATTTTTCTCTCTTAAAAATAATATTACTTAAGTGAAGTTTTATTATTGAAATGTATCATTAATATTAATATTAATCAAAAAATATCAATATATAAGATTGTTACAATAATAAAGTCGCTGGTCAAAAATCACGATTCATTCTCCATGTTAGTAAAAAGAATTCGACTCAAATCAACAATAAAGTTGGATAAGGTATGGGAGCGAAAAATTAAGGCAACTTAAAACAATAGTAGTACAAATTACAAAAAAATAAGTACACACTATAGCCCCATAAGGAGGGGTAACGGATCATCGTTGGAAAGTTGGGCACTCCAAGAAGAAGACTCAGCAAAAGGAGGATTAGGTGCCACCCAACCATCCTAAACAAGATCTAAGGGAG
Organism: Torreya grandis; assembly: GCA_037957365.1. Taxonomy (NCBI): domain Eukaryota; kingdom Viridiplantae; phylum Streptophyta; class Pinopsida; order Cupressales; family Taxaceae; genus Torreya; species Torreya grandis. Next base: position 1,214,106 of record JARHVA010003897.1, read on the forward strand.
ATAAAGAAACAGTAATGCCCCAACCAAGTGGTTGATGAACAACACTGTCACCCAGACCACTTCTTTACACATGAAAGCTCCATTGGGACGGGCCAACAACAAAATTTCCATGAGGCGACAACGGACTTCACCCCTAGATGAGGAGGAGGAATGGAGAAATGGTTGTGACTACCCAAACAACTTCACTGATGATGAGGCACCGGGGAAGGAGATCTATCAATTGGATGGTTCAGGGGGACTTTAAGCACTCAAATTTTATACGATGCAACATTTCATGATGATGCAAGGATCTCCAACTAAATATGCTCAGACCCTCTTCACTGTTCTTTTGATTGCTTGTTACCCCTTTTTTAAACTTTATGCTTGTCAAATTCCCCTTCTTTTAAGTGTTTTGCTTCAATTTTTACCAATCTCAACTAGGTGACAAACACCATCACGATAAAATAGTAACCATCGTGACGATTCCATAAACCGTTGTGGCAAAAACCTAATGGGCATGGCGGTTTTGTCTTTTTCCATAATAGTTTTGGAAGCCAAAGTTGTAGTTCCATTTCCACCACCTGCATACACTAGCGTTCCCTCACGCCATGCACATTTTTAAAATTAATATATGAGACTTTAGTTTTCACTCGTTTTACATGCTTTTAGTTACATTTTTTAGTTTTTTTTACTTGGTGTTTGCCTTCAAGATTGTCTAGTTCACTCTTAATTCTATTTTTATCAATCCTTATCAAGCTCACAATCAAGTTTTAGTTAACTCCCACACATAACCTACTTGCTTTCCTTACAAGTATCTCACTTTTTTTAAGTTTTCAACTTTGAAATTTTGATTAGACATTAAAGCTTTCAAGTTTTAAAAAGCCTTAGAGTGCATTTTTTTTGGAGAATCTTTTTCCTTGATTTATAGTCATCTTTGTATCACTCTAAACAAGTTTGGAGAAGGGAATTCATAGAAATTGTAACTAGTTCTTTGTTGTTCATGAATCAGTCTAGCTGCTCTCTTTTTCAGAACTGTCTTTCTTACTTCTATTCTTTTGTCATCATTTTTTCAGAGAGATCCCAAGGTTGATATTGAGCAAAAGATCATACACATAATAATTATTTATTCACCTTCGTTTGGTCTCACCATTGATCAAGTTAGAGGATGTGATTTTTGTTTTGTTTTTTTTATTAGAATAGATTAGATTTCTTTATTTATTCAGTAGATAAATTTATATTAAAAAAATCATAAAAGAAAATAAAATAATTCATCTTCATCTCTCTTCTTTTGCACACAAAAAAATAGTTTTGTTTTCTTTAGATTGTGGTAGCATATCAAAGCTTCGAGGAACGTAGTTTTGCATTCAAACTAGGTTATATTAGGAAAATTTTATCATTAGGTACAACCACACAAAGTGATTAGAGTTTTAATTTTTTTTCTAACACATATTCATCAAACAAACACGTAACACACACACCCACACACCCAAAAATTAAAAAAAAATGAAACTTGCATACTAGATCTAGGTTATCACTTTTATATGTTATAAAAAACCATACATATCATAAAAATCATAACTTCAAACCTTCACTTATTCAACCATACTACAATCATTTATAGTCTCATACAATCATTAAAAATCTCAAAAACTTTCAATCTAGCTTGCATGTTAAATTAGATCGTAAGAAAAACTAGAAATTTCATAGCATAAACAAACCTTAGTTTCAAATTTTGATTTTTTATTTGCATGTTCAAAAACATAAATTACATAGTGGATTTCACTCATTTACATTTAGGGAAAAAATAATCATTTAGTGCATGTAGGTAAAACCTTGCAATCAAGCTAGAAAAACCAAAATCAGCGCTTGCATCAATCATATAGAATTTAATTTTTAGCATTTGCATTCATAATTTTTTTGAAAAGAATAAAAATAAAATCATTTTAATTTATTTTTACTTTCAATTATTTAATTTTTCATTGCAAATATTTTATTTTCAGCAAGTAGTGTAGTTCACTTTTCTTTATAAAATATTACCGAAAACACCAAAAACATAATCAAACAAAGTCTTGATGAGACACTACATGCCTAAAACCTTGCTCCCAAACATCCAAAATAGTAAGTAAATTTTTTTTAATCATTATAAAGACAAGATATATGCTTTAAATATTCATGATTTTCTCCTTTGATGATGCTAGTAACATCCAAAGTGATATTAACATTGAGCTTAGAATTGGAGTTTTCCATTATAGTTCCATTCCACACCTTATCATTATCAAACATAACACTCTTAATGAGTAAGATTGGGTAGAAATATAGCTAATAGTTAGACCCTCTCATATCTTGGTTTGTCAGTTTAATGATCTCCAAGTCTAGACATTCATTCTTCCTTTCCTTCCTCCTTGGGACTACCCTTATCATATTTCTGTCACTTTGTGTATGACATGACTATACATAGTCAATCCAATAGAGTCAACCAATTCCCTAGGGTTATTCAACCAAATTATGGCTAATTTTGCATACATAGTATAAACCAAGAACTCTGATATTTTGTCCTCACTCACACTAAGGGTTCTTGGGATTTTATCTCTTCTCAATTTTCCACTCTCAACGACTAATGTGACACATGAATACTCTTATGGTATAATAAAGATCACCATTTACCACTCTTAGTCCAAAACCCTATCCTTTCACCTCAACCTAATCAACCAAATTTGTAGGCCTATCATCCTATCATATTTTCATTGGTTATCTCAACCAAACCTCGGGAATTGGAGTGTATGAAGGTGTTTAACCCTAAAAATGTAGATTAGGGGTATCTATGGTTAAAAATATATGATTTAATAAACACAAGGGTTATAAAACAAATTTATAGCAGGCCAATTTATTTGTGAAACTCAAATAACACATATATTGAATTTACTATGTTGAGAAATGCTAAAAATGGAAAGTATAGCTATGCTAGATACTATAATGATAATGAAAATAAGGTACTTTGTTGATTATGATGATAATATAGATCTAGATATGGAACAAGTAGGAAGCAGACTAGGAGAATATTCTAAAATAATCACCAAATTCTAGATTTAGTACCTTTGTAGTCTTAGACACTTGTGTCAGCCTTTGATGGTGACATTGATGCTAGTGTTTGGGTTTGATGAAGGTGTCATGTATAGAATACCTACTTAAGAAATATGTGACCACCTAAATATTTATGATTTTTTCATCACCTTCACTTTGGTTCATTCAAATCTAGGACATGGACTATTGATCCTTGTCAAATAACCAAAAACCTAGTTCTTTCTCCTCATAGTGGTTGTGGGAAAAATAGATTAGTGGACACATGGTATCAATATAACCCAAGACCCCTTTGTTAATGAGTATTACCTACATAGCTAAAACTCTGAAGAGGGCCTCAGACTTATGTTATTCTCCCCTACATGTTAGTTTGTGTGTGAATCATGCAATATGTGGAAAGCAAGTACGACATTGACCTAGCTTTTAACTTGGCAATTTGGGCTACTCCTTCAGTACTTTAAATCTTTGTATGTGTTGTTCCTATGACTGATATGAAAATAGGATAAAATAGAAAAGTTTTACTTTAGCGAGTGCTTGATTGAATGCTTTTGATAAGTTGCCTTGGTTTGTGCTAGGTGTAGATGAGGAATGAATGAGGATTGATAATGTATTTATACCAATCCCTTCAGATAAATAACTTGTATTAAAGCACTTGCACCAACCATTAAGATATGTTTCATTTGTAAATTATATGACTTTAGGGCACTATACACTTGCATTGGAGTAGGACACCTACATCGACATAGGTATTTGTCCTCGATGCAAGTATTTAGGGAGCATGAAAATAGGTACGGGTTCAGAACTTACAGAGGCATAAGATTAACATTTTTAAGCATTCTAGGCAAGATAGAAGGCCTAAATCATCAACATAAGATTGGTTGAACTAAAAGATAGGCCAAGGGACACCAGAGAGAGAAAATGCAAGATGTTTTAAATTTTACTAGTGTAAATCCTATATTTAATTAAAGGGATGAGTAGGCTAAATCAGTGCAATAATATGCATAGATAACCATTGATTTATTACATATTTTGACTAGCTTTTACTTTTTAAAAATATTAATAAATATGTGCAAATAAAGACTTATATGAAAAACACATGGATGATCTGAGTGTTGGAAATTGAGATATGAATAGGTCTGAGTGTCATCAATTAGATTTCTATATAGAACCCCTCCTAGATAGTAGTGCCACATTTGGATAGAGGCACCATGTGGTTATAATGTCTTGATAATGGTGATAATGTCCTTTGTTTAGGATTGCTCTAAACTTGTAAGTACAACTGTGTCTATGTTTTTGGGTTTTGTTCCTGCACGCACAAAGTTTAAAACTTTGTATTATGCCTATAATGGCTAATTTATGATGAAAACCTTAATCTTCCTTGTAAGTCATGAGCTGAAAAGTGTGTTCATTAGTAGGATAGGCTAGACATCCTCAGCACCCTGTTGTGAAGAGAGTTGCCTACATACCAAAAATCTAAAGAGGGATCGAGCTCTATGTAGTTCTCCCCACCTAAGTTCTAGTGCAAGTGCAAGTGATGCTAGAATGTGTTACAACCCCCCGAAAAAAAAATTGGAAATATATATCAGAGTATGTTTCAGACACATGTTAGGCCCTCTTACAAGTCTTTCTAATGCAAAAAAGACATTAAGCTCACTTCACGCCTACGTAACTAGAACCAAAGGAGGGGAACTGAGGCAATTAACTAGAGGCAAACACATACAAAAGGTGTTATAGGGAAGCTTGTTATTGTATTAGAAGGATTATGGGATTTGGGGCATATCATTGTATGCATATACTAATAAGTCTCGAGTTCCTTAAGTGGCACTCGTACTTCCACACATAATTGTTTCTAGGTCTTTAACCCTAGGTAAATACCTCACTCTCCTTAGTGGGTTTCAGTCTCGCTCGAAAATGGTTAAATTAAAGGATTGGTTTAACCAAAAATGATAAGTTTGTTTCCCTAAGTTATCGTTTAGGTTAATCATAGGCTTATATCAAAATACATGCTATAAAAACAAGTAATACAATCAACAAATAGATCAATTCCATACTTACAGATTTTGATTCATTCATACAATAATTATATTAAAGCATAAGAGAGAACAAATTAAGTACAAGATTCTTTAGTGTTGTTAGAGGTACAATCACTGAGAAGGGGGGGGGTGAATCAATGAGCCTAGATAATCCAACTTCAATATCAAACCTTTCAAAACTCTTAATTAATTACTATAAGTATTCACAAAGCATACACATCATTCATAAAAATGAATAAGAGAGACAATACAAGATCAAGCACATAATACATGACATATGTGAAAAACCTTATTAGGGGAGAAAACCCATTGGAACCTATAATTGGACTACTATCCTATAATAACAAGAACCAATTTAGACTAGCTATAATTGATCAAGGAACTACCATCCCTCATTTTAGTGAAACTGCAATCCCACAAGGAGCTACTACACCTATCTAGCTGAGTTTGCATAATAACTAGACCTTTATCAAGTTTTACCTTGCAAGGAGGCTGCAACCCCCTAGATGTTGAGTAGCCATAACAACACCTATGAATAGAACATATCTTTGAACATTTATTGCCTACCAATCTGATGGAGATACAATGTATATCAGCGTTCTTCAACTCTACACACTTAATGCATCCAAAGCCACCTTTTAGATCTCTCTTTATTCCTTAGCAACAACTTTGTCACCACAACAACAACATGACTAGATGGTCATACACGCATTTCACACTCTGATCTATCTCTCAAATCAGCCACCAAGCTCACACAAATAACATCTATCCTTCGCTCTCACTCAAAGTATCCAAAACATCCTTTTAGATCACCCTAGAACTCTTTGCTCATCCTTAACCTACAAGAATATTATTCTAACATTAGAAACATGACCTACAGGTCATACACATAGTTCTCAAATTGCTCTGCTCATTAAGCTATCCACTGGGCACACACCCTCTCTTCTTTTCTTCGGACCAATGTTATTTATACTCACCAAAGCCTCTCCCAAGTCTATAAACCATCAAATTTGCTTTCACTATTTATAGAGCATTCATGATCATCAAGTCCATAATATTTATTTATTATCCATAATACATGTCTTCACCCTTAAAGCATATAACATGGGTCACACTTAAGCACAACTCTCTTTCAAGTAAGCCTAAGTCACTTTTTAGGTCTTATAGAAACCCATTCACCTCTTTGATACTTCTCTGAGCAAACTAAGAACACATGAATAAGCATATAACATGGGTCACACTTAAGCACAACTCTCTTTCAAGTAAGCCTAAGTCACTTTTTAGGTCTTATAGAAACCCATTCACCTCTTTGATACTTCTCTGAGCAAACTAAGAACACATGAATGCTTTTCAAGTATATGGACCCATGCCACATGATCTTTAGGTCCTTTTTATGTGTCCATATCCATCACAACACCCTTCTATTAACACTCAATAAATTTAAACACCTTTCTGTACACATAATCATTATGAACAAAAACATAGTCAACTTTTAACCCTTTGATCATACTACATATGATTGGTCAAACCTTCATAATGCACACATATGGTCCTCACGGAGTCTATAACATAATATAATAGTTATCTCACCTTTAAACATTGATATACCAACAATCACAACACAAATACCCTTTTAGGGTTACTTACAGAGCAAACATGAAAACACATTCAAATTTGAACCTTCATAACTTTTACTATACACAATTTCAGATCTTCAAATCTATATTTTCATATGTTCCTTGGAGTCCTCTACAAATTTTGTTTTTACACCATGAGTAAATTCTACCTATATTAACACATATGGCCCAAAAAATAGACACTAGTCTTTCCTTTGTTAAATTCAAATATTTGAATTCAAACGGTCACAATTAAACTTCGGTCACTTAAAATGCATCTCGTGCCCTTGTATCTTAGATTAAATATGCATCATTGATCTTCTTCAAATTTTAACTCATAGTGTGCCACTACCTAAACATTAAACTTTGAACATTTGACCTTATCTCATGTAATCTTGCATTTTTGACCACATACACATCATCAATCTCTACATATTAGCTTGATCTTTATCTTATACTTCTCATCATTCGATCTTGCTTAGAACCCTTGTGATTAATGCACTTGGCACCTTATCATGCCTTATGAGCACTTTTACTATTAAATATTGAGCACCTATCATCATCTCATTGCTTTTTGAAACTTTGGAATAAACATGTTCTATCGATCTCTTCGAGAGTTGCTTGAACTTTACAGTGTGAAAATTTGACTAAGTATGGGAACCTTTGTAATATGTCTATAAGTTCAACTTTACACCTTCGTATCTTTTGCTTCATTCAAATACATGTTTTGAAATTTGGACCATATGTTCTCCTTTCAAAGAGGAATTCAACCATGTATTAAGTAGCTCCTGAAACCTTTTCATGTGTGAGATATAATGTGATTAATTTTCTCACTCAATTTTTTTTGCCACAGAGCCAACTATGCCTAAAACTGCCTAGAAGGCCAACTTTGCACATGCATATCTTTTGATATGCTTTATCACATGACCTAAAACTTAGTGCATATAAACTAGGCACAAAAATGAATAGAATCATATGATCAACTCATTTTGAAACTACCACATGTGCAAAATATGACTACATCAAAATGCCTACTCAACTTTTCTTGCTACATGCAAATTTGGCTAAGTATGGGAAAACATTGTCAAACTATGTGGGAGCCCAACTTTGCACTTACATATCTTTTGTCATGCTTCATCGTATGACCTAAAATTTAGCACATAGTAATTAGGGACTAATGTGATCACAACCATATGACCAACTCTACCTGACTCTTCCATACATGGTAATTATGAAACCATCAAACTGCCTACTCAAATTTTTGCTATAGACCCATTTATGCCTAGATGAATAAAATGAAGAACTGAGTGAATTCCACTCATGCACACAATAATCTCTCAAATCATCCTTGACCACTGATTGGACCCCTTTCACATTATCAATACTTCAGACTCATCCCTAATCATCTCAAACCATGTCAAAACTGAAGATCAACCAAGCATACTTCAAGCATATTAGGACAAGCACATTGCATAGTTTGTCATTATCACTTAGACTATCAAGTCACTTCATCCACTCACCTGAACACCTCCATGACATCATTGAAAACTCTCTAAAAATCTCCCCCTTTTTCATTTATGTCAACACCCATCATAAAATAATATATAACTCACCTTCCTTCTCTCTTCTCAAGCACTCTCACAACAGAAACCTTCTCCCCCTTTGACACAAAGATAAAGTGGGCACAAACTAATCTTGAGGACCTAAAAAGATTACCAACGATAGAATACCATCTTAGAAAGATAGTAAAAAATCTCCCTTACCTTGAGCCTACCTCTTCTTGCCTTGACAACTTCCTCTTACTACATGCCAACACTCTTCTTCAACCAAACATTGGAACTCATGAAGTAGTTCGAGAACCCAAAGTTGAAGTTGTTCATAACATTGAGCAAGTAAGTGCGTGATGTTCCAAAAACCATTAAATTTTAGGTGAAAGGTAATGAAGAAATAGACTTAAGTTGGTTCCTTTTTTGGATTTTTGGTGAAAAAAACACAAGTTTGGGAAAACAAATCCATTTTTGGAAAGGGTCCAGGGATATGTTAAAGTAAGAACTTGTGTCATAAATTTTGATCGATAATTCCTTTTTGAGTGTCATTTTATTCAAAAGTGCTTATTTTTAATGCTCTACACATTGGACCTATCATTGGGCCTTCCACAGCTATAAATTTTTTTCACATTTTTTTACACTCTTAAATACATTATCGATTATCTCTGATGTTCCTCTTATTCCTTATACTTACGTACCTACTCCTCAAGATACAATTTTGGTTGAATCCGACGTCTATACGAGCGTGCTTGTATTTGAGACATTCAAGGAGGGTCATTACTTGATAGTTCTAAGGGGGCACTTATGTGTTTGTTGTGAATTTAGTCTTTTTTTTTTGCATCACTTCTTTACTTAATACAATAATACTTGCTTATACACTATGGATTCATTCCTAATAAGTCCACTTACACCATTTAATTATCATGTATGGAAACCTAGAATGGAAATTATCTTGCAATCCAAGGGCTATCATTGAATTATAATGGGCATTGAGACTGAACCTACTGATGCTAGAGCAAAAATCAAATGGTTTAACCGTTGTAATCAAGTTCATGGACTATTGTGTCTCTCAATCTCCCTAGATCTACTCTTTCACATTGAATCTACCAAAACACCTATTGAAGTGTGGACCACACTATCCAAGCTGTTTGGAGTGCAAGATGTGATGAGAGGACATGAGCTAGAAAATGAACTCACAAAATTGAGCCCAGATGACTTTGACACTCTTCAAGATTTTTTCACCAAGTTTAGAATTTTGAGATTGTAGTTGAAAGCATGTGGAATTGACAAGAAAGATGAAAAACTTACTCTGTCAATACTCTCTAACTGAATCTTGAATATTCTATATTTGTGTCTACTTTCCATGCCACTAAGAGTGCTCTTGACACCACATGGAAGATGCCTTCTTTAGATACCTTTGTTGATGAACTAATTCAAGAGCAAGATAAGTTGATATAGATGGGCACAGTGAAGTCATCTAAATCTCATGCATTGCTTGCTGAGAAAGATATAGCTTTTAACAATAGAGAGAGAAAGCAAATCAAGAAAAAGGATGAGAAGGGTGAAAATCTTTCCACCTCCAAATCAATCAATGTGACCTCTTCTTCCAGTCATAAGCCCAAAAAAGATTGGATCAAATGTGGGAATTTCTCAAGTAAGCATGATGAGAGTAAATGTTTAAATAAACTAATTGAACACCTTACTAGCCTTCTTATTCAGAATAACATAGGTGTTCTAGATTCTATCAAACCATCTTCATCAACCCATGAATCCACTAAGGCAAATAGCTCTGGTAAAGAAAAGGCAAAAGAGAATAACAAGGGGAAACATAAGGGAAAAGCCTTAGTTGCAGTTGTGTTTCCAACTCCTCCTACATGGGTCATTGACTCTAGTGTTTCACATCACATGGCCTCTTCACAGATTGAGTTCAATTCCTTGGAACCATGTGACATGTCCTCTATACAACTAGGTGACAACACTTCTAAAAAGGTTCTTGGGAGAGGGTTTGTTGAAGTGAGTGGTGAAACATTCAATAATGTTTTAAGTGTGCCCTCACTCTTAACTAATCTCCTGTCAGTCTACTAGATCACTCACCTTGGTCTAGGCATGCGAGTTAAATTCACTCTAGATTTAGTGTACATCAACGATTTACATAGTGATACTATTTTGGCTATGGGAATGGTCAATCATTAGACTTGGATATATAACTTCTCACACTTTGCTCCTGATTCTCCTTTAGATTCTTCAGATTCCTCTTCAAACTCACTTGTACCTATTAACACTTCTGATCCTGAGCTTCTTTCTGATATTGACAACTCTTCTTTTGTAGATGATTAAAATAGTGAAGTGGATGCACCTCCACCATCTCTTTGTCACCTTCCAAATATTCAAGAGTTAGTTCTTGACCCATTTGGTCTACTTCTGACATTACAGGGTAATGGTCTACTGATCTAGGACACATCAGACATCAAGTAGTCTATTCCACAGTTACATAGGATTCTATAGACCTTCTTCACCTCTATTTCTATTACACCATCTTGACATAGAGTAGTTGGGCCACCTACCACATAGTATGAGGATCATTCATTTCATAGGAATTACACCTTGGTTGAAGATCCATCTGGCACTTGGTAAACAAACTCATTATTCTAGAGTATTCCACTCTTCACTACATCTACTTCTGATTCATAGTCATTTTCGAGCATTCCTCTAGGGGAAACCAAATGGATATAGTCAATTGCAGACCTTATTAGGTCTTTTTATCCCTCTTCCCTTCCTTGCTCTCTTTTTGGGGAGGAGTTTTGTTCTTATAGGTTTTCTCCTTTACCCCAGTTTATGGGAGTTGCATTGTACTTGGGTACCTCATCAGGCCTCATTATTAGGACCCAATTCTTCTACCCACCTAAGATATGATTTAGGGGGGGTGTTAGTGTAGGATTTTCCCCGCCTAGTGGTTTTACCTACATGTTTTTTTAGCCTACTTAGGTTAGTTAATTAAGTCATTAGGGGTCATTTACCTTTAAGTGGGTTTTAATTATGAGTTAGGGTTTTACCTTTTTGAGTGACCTAATCTCACCCTATATGTACTTTGCCCCCCCCAAAGTGGCTAATGCAAACATTTTATTTATGGAATTTTCTTGTTTTTGGAGCTCTCATTCTACCTCTACAGGAATTTGACATTCATCGCATGGTCGCTATTCAGAGATCTTGGCAAAATTTATCAGAAAGAACATAAAAAAACATTGAAGTATGATGGAGCTCACCAAGAAACATCTGAGAGGGACACCTCCTAAGATATTTGAGCCATTTCACCTCTTTATCATCTTCATATCTCCATATACCATTAAGAACCACCACACATGCTCACTAACCTTCTCTCTCTAGACACTTCCATGACTACCAACTCAACATATATACTAAAGCTTCTTTATAAACCTCTAGAGAAAGCTCATGAAATTGTTTTTCCCCTTTAACCAAAGACCTTTTATTAATTCACAAAGAAAGAAATGACACCCAAGCTCTGTCTGAGATACTCAAATGTAGCTTTTGATAATGGTTTGGTCATAATATTTAGAAGCTGCTCTTTTGTCTAACTTAACACTTTGATTAATCACTTGTTCTTTCAAGAAATGGTATATAATAGGAATGTGCTTAGTTTTTGAGTGCACAATAGGATTTTTTGAGATACTAATTTCACTATTATTGTCACAATAGATAAGACGAGGTTCATTTTGTCTTACCTTATAATCCTCCAAAGTTTGTTTCATCCACATGACTTGAGTACAACAAGAAGAAACTATTATATACTCAGCTTCTATAGTTAATAGAGACACTAAGGCTTGCTTCTTACTTAGCCAAGACATGAATCAATCCCCCATGAATAAGACCCCACCACTGGTACTCCAATCATCCACACATCCTACACAATCTGCATCAATTCATGATTTCAAAGAGAATTCTTTACACCTGGGATACCATAAACCATACTCTATGGTGCGTTTGAGATACCTCAAAATCCTTTTGACTACTTTCAAGTGAGATTCTCTAGGGTCATCTTGAAACCTTCCTACAAGACCCATTGCTTACATGATATCATGCCTAGAAGCAGTAGAGTACAAAAGACTTCCAATCATGGATTTATACAAAGTTTGATCATTTTTTGGTGAGTCAACCAGTTCACTTAACTTGCATCTTGTGTTCATTGGAGTACCCATTGGCTTACAATTCATCATGTCAAACTTCCTTAACATATCTTTAATGTATTTAGCTTGTGAATGAATATTCATGCATCAATCTATTTAATCTAAAATCCTAAGAAAAAAGAAAGTTCTCCCAACATTGACATTTCAAACTCAGTCTTCATAGTATCTACAAATTCTCTACTCATTTTGTCATTGTCAGATCCAAAAACTATGTCATCAACATATTCAACCACTATCAATTGATGATTGCCTTTTATCTTAATGTATAAATTACTATCAACTAACCCCCTTTTAAAACCTTGACTCAAAAGATACTTATCTAACCTGTCATACCAAGCTCTAGGAGCTTGTTTAAGACCATAGAGAGCTTTCTTCAATTTACACACAAAATCTTGATTAATTTACATGAGGTATCCTTCAGGTAACTCAATGTAGAATTTTTCTTCTAAATTGTCATTCAAGAATGCAAATTTCACATCCATTTGATATACCTTAAAACCTTTGAAACTAGCATATACCAGGAAAAATCTAATTTCTTCCATTCTTGCCAAAGAAGTAAAAGTCTCATCAAAATCTATTCCTTCAACCTAAGCATATCCTTTACACACCAATCTAGCCTTGTTCCTTGTGACTTCTCCTTTCTCATTCATCTTGTTTTTGAAAAACCCACTTGGTACCAATCACATTTTTATCTTTTGGCCTAGGAACTATGTCCCATGTTTCATTCTTTTTTATTTGATTAATTTCTTCATCAATTGCATCATTCCAAATTTCATCTTCACTAGCTTCCATGAATTTTTGGGGTTCAATAATGGATAACAGAGGTAAGTCTTGTTGATTTTGATTGATCAACATTCTCCTTCTAGTTTGCAACCTTGCACCAACATTTCTAATGATTTGAGAGATCAGATGATCTTTCTAAATTCTTCTAGATGGAGCTTTAAAATATTGTCTTTCTTCCTCCTCTTCATCTTCATCATCTATTTGAATGGATAACTCATCATTGTTTGAAATAGAATTACAATTTGAGTCACTTACCTGCAATTTTGGCTTCTTGATTCTACTTTATCTTATCTACCCTACATTTAAACTTTCAATAATCTTATGAAGTCTCTTGTTAAAGTACCTATAGGTAGTACTGATAGAAGAGCGACCTAAGAAGATGCCCTCATTATTTCTTGAATTAAATTTTCCAATATTCTCTTCATCTCTTTTGATGAAGCACATACTCCCAAACACTCTAAAATGTTTAACATTAGCCTCTCTATTCTTCCATAACTCATAAGGAGTCTTATCATGATTTATTCTGATTTGACACCTATTTAAGAAGTAAAATGAAGTGTTGGCTGCCTCCTCCCAATAACCATTTGATAATTTGGCATCTTGAATCATTGTTCTACTCATCTCTTAAACATTCCTATTCTTCCTTTCAACAACACCATCCTCTTATGGCAGTCTAGTAGTAGAATATTGTCTTCTTATCCCTTGTTCTTCACAAAAGTCATCAAAATTATGAGACCAAAACTCACCTCCTCTATTTTATCTCACACACTTGATCTTTGAACCTTTATCATTTTATACAAGAGCTTTGAAAGCTACAAATCTTGTAAAAGCTTCTAATTTTTCTTTAAAAAAGAATATCCAAGTCGTCATAGTAAAATCATCAATGAGAAGCATGAAGTAGCTATTACCTTGAATACTTTGAGTTCTCATAGGTCCACATAGATCAGTGTGGATCAAATCCAATGGATTTGTAGTGGATAATTCCTTGGACTTGTACCTTCACTTGGTTTGCTTCCCATAAAGACATGCCTTGCACAGAGAATGAGGAATCTTAAAAATCCTGGGCATATGCCTTACCAATCCCTTTGAACTAAGCTTTACCATATTATTAAAATTTATATGTCCAAGCCTTCTATGCCAAAGCCAACTTTCCTCTAATTGACTCATGAAGCATTCCTCCTTCTTGGATTGATGAAACACATACATGTTATCTGTTTTACAAATATTTACAACTAATCTACTAGATTTCCTTTTCTCACTTCACATACATCATCATGAAAAGTTACAATATTTCCTTGCTTACACATTTGGTTTACACTCAAAAGATTATGTTTTGAACCTTCTACATATAATACATTCTCAGTCCTAGTATGGCCATTGTCAAAACTCACAGTACATTTGCCAACAATGTTAGTTGATTTATTGTCACCAAATCTCACTGAACCTGGGTTGGTCTTCTTAAGGGAAATAAATTTTCTCTTGTATCTTGTCATATGATTTGAGAAACCACTATCTATGAACCATCTCTTGTTCCCATCTTATTGAGCATGCAAGGCTGCTTGAATAAACATTGACTCTTCCTTTGGTGGTTTACTTGAATTTTACTTCTTTTCTTCTTCATCATTAGACTTAGTCTTGTTGAACCATTTGATGGTGCCAATGACTTGTATATCCATTTTTCAAAAGGCTTTGTTGCAGTTCTTGGCTATGTGACCTTGTTGGTTATAATTGTAGCATATGAGATCCCTTTTGATATTTGGAGAGAGAGCACAATCCTTATATCTATGACCAAATTGATTATAGGAGAACCAATACCCATTGAAGACATTGTTTATGTTTGACCCTCTTTTCTCTTGATCATTACCGATCAATGGATTTTCATTATTGATCCTTTTGGTGGAGCTAAACTCCTTTTTGTCCTTGGTTAAGAGCACATCTGAGTAATTCATGACTTTATTTTCACATTATTTCATCATTTGATTGAGACCTTTATTCACCGTGGCCTACAGATTCTTGACTGTTGCCTCTAGATCTTGCACTTGCATTTTCAAATCATCCATGCTTGTATTGATGTTTGAAAAAACACATCCTAGTTTGTCTTGAAGATAATCCACAGTTTCTTTGTCATCCATTGCACCTTTGATCACCTTTAAGTGGTCAAACTTGGAAGAAGGACCTACTCTAATACTAATTATTAGAGGTACAATCACTAAGAGGGGGGTTGAATCAGTGAGCCTAGATAATCCAACTTTAATTTCAAACATTTCAAAACTCTTAATCAATTACCATAAGCATTCATGAAGCATACACATCATTCATAGTAATGAATAAGAGAGACAATGCAAGATCAAACACATAGCACATGACATATGTGGGAAACCCTCTTGAGGGAGAAAATCCAATGTAATTAGAATACTATCTTATAATAATAATAACCAATTTAGATAAGTTACAATTGATCAAGGAACTACCATCCCTTATTTTAGTGAGATTCCAATCCCACAAGGAAATATTACACATGTCTAGTTGAGATACCACAATAACTAGACCTTTAGCAAGTTTCACCTTACAAGGAGGCTATAACCCCCTAGATGTTTATCAAACACAACAACACCTATGAATAGAACATCTCCTTGAATACTAATTGCTTGCCAATCTGATGGAGATATAATGTATATCAGCTCTCTTCAATTCTACACACTCAATGCATCCAAAGCCACCTTTTGGATCACTCTTCACTCTTCAACAACAACTTTGTCACCATAACAAAAACATGAACAAATAGTCATACATATAGTCCATACTCTGATCTATCTCTCAAATCAGCCACCAAGCTCACATAAATAGCATTTATCCTTTGCTCTTACTCAAAGCATCCAAAACTTCCTTTTGGATCACCCTAGACCTCTTCACTCATCCTCAACTTGTAAGAGCACTATTTTGAAATCATAAAAATGACCTACAGGGCATACACATAGTCCTCAAACTGATCTTATCATTAAGCCATCCACTGGGCACACACCCTCTCTTCTTTCCTTCAGACCAATGTTATTTATGCTCACCAAAGCCTTTCCCCAAGTCTAGAAACCATCACATGTGGTTTCACTATTTATAGAACATTCATGATCATCAAGTCCAAAATATTTATTTTTCAGCCATAATACATACCTTCACCTTTAAGGCATCTAACATGGGTCACACTTAAGCACAACTCTCTTTCAAATAAGCCTAAGTCACTTTTTAGGTCCTATAGAGACCCATTCACCTCTTTGATACTTCTATGAGGAAACTAAGAACATAAGATCACTTTATAAGTATGTGTACCCATGATACATGATCTATAGGTCCTTCTTAAGTGTCCATATCCATCACAACACACTTCTATTAACACTCAATTAGTTTAAACAACTTTTTATACACATAGTCATTATGAATGAAAACACAGTCAATTTTTAACACTTTGATCATACTGCATATGACTGGTCAAACCTTAATAATTCACATAAATTATCCTCATGGAGTCTACAACATAGTCCAATAGCTATCTCACCTTTAAACATTGAGATACCAACAATTACAACTCAAATACCCTTCTCGGGTTACTTGCAAAGCAAACATTAAAACATAGTCAACTTTGAACCTTCATAGATTTGACTATACACACTTTCAAACCTTCAAATCTATATTTCCATATGTACCTTGGATTCCTCTACAATTTTTTTTTTATACCATAAGAAAATTTTGCTTGTATCAAAATATATGGCCCATAAACCAGACACTAGTCTTTCTTTTATTAAATTCAAATATTTGAATTCAAACGGTTACATTTAAACTTCAATCACTTAAAACGCATCTCATGCCCTTTCATCTTAGAATAAATATGCATTATTAATCTTCTTCAAACTTTAACTCATGGTACACCACTGCCCAAATGTTAAACTTCAAACAATTGATCTCATCTCGTGTAATCTTAATCATATACACACCGTTGATCTCTACAAATTAGTTCAGTCTTTATCTTATAGCACTCACCATTCAATCTTACTCAGAACCCTCGTGATCATGACACTTGACACCTTTGCATGCATTTTGAGCACTTTTACTGTTAAACATCAAGCACTTGTCATCATCTCCCTGCTTCTTGACACTTTGGAACAAACACGCTCCATTAATCTCTTTGAGAGTTGCTTGAAATTTACCTTGTGCAAATTTGACTAAGTATGGGAACCTTTGTAATCTATCTTTAAGGTCAACTTTACACCTTCATATCTTTTGCTTCAGTCAAATACATGTTCTAAAATTTGGACCATATGTTCTCCTTTCAAAGAGGAATCCAGCCATGTATTAAGTAGCTCTTGAAACTTTCACATGTGTGAGATATAATGCCATTAATCTGTTCACTTAGATTTTTCTGCCATAGAGCCAACTATGCCTAAAACTACTTGGAAGGCCAACTTTTCACATGCATATCTTTTGTTTCACTTCATTTCATGACCTAAAACTTAGTGAATAATAACTAAGCAAAAAATTGAATAAACCCATATGATTAACTCATTCTGAAACTACCACACATGCTAAATATGACTACATCAAAATGCCTACTTAGCTTTTCTTGCCACAAGCAAATTTGGCTAAGTATGGGAAAACACTGTCAAACTACTTGGGAGCCCAAATTTGCACTTACATATCTTTTTTCACACTTCATTTCATGACCTAAAATTTAGTGCATAGTAACTAGGGACTAATGTGATTACAACCATATGACCAACTCCCCCTGACTCATCCACATGTGGTAATTATGACATTATCAAACTGCCTACTCAGATTTTCTACTATAGGCCCATTTATGCCTATATGAACAAAATGAAAAGTCAGGTGAATTCCACTCATGCACATAAGCTCTCCAATCATCTTTGACCACTGATAGGACCCTGTGTACATGCTCAATAATTCAAACTCGTCCTTAATCATCTCAAACCATGCCAAAATTGAAAATCAACCAAGCATACTTCAAGCATATTAAGATAAGCACATTACACACATTATCATTGTCATTTAGACTATCAAGGCACTTCATACACTCACCTAGACACCTCCATGACATCACCATGACATAATTGACAACTCTCCAATAAGTGCTATCGATCGGGTTATAACACCTTATAGCCTTTAAGGTCATCACACTATTCCTACACCATTTATACCAAACATGGATGTTGTATACACCCTAAATTGGTCAAACAACCATACATATCATGCCTTTTCATAATACTTTCATAGGGGACTCTGACTGGAGAATATGAGGCTTATTCACATTTAGCCATGTTTTTTGTTTTACTTGCCATGGTCTTGTTTCATGCTTGAGTCACTTTTTTATTGATTCTTAGTCATCCATAGACTTTGGAGACCTGATTCTAGCTCAACCAGACCCCATTTCCTATTCTTATTGCATCCTTTTAGGTCCTAATCCTATAAGATAGAGCACTGGGGTTGGACTATAGTTCTAGACCCTAGGGTTTCCCATTTCTAGTGCTCTTGTCCAACTATATTTTAAGTCCCAATGGTCACTTTACCTTACTTAATGAGTCTTAACGCCTCCTTAGCTTCATCCTTAAGTTTTCCTAATGTCATCCAAATGCGATTAAAGCTCCTAAATTTAAAATAAAGAGTCTCCTATATAAAGGACTACACAAGGCATTTTATATCTAGCACTTACAACTTTGGCACAATACATAATTAAAAATTAGTCAATAGTATAATTCAACATTTTGCATCACACATAGATTTACATGCTTGATCAAAGAAGGGCATAGGTGAAAGTTATTCTTGCATCTACCATGCACATTGATTATGCACGTTCCCTAAGGGAGAACTACATTTGATTCTAGAGACCCTAGCTTGATGGTTAATTTAGGTAGTGATCATGACAACAATGGTTCTAGATCATGTGATCATTCTTCCTCTAACCTAGTTCCCCCGCCCCCCCCCCCCCCCCCCCCCGCTTTTGATTTTGATGTATTTGTTGCTTTGTGTGTGTAGATAAAACCAGGGTTATAGATTAAATCAACTTTATAAGGATCTCCATCGATATTCAAGATCTAAAATTTCATAGGTGGATTAATATAGGGACAACAAGTAAAACCTTAAAAACTTAGACATTTGTGACCAGTTTGGACAATAGTGGTAGGACCTGGACTATAGCATCAAACCCTAAGGTGTCCTATTTTTAGTGCTCCTATCCTTTCACTAAATGAAAGATAGATCCAAATTCTTGACATCTTCCTAGTCCTGTGCAGTAGTTTTCAACCCTTGAATCATTCATTTTATCCTATTTTTCTAGATAAGTTTATTTCTTTCCATATACAATTAATTTGATAAAAACCTATATTTTACTATATTTTATTGGATTTCCCCCTAACTCTAGACCCTTTATTATTTAGGAACTAAACACTAGTTTCCTAAAAATAATAAAACATTTGGTGAACCCGACTTACTTCGAATAAATCTAAAACCTTAGTTAGGTACACTTAGGGTTTTTTTTTCATATTTTGTGCAAAAATTCAATTTCAAATTTCTATTTTTTGTATAATTTTTTGTGCATTAATTCTATTCAAATATTATTTTAGAATTTAAATTATTGCAATAATTTTTTAAAATTCTAAAACCCTAGCCCAAAACCCTAGATTTCTAAATGAAGTCCTCAAACCCTAAGCCTTCCTTGCAATTTTTAGAAAAATATTTAGGAATTTTTGAAAATTATTTAGAGCATCAAAAATATTTTCAAAATCTCTATGTTGGTAGTTATTTTATGCAAAAATTAAATTTCTAATTTCTAATTTTGTATAAATTTTTGTGCATTTATCTTATTCAAATTTATTTTAGAATTTAAATTATAGCACTAATTTTCAAAAATTCTAAAACCCCAATCCAAAACCCTAGATTCCTAAACTAAGTCCTAAAACCTCAACCCTCCTCCACCACATCATCAAGAACATGTCGTGTGAGATCTCAGAGTGTCGACCCAATGATGGTATCCCAAAACCCATCATCTCCACTCCTTGCACCAGCTTGTGCTTCATCTTGAGCACCTCCCAATCCATATGTACATAAAGTACAATACTACATTAGATACATAAACAATTGTAAACTTGTACACAATTCAAATATAATTGTTACTTATCTCCCACCATCTAGATTAGCATAGGATCCCCATACTCAAGAGCACCCCTTCCATCAATTGGATACAATAGATCCCATAGATACCTAGTTCACCATGTGGTATATGCCTATGAACATCCAACATCATCTACATATAGAATATCTATAGTCACATCCCATGCATCTAAAGGTAATGGAGCTAACTCAGCCTTAGTAGGCCTCATATGAGCTCTTGCTCTCATTGTCACCCATGCACTCCTCACCCATACCCATGCTACTCGAGGCACATCTTGTGGAACCCCAAACTATCTAGTCATGCACTCATACTAAAAGCACTTATACACTCCAACCCAACAATCATGTAGTGGACAATTGACCCTCATATACCACAACTATACTCCATCCTCAACCCACCCAAGAAATCCTCTATATGGCCTCCATATAATGTCAGTGACTACCAGTCTGTTTAACACCTATCTATAATGATCCATCCCAAGAGATTGAATAGCCAATGTGCTCATCCACTACTCCCCAAATGGCTATGGAGGTGCCCACCTCTCCCTTGGTAATCTTATTGGGCACACAAGTGCTATGTGCTCATAAGCCCGACAATGCAATAACATCGCTGCACTCAATCCACCACTAAATGTCTCTTAGGTAAACATGTAAAGATCTATATATAGGTAGGCAAGCATAATCCTAACCCATGAGAGCATATTACCATACACCTCAACACTACGAATAATCCTATGCATCATATATGCAATTGACACTCTACTCCCATCCACAACAACAAATGAAGCCAACAACATGACCAACCAGTTCTACAAACGCAAAACACTAGACTATACTATAACTGATAACAACACATCACTATCACTACCTCTTCAATGTATATGTAAATGTACACAAACAAAATACAATGATGCATGATCAATAGCGTCATCACCCATGTCATCCTGCAATGTCACACATCATCCACTAACTGACAAATGCAAAATGTGATACACATCCTCCAGAGTCATAGTAATCTCCACTATAAAAAGATAAAAAGTACATGTATCTACATTTCACCTCTCACATAAGGTAGTAATCAGATACCTATCCCACTGCATTGTGCCTAAGTCACACACATGACCCAGCCCTGCCCTATCCATGTAACTCTCTCATCATTAGACAATGGTAACATCTTCAATGTTTCCATCACCTGACCTCTATGAAACTCCCTCATACGTACCTCACCATGAAAAACATCAAGAAACAACATATATATCAGTCAACCATGCTAAGTGAACAACCAAGCTACACAACAATAGGTAACAAATCAAAATCTTAGAAAATCAAGCCCAGTAGACAAAAACACTACAAAAAAGACACTAATGTTGGATAAGAGTGCTGAAACCTAGACAATAATGTTCAACCCTATATAGGAGTGTTGAATCTAGGACAAGAACACTAGAACTAGTCAAAATTCTCCTAGGATTCTTAAAACTTCTCAAAGAGCACCAAAACAAGCTTCAAAATAGACAAAAATCAAGTATTAAGCTTACTAGGCTAACATCACCACCAGTCTCCACCTAGGTCGTGAACTGCTCAAATTGGGTCATGGTAAGTACTCATCTCCCTAGCATATCTTTCACTCCAGAGCTCCAAATCACAAACTAATCAATGCACAAATGAATCAAGAATCAATCCAAATTTCCTATATCAAAAAACTTTTTCATTCAAAGTAAAATAGCATTTTGCCCATAACTTGAACCTTGTAACTCCGTTTTGCAAACCATTTTCTTCTACAGAATCATGACAATGATAGTTTTGACATCACGTAAGCTTTGATCTCTTACTACCTCATCTTCCTAATATAGCACACACATATCTATACCTCTCTTATACCCAGACACATGCCTCGATCATCACCAGTAAAAACTAGTTCTAATTTCAACAACTTAGTCTAATCAATCAAATAACTTCTCAATCAATTCAAACTATACCAACCTCCATCCTTCTCCCCAAAATGGGGCATCATTCCTACTATTCCTACACTTACCCAACATACCCATCTACTCTCATAAGTGGATACACCATGGTTCTTACACCTCCAATATTCAAATGATCAGATTCAACTCAAATCAGTTGAAATATACAGTGATTTAGATTACATGAGTCACTCATCATTACTTAGAACATTCAGGGGGATATACCTTTAGTCTAAAGATACAATGGTTCAGATCATATGGATCCATAATGATTTCAAATTATAGGTTGTAATCATATAAAATGCTAAATTAGATGACTTAGGCATGGCTAATAGCACCCAACCTATAGGTCCTCTTTCTTGCTCACTCAACCTGTTTCAACTAGACTTTTACTGATTCTCAATCACCTATAGCTTCGTAGACTTATCTTTTTGAGACCTAGGTAGCCCTCTCAAACTTAGATCCATCCCCCTAGGTCTTATCCCCCTAAGACAATAGTGCCCAACTTAGATAAGAGTATTAGAACTCAAGGGTGTCTCATTTTTGACACCATTGTCTAAGTTCACTTTAGCCTCAAATGATCAGATTTTATCGAATCCTTATCTTTTACCCTATCAGCCTAATACAAGCTCATATAACTAATGATCATCAATTTCCCTATATAAGGCCATTCAATGTATATTTAAAAGGGTTGACACTCATTCATAGGAAAAAATAAGAATACAAGCAAGTATACTCACGCACTCTTCCCTATTCTCTGCATACAGCCTTCCAAGACCAATTAATTCCTATTCAAGCACTTGTACCAGTATCTAGTCATGCAAAGTACATTATAATTTTGCATCTAGTTGCATACATCACACAACTGCACCAAGCACTTCAAATGGGAGAACTATATTAGCTTGATCCCTCTTTGAAGTATTGGTATGTAGGCAACGTGCCCACATATGGGGTGTAAAGTGCATCTAGTGTATCCTTTCCACACTAACTCCTCCTCTCTTTCTCAAATTTTCTACTCAATTTCAAGTGGCTAGAGCTCCTAAGGGTTTTAAATATTGAATCAGACACATAGTGAGCTCCACATAGACCCAGGCTTCAATATTTCACTGCAAGGGTGTGACAGGCCTGCCAAGCAAAACCCAAAAAAGCTAGACCACCAAGACAACAACACTAGAAGTAGACACTAGTGCTAGAAGTAGACTACAGTGACATGTAGTAGGGTGTCCTAAGTTTGGCACTCATATACAATCCAAAAACAAAGTTTTTGATCTATTTTATGATATTCTACCATCCCTACACAACAATTTCCAGACCCTTCATCATCCATTTCAGCCTAGAATAAGCTAAGTTTAATTTCTTCATACTTCTTACTATTTTTAGAAAAGGTAAAATACATATTTATTTACACAAATTAGTAGGCTAATTAAGACACATTAATTACTAATTTACATTTACTCAGACCTTTATTTGCTTAGGAATTAAACACTTCATTACAAAAAAGAATAAAACACAAGTACACAGACTATTTAGATACAATGATTCAGATTATATTAATTCATAGTGACTTCGATACAAATACAAACTCAAATAATAGATTTGAGGGCATGTACATTACTACACATCTCACACATACAACTTCATACAACATGACACAGTTACAGGACTAGATAATAAATTATAGGCATAGTGTAGAGCATAATGTTTTTATCTCTAGTTTTGAATATGGGGAATGACACGATAGATCATATCACATATGGTTATATAGATTACCAGATTATATATACACATCACTCACATACCATATTTGGGGGCATGCCATAGATGTTCATGTTCTTCATCATCTAGGATTATACTGATTAGAGTGACAAGACATGACATTATCTTCTTAAACATTGACTAGAGCTCCAGATTACACCTAGTTGTACCCAGGTTGTCACCAGGTTGGACCACATAGCCATCTATAGTGGATTGTCAATTTTATTACCCAAATCTAGACTACATGAGTATGTATGATATAGAGGATAGATATTGGTTTTAGACCTCTAAACATTTCAGTTCTAGTTCATATATTCAGAGTGGGGCATGATAGATTTTGATCTTTATAGCATATAGACTCTATACACACATTCTATATTACATGAGTTTATATAGGATAAATAAAAAACATTAGTTTCGGGCCTCTGAGCATTTCTCATTTTAGTCATATTTAACTCAGGGGGAAAACATTTCCCTCTTCCATGTTACATGAATTCCAATTTTAGATTCATTATAGGGGGCATCCATTTTAGGGATTCTTTCTTTCTCCAGGAACTATTCAACTCTCCACCCACTTCCCTGGCTAGGAAGTGAGTTGGACCCTTTGCATCACATTCATATCCATGCAGGTAGGTTTATGTACATATTTTATTTTCTTTCTTTCACTCTAGTACTTCATTTCATTGCATCACTAGAATAAAAGGGGGGCAAATGTATACACCCTAAATTGGTCAAGCAACCACACATATCATGTCTTTTCATAGTCCTTTCATAGGAGACTCTGACCAGAGAATATGAGCCTTGTTCACATTTAGCCATGTCTTTTGTTTTACTTGTCATGGTCTTGTTTCATCCTTAAGTCACCTTTTTGCTGATTCTCAGTCATCTATAGACTTTCAAGACCTGATTCTAGCTTAGCTAGACCCCATTTCCCATGCTTATTCCATCCCCCCAAGTCTTAAGCCTGTAGGATAGGATCACTCAGGTTGGAATATAGTGCTGGACCCTAGGGTGTCCTATTTCTAGTACTCTTATCCAACTATATTTTGAGTCTGAATAGTCAATTTGCCTCGCTTAATGAGTCTTAACCTCTCCTTAGCTTTGTCTTTAAGTTTTCCTAATATCGACCAAATTTGAATAAAGCTCCCAAATTCAAAATAAAGAGTCTCATATATAAAGGACTACACAAGGCATTTTATATCTAACACTTACTACTTTGGCATAGTACATAATTAAAAATTAGTCAATAGTATAGCTCAACATTCTACATCACACCTAGATTTGCATGCTTGATCAAGGAAGGGTCTAGGGAAAAGTCATTCTTGCATATACTTTGTGCATTAATTATGCATGTTCCTTAAGGGATAACTACATTTGATTTGATACCCTTGCTTGAGGGTTAATGTAGGCAACAATCAAGACAATAGGGGTTCTAAATCATGTGATTATTCTTCCCCTAACCTAGTTCCCCCCCTCTTTTTCTTTTGATGTATTTGTTGCTTTGTGCATGTAGATAGACCTAGGGTTGGAGATTAAATCAAATCTACAAGGAGATTGGTTGATAGTCAAGATTTGAAATTTCACAAGCAAACTAATATAGGGATAGCAAGTAAAACCTAGAAAACTCAGACCTCTATGACTAGTTTGAATAATAGCGGTAGGACTTAGACTATAGTGATAGACCCTGAGGTGTCCTATTTTTAGTGCTCCTATCCTTTCACCGAATGAAAGATAGATCTAGATTCCTGGCATCTTCCCAATCTTTTGTAGTAGTTTTTAACCCCTAAATCATTCATTTTAGCCTATTTTTACAGATAAGTTTATTTCAATACATATACAATTAATTTGATATAAACCTGCATTTTACTATATTTGATTGGATTTTCCCCCTAACTCTAGACCCTTTATTGTTTAGGAACTAAACACTAGTTTCCCAAAAACAATGAAATAGATGTTCCTAATAGTTTATGATGTAGTTATAACTCAACATTGCAATTCTATAATCTATACAACTATTTATATTGACATAGCCAATGCGATAATAAAAGAGTCTAAGGCATTTGAGCAAATAAAATTAAACTATCCTTTTAAAATATATAAATTATGCAACCATTAATAGTGAAGTTGAATCAGGTATCCACTTAAGAAAGAATTCTCTTCATTTCATACAACATTCCATAAATAAATGCTCAAGGATATCATTGTGTTAAGAATTCATTTGTAATCCAACTAGACAACAAGAAAATAACAAGCATTCAAATGGCAATATTCAATCATGGAACTCAACATCATTAAGTAACGAAGTTCATCCAAGTTTCAAGATGAGTGGAACCCGCAAAAAAGGTTCAACTTAAGGAACTCTTACAAAGTTCTTTGTTGGGCAGCCAAGGCAACAAGATAAACAAGTTTAGCTATCGTGAAGGATGGAAATGCATACAACTAGATAAGAAAGGAAACATCAAACATACAACTTAAGTATCATTCAATGGATTAAAGTGATATAATAACTTGTTTATCTTCCTTCATTTCATTATGGTTTCTTTTAAATTCATTTATCTAACCAAGTAAATAATCTAAGTAAAACATTGTACATGTTCATTCTTAAATCATAAGAATTAACTAAATATTAATTCCTTATTTGAAAAATACAAGCATTTACTTATTAATCTCAAATTTCACAATATGACAAGAAGTAATAGAATACATACCTTGCATGCAATCAGGTATGTCTAAAATGCATGGTAGAAGGAAGCAATTAGTTTATTTTCTCATGGACCAACTATTGAAGTCTATGCATTGTTGAAAGGGATAAGAGGCCCATATGCATCTATGTACTTATGTCTTAGAGTAACAAGCAATAAGTTACACATGTCACAATCAAAATTACATGTGTCAAATATGAGATAAGATGTGATTGATTATGAATTTACACGTCATTGACATGCTTCCAAACTTAATTTATTATGTTTTATGCTTACTTCATTTCTCTTTTGCTTATTTTATCTTCTTATTTTTTGATTGCATGTAAGAATCCAACAATTTCTTTAATTTTTCATACTTCCCAGCTTAAATTAGTGTGATAAATTTAAGACCATTTCTTATCAATTTTGTTTTTCTCTTATAATTCTCAATGTGATTTAGTATGATTGATTGACTTAATTGATTTTATTTTTATACCATTTCTCCTTTCAATTGATTTTCATTTTATTAAATTATTTTCATACTCCTCAACTTGATTTAGTTTGATTTTACATGTTTTAATTTGGTGCCAATCTTTTGCTTGGCTTAAAAACAAACTTTTTACCATCTTGTTTTACCTTTCTTTGGTTCCTTATCCTTAGTCATTTTTATTTTTATTACACATTTCCCAACTTGAAATAGTATGTAGTACATTTTTGATTGATTATATTTTACCAAGTCATTTTTTGCCTATTTCTTTTTAACTATGCATGTGTCCAACATAATGATAGAAAAGAAGCCACAACTCATATATTTCCCATAACAGATACAATAGAAAGCTAAATACATGTGCTAGAAAGAAATATATTTGGGCATCCACAACCACAATCATAATGTAAACACATATAATAAATATCCAAATACAAAAATGAGACATCTCTATATATATCATGAGTTTTAATATAACAATTCAACCACATACAAAGCTCTAGCTCTATGGATGGGCCCCATCCTACCCATCTCGTGGCCTAGCCATGCTACTTGTAGATAATTTAGTTTGACCCCTCGTAATATAACATTGTAAAGAGGTTGTCTGAGATCTCAGTCCTCATACTTGCCCCTATAGATGAGACACCTGAGCCTATACCTATGCCAACTAGGACAAGGTTTCTAGATGTATTGCCCTCTCTTGCTCCTGTACCTATGTGATATGGGTCAAGGTTACTACGTGTTTCACTCTTTCTTGGGCCTATACCTATCCCATCTATGTCATGATAACTAGATGCACAACTCTCTCCTCAGCCTAGGCCTACCATGCCCATGCCTCTCCTACACTCACGTTTATTGGTGGCTACATCCCCTCTATATATACTCATAACTACCTCGTGGCCTCTCTAGCTAGTTTGAATCAACTCGCCTGAGCTAGGGTAGATGGTACCTTGGAATCCTTTAGTGTAATGGGGTCATACAACATCAACACCTCATCTAAGATATCATGGAGTGCTCCCCTCACTAGGATCCCCCATTTGGTCTCCTCATCCTCTACCATACCTAAAAAAATCACACCATATATATATATTACATCACTGATATATCTCAAAATCTATTTATTTTTAGTCTATCTCAAAATAACTTAAAGCAAAATTTAACCATCTTTTATTACCTATCTATGTGTCGGCTAGTACTATCTCACCATCTACATGACCACTGAACATAGTCTCCCAATTTGTGCACCCTCTAAAAACCTCCTCTATAGGTCATCGCCTAAAAACAAATCTTAAAGTCACTACTGGTGCCTATCTTAGCCTATGCCTAGATGGTCTCTCTATCATGTAACTCTGCTATGGCCTACCTGCTGGGTCATCTAAGATGGTGATAGTCTCTACTCTCTCCTACTCCTATTGCCTCCATCGATGTTGTGTCTATGGTAATCACTAATTTTCTTATTTTGGAGTTGGTGGTGTTATCTTTGATACTCCTACCTCTGTATCCATATCCTCCTGCTCTGTTGCCTATCACGCTTGACTAGTCCATGGTCTCTCATGATGTGGCCTGAGCATTAGCCTAACAACTGGTGGCCCTAGTCCTCCCCTCCCCTATGATTATTGCATGTACTAGGCCTAAAATGTGGCCATCACTATAGGTTCCATTAGGTGGGGCAATCCCGTCTATCCTAGTAATCATGCCACTAGATGTGGCTCCATCCACTAGGTATTGTACCATGTCACCTCTGTTTATGCCAAAGCTAGTGCAATTATCTCCCAACTAGGCCATATCATTGTGATGTGCCCATATGGCTACCATATAATATTTTCTTATCTCATTGTCTATAACACTAACATGTGGGGCATGGCTTGTGCTACCTGGTCTGATCTCCATCTTTACAATCGAGGTAACCTATCATCGACCATATGGGGCAACCTAACTGAATGATACATGGGAAACCTCTTATATATCCATGCCATCAATAGTATAATTATTCCCACTGAATTTTCCCCTCTTGATAACATCCCATACGTGTCATGCACGAGATGTACCCAGATGATAGATACCAAGTCATATAACACCCTCTGCTTTAAAATTATCTGCCTCAAGGCTATCACAAATTATGGTACTTTTCCATCTGACTTGTGACATAACAACCATGCTATCACAAGTCCTATCAAAACCTTTTGTATATCTAGAATTATGATGTATAAATATTAAACATATTCACCCTCAATCTAGGGTGTATCATCTCTATGTCCATTGCTCATATGGCTAAGGTTCTCCTCTCCTCCTCACTATCATGTACTCCTATAATTATGGGTATCCATACTATGGGTAGTCCTAGGATGGCATGCACATCCTCTAAGGTGATACCCACCTCTATGGTCTCCCCCTACACCTCCCACCTAAAGGTATTAGTCAATCATTCCCAGCATCCCAAGAACATCACTAGCAAATATGAGCTAAGTGGTATCCTACACATCTCTATGATACCTCCTAAACCTACAACAATCAATCGAGCTCTATCCTCTATAGACAAATGCTCTAATAAGTTGGGAAGCCATGATGTGTCAACCAAATTCTAGAATCTTAGGCATCCCTGCAACTAAGAAATAACAAAAGATGTATTAGATCTTTTATGCCATTTATAATTAAAATACATTTTTTTCAAATAGAAAAACAAGCTTTATTGATTTTATTAACCAATTGGACCTATTTTTAGCCTACTTGGTCCTTTTAGTCCTCAATCAGTCATTTTGGACCTTTTTAGCACTCTTTTGGCCTTTTACATGCATTTTTGTACTATTTTGGTCCCTTGGTCAAAACATTAGTTTGACCAAAATTTCCCTATTTTGACCTAATTGACTTTAAAATCTAAGTCAACTACTTTATTTTCCCCCTCTTAGTGCTGAGTTGTCAAAGTGAGTTTTTATACTAGGTCGGTAGCTATGTACTAAGTCAACAATCTAAAAAACGAACTATGTCAGCATATACCTACTAGGTTGGCAATGTGGAGTTTGACACTTTTCAGCCTACTAAGTCAACTTAGTTATTTTTCCCTATTGACCCCTTACATTTTATGAAATAAATACCTTGTTGCATTTATTTCCCCAAACCCTTCAAACCCATTTCCCTAAATGGTTTTTCCTACCTTTAGAATCTTGTTTGATTTTATTACGATGTCTATAAATGATTTAAATTACAAATTTCCTAAAAACACTTCAAATCATTAAAATATTTGAAAACTAACTTGAGATTATCAGTTACCTACTTGTAGTGCACCTGCTGGAGGTCCCTCTCGTCTAGCTTATCATCTCCTTGCCATCCTAGCTAATTTTTATTTCCTAGAGATCTTTTTATCTCCTTCACAAGTCAATAATAACAAATTACTTTCATTTCAATCTATTTAAAATCACTTTTCAAAAATCTAAATCTTTCAAATCTTTTTCCTTCAGATTCCTTATTTTGCCTCTATCTTTGTTTCTACTCATCCATTTTTTGAACCATAAAATTTTCTAAAATTATGATGATGTAGAGAATATTTTACACTATTATATGCCTATCTCCCAAAAATTTAGATTTTTGACTATTTTTCACACTAACTTCTACAGGTTCACCTAATGTTATTCACATTTAGACACCTTCACTTCTCTTGTAGTCTACTTTATCTGTAACACTAAGGTAAGTAAAGGTATGTGTTTTTCAGTTCTATCCTTTCATTTATCTTATTTTCTCCTTACTACATCCTACTTAACATCAATTTTATGTGTTTTCATATTCTATTCCCAAAGCAACATCCCATGTTTCACTCACATGACACGTGATGAGCTTCAAGTGGGGCATATGTATATAAATAAATATTTTCAAAGTTTTATCAATTACTGACACTTTGTATCTTGTAGGAACCCATCGAGTCTTAATATCTTTGAGTGCACACCTTAACAGGTGCATTGAGAAAAGGATGGGCAAACCATTGGTGCTTCATAGAATTGTTATCCCTTTTGCCACTTGTTATCTACACACTTGTCTCTTGAAACCATTATCCCTAAGCTTGTTCTTTTTTATTGTACCCTCTCCAATCACTTACTACATTTTATCCTCCTATTTCTTAATTTAATCTCTTTTTATCAGTTGGTTGTGCTTGGTTGACTGGGACAACCCTGTACAATTTTGGGTTATTTTTACTTAGGAATTAGTTTGGCCTTTAGCTGACCTAGCTCATGACCTAGTGAATTATTTTTTGAAATTATGCTAGGTTGGCTAGGTCGACCCTATTGGCCAAGATTTTTGGAAGGGTCAAGGGTCAAATTCACCTATATATACAAGTTCATTTCCATCATTTATTATAAGGATAAGAAGAAGTAAGAATGAACAAACATATACTTATTGACCATTCTACTTGAGAAGCAAAGATTAGGGTTTCATACTTTCTTTGGAGATACAAATCTTATCTTATGGAGAAGTCTTTTGGATGCATTGATAGGTTGTGTAACTTAGATCTAATTTGTCTTTGTTATCCTTACATCCCATAATAACTTCTTACAAAACACTTTGGCCAAGGGAGAGATTGAGGCTCGGTAGTTTCATCTTCAAAGGTAAGTATTCCTAAATTTGTTCCTCCTTTGTAAGTAGATAGATATGTATTTGTAATTCTCTTGTATACATCAGGACTCCATATAAATTGATGTGAGTATATGTCTTCTCTGCATGTTCAATTTTATTGTTTATAACCCCCACTTTATGTCACAAGCTTTGGTGAACACTATATTAGATTTACTTTACTTATTAGTTTAGGTGAATTATCAAAACTCAGGACCCCCTTAGGGTTATTACATGGTTGTTCTTGACTGGAGGGTTTGAAACCCTCCCTAACTTGGTGTATTAAGGTAAGAGATCACCTAATCAGGTTCCCCATATTAGTCATGTTCCCACTTAACAAATGTATCCCCAATTAGAAGTGTATGGTATGATCTATCTTCTCTGAATGAGGATTGATTTATAGACACGATGCATTTTTAATTGCATACACTCTAGCTTTCACATTGGAAGGCATATTATACAAATTAAAGTACTTTTGCAAGTGTACCAACCAAACATTGACTACATCACCTGATTCTTTGCCTAAAAAGTTAGGTGGTGGAAGCTTCTTCAACTCTTTGATGATTGGATCAATGGTGGTCAAAGGCAGTTCTGAATTATATGTCCTTCCACTTGTCCCATTTCTAATCTGGGTACTTCCTCTTGGGATACCCCCTCAAGATTTCTCAATCTTTATTCTTGGTTATCAATCTTTCCTTGCAAGGTGTTAAGGGCCATTGATATTCCACTAAGGATTTCCTCATGCTTATCGATTGGAAACCCATTGATTGCTTTAGTATTAGGTACCTCAATGCTGTTATTATCATTATTCACATGTAGATATTTTATGTTGTGAATGAGAATATAACATTAATGACCCCTTTTATGTCCTCGACCTTTACCCCTAGCTGGGTTGACATTCAAAGGGTTTTTTTGAATGTTACCTCTTCTTGATCATGTTCTAACCATCCTAAGAAATCATAAGTGATAACTTAGAAGATCTTAATTTTTTAAAGGAAAATGTTCATTCCTAGAGTTCCTAGAATAGAAAACTACTTTGATAACAAATGTTATAACCCCCTCAATTTTTTTTTGGAATTGTATATAAGAGTACGTTTCATACACATATTAGGCCCTCTTACAAGTCTTTATAACTTAATGAAAACATTAATCTTACTTCACATCTACACAATTAAAACTGAAAGAGGGGAACTGAGGCAATTAGCTAGAGCTAAACACATACAAAAGGTGCTATGGGAAAGCTTGTTGTTATATTAGAAGGATTATTTGACTCAGGGCATATCAATGTACACATATACTGATACATCTTAAGCTCCATAAATGGCACTCATACTTCCACATAGGACCATTTCTAGGTCCTTAACCCTAGGTAAATACCTCACTCTCTTCAGTGGGTTTCAGTCCCACTCAAGGATGGTTAAGTTAAAGGTTTGGTTTAATCAGGAAGGATAAATTTGTTTCCCTAAGTTATCATTCAGGTTTATCATAGGCTTATATCAAAATACATGTTGTATAAACAAGTAATACAATCAACAAATAGATCAATTCCATACTTACATATTTTGATTCATTCATACAATAATTATATTAAAGCATAAGAGAGAATAGATTAACTACAAGATTCTTTAGTGCTACCGGTTGTGTTATAACACCTTACAACCTTTAAGGTCATCACACTATAAGTACACCATTTGTACCAAACATGGAAGTTCATAATAGTTTATGATTTATTTATAACTCAAAATTACAATTCTATAGTCTATACAACTATTTAGATTGGCATAACCAATGTGATAATAAAAGAGTCTAATGCATTTAAACAAATAAAACTAAATTATCTATTCAAAATAAATAACTTATGAAACCATTAATAGTGAATTTCAATCATGTATCCAATTAAGAAATAATTCTCTTCATTTCATACAACATTCCATAAAGGAATGCTTAAGGATATCATTGTGTTAAAAATTCATTTGTAATCCAACTAGACAATAAGTAAATAACAAGCATTCAAATGGAAATATTCAAGCATGGAACTCAACATCATTAAGTAATAATGTTCATCCAAGTTTCAAGATGAGTGGAACCCAAATAAAAGGTTCCACTTAAGGAAGTCTTACAATGTTCTCTGTTGGGCAGTCGAGACAACAAGATAAGCAAGTTTAGCTATCGTGAAGGATGGAAATACATACAACTAGATAAAAAAGGAAATAATGAGTGTATAAATTAAGTCTCATTTAATGGATTAAAGTGATGTAATAACTTATTTATCATCTTTGATTTCATTATGGTTTCATTTAGATTCATTTATCTAACTGAGTAAATAATCTAAGTAAAACATTGTACATGTTCATTCCTAAATCAAAATAATTAATTAAATATTAATTCCTTATTTGAAAAATACAAACCTTTACTTATTAGTATCATATTTCACAATTTCCACATATATTAATTAAGAAGTACCAAAATACATACCTTGCACACAACTAGGTATGTCTTAAATGCATGGCAGAAGGGAGCATTTAGTTTATTTTCTCATGGGCCAACTATTGAAGTCTATACATTTCTAAAAGAGATAAGTGGCCCATATGAATTTATGTACTTATGTCTAAGAGTAACAAGCTAACCAAACACTAATTCAACTAATGCAAGATAAATTCTATTTGTATTCCCATATAAACTATTCATTCTGAATTAAACAAATTACAGAATTAATGAACTAATGTAAAACATCTATATATATATATATATATATATATGTTTCTATAAAGTGGCAAGCTAAAAAAAATATTAACTTCTTTTATAACATAACCCATTCTGATTTATTTCTTCTATTAGAACAAATTTTTAAAATTTAGATCTAATGTGAAAATGCCTAAGTAAATCCCAAGTGAATATTCATGGATTAATTTAATTGACATCAAGAATTAATAAGGCGATGAATATTATTAAAGATGTACATACCTATCAAACTAATCAAAACAGGATGTAATCAATCTCATAAAAGGATGTTAGTTCATTGAAATATTAATATGGCAATGAACATGTATATCAAAATTAATTGCATACCTAGGTAAATCCAACTTAAGGATTATGAAATCAATGTACATATATAAACTAGTGGTATGCCCAATCAATTCCAGCTTGTTATGATCATAAGGAAAATTAAATTAATATAAGATCAATTGAATAATACAATGTACCTATAGTATCTTCGACTATCAATCAATTAACCTTATTCAATATTCCATTTCTATTATCAATCCATTCATAACATCAGTTAATAGCCATAAAGATCAATATATATCAATTAATGCCAAAGTTAACAACTATAATCAGTAAAATCTATACATATTAATAATTAATCAAATCAAAAATTAAATTTGTTACCATCTTCCATATGCAAGCATGAAGTCATCTAAGCATGGATTCAAACATGGACAAGATGATCAGGATGAACCCACCCAACCAACCCCATGAGCCCAACCATTGGTGGCCCTCACCACCTCAACCATCAGTAGAATGGTGGTTGCAGTAACTGAGAATATGAAATGAATTTTGAGTAAATTGATCTCTGAACAAAAGATATAAAATAAAAGAGTACAACCATATCATTTCAAGGCAAGACATGAATAATTAATCTGTCTACGTATAAATCAAGAGCAGGGATAGTTAACCTAGGCTACCAAATGATATAGAATGGAATAACTCTAATCCATTATATATCCTTTGAAATTATCCTACTTGGAATCTCATCTAATATCATGACCAACCTTAACCATCCAAACTCATAATATATACTTTTTAAATATTCAGGCCTAGTCCATCAATGACATCCACACATTCCACAAGAACCCAAACATTAACAAAATAAAATCTAATTAAGTAATGACATAAATAGAATATGTTTCAATCATAATTATTAACCTAACATAATAGAAAGCAAATAGTCATGCCTCTATATGTCATAGGTCTAAATACGACCCAAAAAACTTAAAATGACTAGTCAAAGTATTAATCAAAATACACTAATAATATACTCATATTAGTATTGTAACTTGCAGGCATCTTTATTTAATCATACCACATAGTGAAATATTTAAGCTTGTGATAAGTTCAGTACAGTCAATGGAATGACATAGACATGATTATAAAACAAACACTTTTTAACTGAGCCAATAATAAGCATAATCGAAACGATCAAAACCCAATAAAATTCAAGATGTGTTCAAACCAAATTTCAGGGTCAAGATGTAAGATTAAAGCTAAACAAATAAAGTCCAAGCAAACAACCCATTCATGATTAGGAAACATAGTTACATAAATTTTGAAGCCATACAACATATACACACACACACACACACACACACACACACACACACACACACATACATATATATGTATATACTTACATATATATTTACATCAATATAATTAAATATATATACATTTTGATAAATAAAACCATAACACAGTTAACCACAACACAACCACTTATTAAAGAGAATACCACCAGTTCGTAACTATATAATCCAAAATCCAAAATCCAAAATCAAAGTCACAACTTACCCACAAAGTTGAATGAGAATACCATAACCTATTTCTAATAACAAGATTTATAAAAGGGTAGTGATCATGTTTTAATCAAATGATACATTAAGTTTAAAAATTGAGATTATTAGGTTAATACCACACATAATATAACCATAATGTCCAAGGTTCCAATGCATAGATGTAAACACAACATGAGTTTGATATAAATACAACATAATAAAACCAAGTAAAAATATAATCAAAACCCAAGATAATAATGCCCAAACTAGATATATCCATAAGTTTCCACTTGAACAAAAGAGCAAGGTTATCAGAATGTAAGACCACAAGGAAAACCAATAACACAGTTCAATTAAAACTCATTCAACCCTTAAGTCACAAAATGGAATTGCTCAAACTGAAATATCGACCATAATGCACTCGAGAAAATAACATGACCAACATCTTCTTCTAAAAGGAACATAGTCAATAACCATGGTACCAAAATCAATAGTCATAGACTTATTTAAAGAAACACAATTGTTTAAAAATAACATAATCAAAATAAACATATAAACCATAGTATCCATATTCCATAAAATATAGTTGTTATCAAAACCATGTTCTAACTCATAAGTATGAAAACACCATTGTTCCTTAAGAATGCAGACACATACATTTATAAAAAACACACACAACTACCTTTTACAAAACATATTCAACACAAAAAATGTTTTCAAACTCATATGCATGAAAACATAGTCCATGACCCATTCTAGAAACAACATAACAACTATATACAGATAAATATTTGACCAAGACAATATATATACATATATATTATGTATACATTTATTTCAAGTTTATATTCAATAAAATGTATTGATATATGGTCATAAGGGGTCTGTGTATGCACCCAAAATTTTGAAGACTTCAGATTGCATGTGTAGCCTTTAAATCATTATTATCATTCCAACAGTTATAAAAAATTACCCAAAAAAACTAAATGACTTACTTACAAAAACATGGAAGACTCAAAAAGTTTAAGAGGATGAGAAAATGTAAAACTTTCTAAGCACCACTTTGTAATTTCCAAATCGCCAAACTTACCATTAAAAACCAGTTAAGTTTTTTATTATATTTTCACCAACTTTTCCATCTTCCTAATGCTCCTTCCCTCCATCCACATTTCCATTCTTTCCATCCACATTCCCCCATACCCCAATGACTTCGTAATCAATTTAAGGAGGAGAGAGAAACACCTTCAGATCCCAAGGCAATCCTCACCAACGTCACCATTAATGATGAGTTTGGAAGGCTCAATGATTAAGCAACCCACCACCAGTGGAGAAGGAGATTAGTGATTAATAAAAATGATTAATCATAAACTAATTAATTAACATTGAAACCTTTGCCAAAACATCACTTGCCTCATTAAATGGGGTTGATGCATTCCCTCATAAGTTATAAACCTAAGTCAATAAAATATTAACAAATTTAATGAAGTCTCTACCAAAGTCATGCCATGACTATTTAGTCATTGAAATAATATGCCACCACCTTAGTAAATAGTGCTAGGTTGAAGAGGTTAGGATAAGAATGAAGTGTGATAAAGGTTCCCAAGGGGGGTATGTGCTAGATCCAGTTAGGTCTAGGTATAGAATTTCATAGGTAACTAGGATCCATGGTAGAATAAAAAAAATTCGAAGACTCCATGATAGAAGAATGGAATGGAGTTGTGTGTACAGGAATAAACGCTGAATTATCAAAACATATAATAGAATATAATGAAAAATAACAATAAATAATGACTCATAATGACATTGATAAGTACAACAATAATCACAAGCACATGCATCATAAATGATAACACAATGACCAAATCAAAGTGTTCAAAGGACAAACAAAATAACAAGTATACCTATTGGACATGCTGACATGCTCAAAATTCACTCAATTTTAGGAGTACAACCTCCATCATCTGCCTAGCTCATAGACAAAACTTGTAACCACCAAAAATGGCATCAATCACATTATGCCATTAATCAATAATCAATACAAATTTATAAAATCATCATTAATAGTAACAAGTCCATAGAATAATTAATCACATAATTAACTAATAGTCTAACACTGCTAAAACCAGTACCACAAATAATCTAGCTAAATAATAGCTAATAACCAATCTAACAATCATAATGTTATTGTCATAACAAAATAATATGTAATGAATATATGGGATCATAGTAGAATGATAGTGGTCTTGAATACCTTGAGCATGCTTGAGATTAGAAATCTGGAAAATCTAAGCGTAGGGTAACTGTAGATGGTAGTATTCAGAAGGAGGGAAAAATAGGGATTAATAACCTTGATTTTTCTCAACTTATTTTGTGTTTGAATAGGTATTTTACATCTAATTTCCATCTAGTAGATAGAGGTCTAAAATTCATGTATTTATAGTGTTTTGTAGCTTGTGCAGATAATAAAAAATGTTTAGGCTAACCTTAAGAGGGTTTTACCTTTGAAAATATCTTCATTTGGGAAAGATAAGGTAAAGAAAATAGGCACCATTTTGGGGACACTAGCACCATGTGGATCTAGTGTCCTTAATGTGGTGCTAATGTCTAGCTACCAGAATGCTAAGAATGAAGGGCTAGGATTGGGAAATGAGGGTCTTAGACTATGTTTAATCTAACTAGGATGCCTATGGACCACATAAAGGATAAAAAAGTGTGATAATAGGCTCTAGGATAGGTTTAGGGCTAATTTAGGAATAGGTAATCTGAAGTAGCACTCTTAGCACTCAAATGCTACTTTTAGGTGATTACATTTGCCCACCCCCTTTATGATTGAAATGCAGAAAAGTGAAATGACTACTATAAAGAAAAAAGTAGCATATCTGGAATTACCTAGGAAATAAAACTCATGGAATTGAGTTTGAGTATGTGAAGCTAGGTCTGTGTATGTGAAACATGATCTAAAGCATGAACTACAAATGAAATGTGCATAAATCAGTCCTTAATAGATATCAAAAGTAAAAGAATATGCTGGATAAATAAGTAACCGAGTAAAGAGATAGGAAAGAGTAAAGGAATGAATACATCTCATTGGGTACATGAACCAATGTATGAACTTGGTGATAACTTATGTGTGAACATGTATATAGGGATCAATCATTGAATAGTTTGGAATAAGTTGATAGCTTGCTCAATACTCATGTGTGGGTGGCTCAAGAACTCAATACGGTTTTGACTCCATCATTACCCACACCTACTTGGTGGATCATGACCTATGAATTGATTAGATTGTACTGATAGTGTGTTCAACCTTTTCATGTGGGTGGCTGAAGAACTCAAGTACACTATGAATCCATTATTCCCCACCCATGTGTAGTAGATGCATCTAAAACTGAACTATGAAAAGTATTAGAAATGTTTAACTAAGTATAATTAATTATGTATGTCAGCTTCATGGCCACTCAGGTATATTAGATGGCTCTAGGCCATTCAGGAATGCCAACCACTACAAATGGAGTAAGGCATGAAACTAGTGATAACCTAGAATATGATGTCAAATGTATACAATGTAGATAATGAAATGGAGTTTGCCATTCCATTTGATTAACTTGTGTGTAACTGAGCACAAGTAAATAATGTTTCACACACATGCCCCCAAACTGATATTTGATTATAGTAATTATGGACAGATTTGTAATAACTGCATTTGAATATTTGAATGATCATGTCATGTATGATGCCCCTAATCTAAGTAATTGATATGAATCTAAGTTAAGCTAGTGTGGATTTGAGAAAAATCTAAGCATAATTTTAAAACATGTAATTGGATTTGTGCAAATTTGTATATACCTAATGTATTATTCTAGCCAATTTTAGTTGTCTTGAAACCAAGGATAGCCTTAGTAGTGCCACAACTTGGATAATAGCACCATGTGGTGCTAGTGTCCCTATTTGGGTGTTAATTTCCATCTAGTCTAAAATCTATGTCACTGTAATGCTTTCTGAATCACTATTTTTCCTTTGTGTTTACCTATGTTTAATTTTTTAAAATTGAGCCTATGTGCTGAAAAATGTTTTGTGAATGCAATAGAAGAGCCTGATCTCTATGACAAAACCTTATGAATGCCCCCTATTTTGAGGGTAGTTATTGAACCTATACAAGAATTATCCTCAAAATAAAAAGCTCTACAAAATATGTTTTAGCTAGAGCATATATGATAACTATGTGATAATCCAATATAATGTGCATACATAACATCAGAATGTAAGAGAATATGAACATAAGCATGTAATGTAAGATGTATGTCATGTCTAACATTGCACAAGGGTGTCAATATAGATGTAATCAATGTATGTAACAAAAAATCTGAGTAGAAATTGAGTAGCTAGCTAAGGGGATGGAGCATGATGTCCATCATGGCACCTGAGTAGGAAAGGTAGATGCATGAGGTCCCTCATGACATCAAAAACTAGTGTGTGTAAGAATAAAATACAAGTATTATGGCCATGATGCATATAATAAATCATACATAAAAAAACACATGATGCATGTAAAATAGGCCAAGGGGCCATAATACAAGGGACATGGTCACATGTCACTAAATCTGAAAAAATAAAACATACAAATAAATGTTTAAATGTCCATATATGTAAGCAAAAAATAAGTAGGCTGAGAGAGCCACATAGAAGGACATGTTCAAATGTCCACATACACAATTAATAAAGCATAGGTAGGGGGCATGGGCACATGTCCAAGGCTTACATACTATGAATAAAAGTGGCATAGAGCTAAAGAGCAATGGCATATTTAAATGCCCTTAAAATAGAAGAAATATAGCAATATAATCAAGTCTAAACTGGGAAAGCTAGAAATGAAGGCATGCATGAATATGTAATACAAATCTATGTAAGAGATATGATATACATATGCTAAGTATAAAATAGTATAGTCAGTAAAAATCTGAGTATGCGTATCAATTATCTGTATCAAGATATAATAATGTTGAAACTAGAATGTAGAGTATGTAAGGATAAAAAATGTGTATAGGATGCCCCCAAGTTGGTAAATGTGTCAAATAAATAACCATGAATCAATGTATATTCCCCTAGTGGGTAGATGATAACAAGTCTAGATCAATGTAGTAGACTTGAGTCCTTTATGCAATATACAAGCACTTGACAAGAACAAGTGAAACATGTAGTATGATAAAATTGACTATACTAAGATAACTAGCATATGTAGTGTCTTGGAAATAGAATAAATGTAAACATAGCAATGAATACAATCTGTATATTTTGTGTTTTTTGAGTAATGTTTGAATGTTTTTGTGTTTTAAAAATATTGTATTATTTTCATATTTTTTGGATATAAGTTATGTACAAGTAATATATAAATGAAATATGTATAAAGATCAGAGAAAGAAGAAAATATGTACAAGAAGGGAGAAACCATAATAACCGATGAGTCTCATGGGAGGCTCACTATCATTGTGACCCATGTTAAAAATAGGAATAGTAATCTCTCATGCAATGTGATTGCTATGTTGTAGTTAAATGTTATTGCATTAGGAATCTGAGTTTTGTTCATAGTTGGAATCATAATAACCCAAGATGCTAGATGGAGTTGCCTCATACTGTGGAGTTAACCTTTCTAAATTATACTTTGGAATATTGATTGTGATTTTACCCTTTGAAACCATGCTTAATGTCGACATGTGGTGTTGTGGAGGCTCTTTTTCTATAAAGCCTTTTTTTGAGAATGCTTGTTGGCTTAGCATGATTTTGACTTTGCAACTTAAGTTCTTTCTCTTTTTGTAACATTTTTGGTGTATTTGGACTTTTTTCCTTGATAAAATATATCTACGAATGATTTACCTTATAATGTTTAATAAATCCCAAACCTTGTTGACCAACATTATCGACTATTAGAATAGGAGAAGTGATGCCTTGGGCCTGTTTACCCAAACCTTGACCATGATAATCAAACTGTTGTAGATACTTTTGACCAAAATCATACCATTTTTAAACTCGAGCCTCATTTTGGAGAGGTAAATTTACAACTTTTACTTACTTGACTTGTTATTGTACTGTTTCTTGTTCTAATTGTGCTTTTAGAACCTTTTGTTGTTTTGAGATATGCTTTGATAACCATTATTATACTATTTTTGAATTTGACCCTTTTTGGATTTGTAGATGTGTCATTATATGTTGTGTGGATAATGTGTCATAGTGTGATTCATATGTATCCATTATATATTGTATTTTCCTTTTAAATGCTAAATATGAATCAATATGGTGCTCATGCATGCTATGATATGCACAAAAATATATGGATTTCCTCATGGTGTAGAGGAGGTAGGTTGATTAACTTAGATTTAGTCATTTCCCTTATTACCTCACTTAAACTCTTATTTGATCTTTGAAAGTTTTTTGAATTTATAGTTATAGATGTACTTTGTTGTGATTTATGATTTGGATATGTAACATTATTTGCCATAAAATGACTAGGTGAAGATGTATATACATGATTTACACTATTGTGCCCTGGAGGACTTTGTCTTGTAAAATGATTTTTTAATGTTGTAATATTTTAATGTAATAGTTGATTCTAATTTTGTAATCCTATAATTATCTTTCTCATACTGATAATTTGATCACAGAGAGTCTCATGAGTACAAACCCTAGCTATTTTTGATTGAACATGTAGGCACACACTTTGTAGGGAAGAGGTGTGAATAAGCTAAGTATGGGATTAGTGACATTGGTATAGGATGCTTTATCTTATGGAGGAGTGATATCATAGACTTGGTTAGAGGGAAAGTAACTATCACCCTCATGGAGATGAGGAGGAGAAGGAGATTTTGTCCTGTACATAAGATATGACATTGAAACTTGAAACATAGTTGTTAGCTTATATGCTAAATCCTTTGTAAGGGTTTGTTGTAATCACCTAAAATTGGTATTTTGATGCTAAGAGTGTTATTTGAGACAACCTATTCTTTGCTTAGCCCTAGACCTATCCTAGAGCCTTTATCACACATTTTTGGCCATTGTACAAACCACAAACATCTTCTATCAGCTCAAACATAGTTCAAAACTTTTCCTAGATCCCATTCCAGTGTGCCCAATAGTCTATCAACTAGACACTAGTGCCACATTAAAGACACTAGAGCCACATACCAGTGTCCCCAAATTGGCACTAGTGTCCCTTTCCCTAACTCTCATGAATAGATATATTTTTAAATGTGTGCCCATTTTAAGGTTGGCTAAAGTACATTTTATTATCTACACAAGCTATAGATATCTATAAATACAAGACTATTTGACCTCTATAGACTAGAGGGAAAATATATGTAAAAAGCATATCTAAATAAGAAATAAGTTGAACAAAATTAAAGTATTTGATCCCTATTTTGCTCTACTTATATATACTACCATCTATAGCTAATTTAAGCCAAGTTTTATAAGATTTTCAATCTTAATCACACTTAAGGAATTCAATACCAATCTCATTGTCACATTCACTTGTACTTGCACCAAGCACTAGGTGGGAAAACTACATCAGGCTTGATCCCTCCTCAAAGTATTGGTATGTAGGCAACTCTCTTCATAATGGGGTGTTGAGGATGTCCAGACTATCCTACTAATGAATGCACATTTTTAGCTCATGCCATACTTGTAAGGAAGATTAGGGTTTGCACACTAATAAGATATTTCAAGCATAACATAGACTTTTAGATTTCATGCGCACATGAACAAAACCTAGAAACACAAGTAAAAGTACTCCTAAAAAATAGGAATAGTCCTAAAAATGGGACACTAGCACCATTTTAAGGACACTAGAGCAACATGGCATTACTTTCCAGGTGGGGTACTACTATCTAATGAATAATCAGACCTTGAGACCCTGTTAATGATACTCAAACCTATCCAGAACCCAGTTTTCAAAACCCAAATCTTTTGTGATAGTCATTTTTAGATAAGTCTCTATTTTATTATATATTTTACTATTTTTTAAAATTCAAAATAATTCAAAATCTATAAAAAATCAGTGGTTAATTATTGTATATTATTTAACTAATATAGACAACTTAACACTTTAATCTAACTCAAGATTTACATAGTAAAAACCTTAAAAAGGTTAAATCATTTGGTAAACCTGACTTACCTTGAATATTGCTAAACCCTAGTTTGAATTTTCTATTTTTTTATGAAATAAATTAGGGCTACATATTTCAATTTTTTTGATTTTTTTAGACAACCTAGATAATCGAATCAATTTTATCTTAGGGTTTCATTTTATTAATTTTAATTTTTGCAAAGAAACCCTAATTAAAAACCCTAATCTTAGATAACCCTAGGGTTTACATTTCTTGAACTCAAATTTTAGATCCATATATCT
The DNA here is from genome assembly GCA_037957365.1 of Torreya grandis. Taxonomy (NCBI): domain Eukaryota; kingdom Viridiplantae; phylum Streptophyta; class Pinopsida; order Cupressales; family Taxaceae; genus Torreya; species Torreya grandis. The sequence continues at coordinate 1,258,951 of JARHVA010003897.1, forward strand.
TCTAATTCTTTATTTCATATAATCATGATCATAATGATAGAATAAATTAATCACTTTTTGTTGGAAAGTTTCATACTTTCATTTGCATGCTTGTTCTCTTTAATTCAGAATGAATAGAAAAAAGACATAAGCACATGTATAGATGATGCTTTATATCAATTGCAATATATGTCATATCTCAGAGCATTTTATCTTTTTCCTATGTGTAATTCTATTAACAAGCAAACCCATACACACATAGAGGGTTTAACACATAAGCTAACATCTATGTTTCAAGTTTCAATGCCATATCTTATACATAGGAAAGAATCTCCTTCTCTTCCTCATCTCCATGAGGGTGATAACTACTTTCCATCTATCCAGGTCCATGCTATCATTCATCCAAAAAATGAGGCATCCTATACCAATGTCAATATTCCCCATACTCTGCCTATTCACACCTCTTCCCTATAGGGTGTGTGCTTACTAAGGTTTGCATTTGTGAGACTCTATGTCATCAAATTATCATTACGAGCAAGATAATTGTAGGTTTACAAAATTAGAATCAAATATTACCTAAAAAGATTACAATATTGAAAAATTAATTTACAAGATAAAAGCTTCTAGGGCACAATAGTGTAAATCATGTATACACATCTTCACCTAGTCAATTTATGGCAAACAATGTTACATATCCAAATCATAAATCACAACAAAGTACATCTACAAATAGTGATTCCAAAATAATTCAAAGGTCAAATAAGAGTTCAAGTGAGGTACTAAAGGAAATGGCTAAATCTAAGTTTATCAACCTATCACCTCTAGACCCAATGAGGATATATAGATATTTTTGTGCATATCACATAATACATGGGCACCACACAGATTCATGTTTAGCATTGAAAAGGAACATAAAATAGATAATGGATAAAGATGAATCACACAATAACACATCATCCACACAACATATAATGGCACATCTACTAATTCAAAAAGGGTTGAATTGAAAAACTTTACAAAAATAGTTACCAAATCATAACTCAGAACAACACAAGTTTTAAAAAACACAATCAGATCAAAAAACAATATAACAAGCACATATAAATTAGATAAATCAAGTAAACCTACCTCTCAAAAATGAGCTTTAATGTTCAATATGGTACAATTTTGGTCATAAATATCTAAAATAGTTTGATTATCATGGTCAAGGTTTGGGCAAATAGGCTCAAGGAATCACTTCTCCTATTCTAAGAGTTGATAACATTAGCCAACAGGGTTTGGGATTTATCGAACATCCTAAGGGACATTAGTCACGGATACAGTTTACCAAGGTGAAACATCTAGATACATAGGAAATGCTATAGAAAGAGCAAGATCTTAAATTACAAAGTCAAAATAATGCTACATAAACAAGCATTCTCAAAACATGTCTTCTAGAAAAAGAGCCTCCATAACACAATATGTCTATAATAAGTACAATTTCAAAGGAAAAAATCACAATAAATCTTCCAAAGCACAATTAAGAAAGGTCAACTCCACTTTATGAGGCAATTCCCTCTAGCATTTTAGGTTATCATGATTCCAATTTTGAAAAATATTATGATTTTGATGATGAACCATATAGAGATTCCTACTAAAACAACATTCAACTATAACATAACATTCACACTGCATGAGAGATTAATGTTCCTATTTTTGAAACAAGCCATAGTGATAGTGAGTCTCCCATGAGACTCATCAGTTAGTATGGTTCCTACCATCTTGTACATACTTTCTCTCTCTTTCTCTCTCTTTACTCCTTGTACATAGTTTATTTTAATTTGATTTTACATCACTTATATCCATAAAATATAAAAACATTCAAATATTACTCAAAAAACACAAAATTTACAGATTGTATACATTACTATGTTTACATTTCTACTACTTGCTAGATATTAATTTTTTTAGCTATCTTAATATAGTCAATTTTATTATACATAGATGTTTCACTTATTCTTATCGAGTGATTGTAGATTACATACATGACTTCGACCCACTACTTTGATCCAGACTTGCTATCATCTACCCACTGGGGGCATATACACCAATCCAAGTTTATTCATTTGATACATCCACCCACTTAGGGGCATCTCATACACAGTTTTTACTACTAGTTTCTATCCTTACATTCTATACATTTCAATTTACTTATTGATAAATCTTGATATTGATCAATGCTACTCATTGCTTAGATTTTTTTGCCGACTATATCTAGTTAGACTCAACATATGTACATCATAGAATTTACATAGATTTGTAATACAAAGTTATACATGTTTTCATTGCTTTCATAGTTTAGGCTTGATTATGTTTTCTATGATTCTTCCATTTCGAGGTCATTTGAATATGCCATTGATCTTTAGCTATACACCACTTCTATGTTTTTATGACTTAGACATGTGCCCATGTCCCTTATGTGTGCTTTACTGACTGTATATGCAAACATTTGAACATGTCCTTCTATGTGGCTCTAAGTCAAATTTATTTTTGCTTGTGTATGTGTATATTTGAACATGTTATTGTATGTTTTCCATTCTCATATTTTGTGACATGTGCCCATGTCCCTTGTATTGTGGCCCCTTGGCCTACTTTTGTGTGCATCATATGTTTTATATGTATGCTTTATTCGATGCATCTTCACCATGCCACTTATCTTTCAATGTTACACACACCTATTTTTGATGGCATGAAGGACCTCATGCATCTACCCTTCTTACTTGGGTGCCTTGATGGACATCATGCCTCATCCCCCTAGGTAGCTACTCAAATTTATTGTTATACACATTGATTACATCTATCTTGACACCCTTGTGTAATGCTAGATTACAAAATACATATTATATTACCTACTTATGCTCAGATTCTTTTACATTTTAATGTTATGTTTGTACATTGTATTAGAATATAATGCAATTATCATATATATGATCTGGATAACACATTTTATCAATCTGCTTCTTTTGAAGTTAGTTCTTACATAAGTTTCACAACAACCCTTAAAAGAGGGGGAATTCACAAGGGTTTGTCACAGAGATCAAACTCTTACATTGATATTCACATATTATTTTTAGAACATAGGCTCAATTTGAGAAATCAAACATAGGTCAAACATAGGAAAAATTAGGGACTCAGAAGGTAGCAAACATACATTAGCACCCAAATTGGGACATTAGCACCACAAGGCACTACTGTCCACTACATGGCACTATTGTTTAGTAGCCCTAGTTCTAGGGTAGTCCATATTATCCAAAATAGTACATTGTACAATACATATTTGCATAGGTACACTTATAGGCTTGACAATTATGTTTAGATTTTCCTCAGATACACTCATTTTAGCTCAGATTCATACCAGTTGCTCATATTTTGGGGTATCATGCATGGCATGATAATTTCCACATTCAATTCAAATACACAAATATAGTTATTACATACTTAGGTTAGAATCAATATACTCAGATTGCAGGCATGCACATGGCACATAGTTTCCATATGCTTAGTTATACACAGGTTGATCAGATGGAATGGCAAACTCCATGTCATTCTCTATGTTATATACACTTGATGTCATATTTTAGGTTGTCACCAGTTTCATGCCTTAATCCATTTGTAGTGGTTGGCATTCTCGAGTGGCCCAGGGCCACCTAATGTACCTAAGTGGCCATGGAGCTAACATCCATAATTATATCTACCTAGTTATATACTTTTATCACTTTACATAGTTAAATTTTAGATGCATCTACTTCCGATCTATTTACTTAGCTTTACTCAGTTACTTTATTCATCATAGTCTTTTGCTTTTGATAATCTCTTAAATAAGGACTAATTTTTGCATGTTTTATTGTAGGTCATTACTTTGGATCATGTTTCACATACGTAGACCCAACTTCACATACTTAGACTTAGTTACACGTGATTCACTTCCTAGGTAAGTCTAGGTATGCTTATTTTTCCTTTATACTAGTCATTTCACTTTGTTGAATTTCTAGCATAAAGAGGGGGTGAAATGTAATCACCTAAAAGTTGTATTTGGATGCTAAGAGTGTTGCTTAAGACAACCTATTCTTATTTTATCCCTAAACCTATCCTAGATATTTTGTCACTAATTTATATCCATTGTAAATACCACAAACATATTTTGTTAGCTCAAACACAATCCCATGATAACTTTCTAAGATCCTAATCTACTGTGCCCAATAGTCTGCTAACTAGACACTATACCACATTAAAGACACTAGAGCACATGGAAGTAGTGTCCCTAATTTGGCACTAGTGTCCCTTACCCTAACTCTCCTATATATATATATATATATATATATATATATATATATATATATTTGAATGTGTGCCCCTCATAAGTTTAGCCTAAGTATATTTTATTATCTACATAAGCTATAAATATCTATAAATACAAGACTATTTGACCTCTATAGACTAGATGGAAAATAGATGCAAAAAGCTTATCCAAATAAGAAATAAGTTGAGAAAAATTAAGGTATTTGATCCCTATTTTACCTTATTTATATGTACTACCATATATAGCTTCCCTAAGCCTAGATTTCAAATATTTTCAATCTCATGCACACTTAAGGCATTCAAGACCACTCTCATTCTAGCATTCACTTGCACTTGCACCAAGTAGTATGTGGGAGAACTACATCAGGCTTGATCCCTCCTCGAAGTATTGGTATGTAGGTAACTCTCTTCATAATGGGGTATTGAGGATGTCCAACCTATCCTACTAATAAACACACATTTTTATCTCATGTCATACTTGTAAGGAGGATCAGTGTTTGCACACTAAATCAAATATTTCAGGTACAACATAGATATTTAGATTTTGTGTGCACCAAAATAGAACATAGAAACACAAGTGAAAGTGCTCCCAAAAAATAGGAATAGTCCTCAAAAGGGGACACTATCCCCATTTTGAAGATGCTAAAGCAACATGACACTACTATCTAGGTGGGGTGCTACTATCTAGTGAATAATCAGACCCTGGGACCCTGTTGACGACACTCAAACCTATCCAGAACCTAGTTTTTAGAACTTGGATCTTCTATAACATTCATTTTCTAGATAAGGCTCTATCTAATTATATTTATTACTATTTTTATAATATTAAAATAATTTAAAATCTATAACAAATCAATGGTTAATTATAATATAATATTTAACTGATTTAGACAACTCAACCTTTTAATCTAACTCAGGATTTACTTAGTAAAACCCTAAAAGATTAAATCTTTTTCTTATTAATGGAATTACACATAGTAAAAATATAACATGTTATGAGATATGACATATATTACAATTGATATAAATTATCATCTATTCACGTGTTTATGTCTTTTCTGAGTTCATTTGGAATTAAAGGAAACAAACATGCACATAAAAGTATTAAACTTTGTAATAAAAAGTGATTAATTTATTCTGTCATTATGATCATGATTATATGAAATACAAATCAAAAGATATATGGATATGAAATTTGAGTGCTATGAATGTAAACCCAAGGGTTATCTATTGTTAGGGTTTGTGTAATGTTTGAAATAAGTCATGTTCACCAAATGTTTTAACCTTTTAGGGTTTTACTAGTGTAAATCATATGTTTGATTAAAGGGATGAGTAGGCTAAATCGGTGAAATAATATTCATAAATAACTACTAATTTATTATATATTTAAACTAGATTTGAATTTCTAAAAATAATAATAAATATATGTAAATATAAACTTATTTAGAAATTACCTGATATGAATGATCTGAGTGTTAAAAACTGAGATATGAATATGTCTGAGTGTCATCAACTAGATCCCTATATCATAACCTCTTCTAGATAGTAGTACCACATTTGGACAGAGGCACTATGTGGATTTAGTGACCTAATAATGGTGCTATTATCCAATGTAAAAGATTGCTTTGAACTTCTGAGTACACCTATGTTTGTTTTATGGGTTTTGTTCCTACATACATAAAGTCTAAAACTCTCTATTGTGCCTATAATTATTGATTTATGATGCAAACCTTAATCCTCCTTACAAGTAAGGCATGAGATGAAAAGTGTGTTCATTAGTAAGATAAGCTAGATATTATTAGCACCCCACTGTGAATAGAGTTGACTACATACCAATACTTCAAGGAGGGATCAAGCTCAATGTAGTTCTCCCCACCTAAGTGCTGGTGAAAGTGTAAGTGATAGTAGAATGATAGTGGTATTGAATGCCTTGAGTGTGCCTGAGATTGAAAATTTGGAAAATCTAAGATTAGGGCAGTTGTATATGGTAGTATGTAGAAGTAGGGTAGAATAAATTTGATTTTACTTTACTTGTTTTGTGTTTGAATAGGTATTTTGTATCTAATTTCCATCTAACGGATAAAGGTCTAAAAGTCATATATATATAGTGTTCTGGAGCTTGTGCAAACAATAAAAGATAATTAGGCCAACTTATGAGGGTTGTACCTTTAAAAATATATATTTTTGGGAAAGATAGGGTAAAGGACATAGGCACCATTTTAGGGACACTACAACCACATGGATCTAGTGTCCTTAATGTGGCGCTATTATCCATTTAGTATAATTCTAGGCATGAAGGGCTAGGATTAAGAAATGAGGTTTTGAGATTACATTTGAACTAACTAGGGATGCTTGTACCTACATAAAGGATGGAAAAGTGTGATAATAGGCTCTAGGATAGGTCTAGGGCTAAGCTAGGAATAAAGAGTCTCAAGTAACACTCTTATCACTCAAATCCCAGTTTTAGGTGATTACTCAGGACTTGAAATAGCAAAAGGGTCTAGAATTGAAAGGAACAACCAAGGTCTATGTTTTCTAAGTGTATAAGGCTACAGTGTTATATAATTTAAAAATAGTGTCTACGTTTCCCCCACTTTAATATAGTAATGAAATTTCTAGTTTAAAGGAAAGGAATGTAACATAATGCTTGTAGGCATTCATGAAAAATTAGGCTTAGTCCCCATCAAGTCAGACAAACTCTTTGTCCAACTAGACAAGTCTAAGGTTATAGTAGTAGGTAAACTACTAAATGTGCACATACAATTAGAATTAGAGCTTAGAATCTAATAATTCATAGATTTACAAGTTTTATAAATTATCAAAGATTATGGAATGTTGTTCAATAATGATTGGTCTAAATTATTAAATGTATACATGGCCACTATCTTCTCTCACATGTGGTTACCTTATAGGGGAATTTCCAACTAAATAAGAATGGATAGAGAGTTGAGGATGAAGCACATCATCACATAATATAATGTGATCAATGAGAATGTAAACTTAGTGAATTATGATTTAGGGATCTATACTTTAGAATTTTTTTTGCTAAAGGCAAGATTGATGTCAACATTGAGTTGCTTGGGATATGGTCATTATATGTGGATGGAGCTTGTTCTAAATAAGGTTTTGTAGCTAGAGTCTTGCTGATTGATCCCCAAGGTAATAAATATTTATTTGCTTATGGGATATAATTTATATTCACTAACAACTTAGTAGAATATGAGACATTAATTTTGGGACTAAAATTTGCATTAAGGTATAAAGCAAAAGAGTTGAAAGTATTCAGTGATTTTGGGCTTGTAGAGAACTAGTTCATAAGTAAACTCTATTAAAAATTATCATACCTTATAAATTACAAGCATAGGGCATGGGACCTATTTGATATGTTCAAAAAATTCAATGCTATTCTCATCCTTAGGGAAGAAAATATAGGTACCAATTTGTTAGCATCCTCAACTATAGATTTATCCCCTTTAAATAATACCAACTTGTAATAATTCATTGTGGAATTAGTCCTTTGTCCCTATGTTCCTAATAATATCATGAATTTCCAAGTTTTTGAAGATGACCAATAAATTATTCAATTCCTTAGCCATGTTGGGGCATTCAAAGCCCAAATAATAGATGAAGAGGAAAGAGATAATCATAGAGCTGAACTAAACAAAGATATAATTCTCAATATCCAAGGGAATCAAATACTAAAGGGGATGATCCCCCTATAAAAATAATTTTACACATTCATCCCTATGCCAAAAATTAATAAACCCAAAATTTCAAACCAGAAGTGTCAAACCATTAACCTTGGTTCCTTGGAAAGACCCCAAATTATCAACATAGGTCTTGATTGGATGAATACAAAAATTGAGTAGCTTTTAAATCTATTGCTAAGTTATAAATATGTAATTTATTGTGCCTAATGAGACCTTAAAGTATTTGACCCAAAGGTGATCACTCACACTTTCCCCCTTAAGCCAGACCAAAGACTATTCTAGTAGAAGCATAGGCTTATGAATCCAATCTTTTAACCATTAATATATAAATAAGTACACAAGCTCATTTCTATTGGAATAATATTCCCATTTCACCTTTCCACTATGGTGGAAATTTTTTACCTATCTAGAGGAAAAATGGTAAAATTATACTATGCATAGACTTCTAAAATTTGAATAGAGTTTAGACAAGGACAATTATTAGTTGCCTTCCCTTGATAAAGTGGTCCAAATGGTTAATAGATGTTATATGATGTATGTAATCACCTAAAAGTGGTATTTGAGTGCTAAGAGTGTTACTTGAGACTACCTATCCCATGTTTATCCCTATACATATCTTATAGCCTATTTTCACACTTATTTAGCCTTTGTGTGGGCCATAGACATCCCTAGTCATCCTTAAAGTAGTTAGAGACCCTCATTCTTGCATCCTAGCCCTTCATGTCTAGTGTTATACCACTTAGACACTAGCACCATAATAATTATAGTTGTGCCACATGGAATAAGTGTCCTTATAATGTTGCTAATGTCCTTTCTTTCTCTTTTTACAAAAAAATGTATTTTCAAATCTAAAACCTCCTAGGGTAGGCCTAGACCTCTTTTAGTACCCATACAAGCATCTAAATGGTATATATACATGAATTTTATCCCTCTAATCACTATTTAGAAATCATATGAAAAATATACTTTCAAACTCAAAATAAATTATTCATAATTAAGGTTATCAATCCCTATTCTACCCTACTTCTACATAATACCATCTACAATATTCCTAATCTCAAATTACCTAGATTTCTAGTCTCAAGCACATTCAAAGCACTGAAGTCTACTATAATACTAGATTCACTTACACTTACAACAATACTTAGGTGGTGAGAACTACATTGGGATTGATTCCTCCTTAGAGTATTGGTATATAGTCAACTCTTATCATAACAAGGTGTTGAGAATGTCTAACCTACCCCACTAACAAACTCACTTTTTAGCTGATATAAACTGAATGCCCTAGTAACATGAAGCATTAAGTTTTGATCACAAATTAAATCAAAATAGGTAATATATAGGGTTTTACAACTCATGCATGCAATAACAAACCTCATAGATCTAGACACAGGTGTACCCATAAAATTGGGATAGTCTTGCATAGAGTACACTATCTCCAATCAAGGACACTATAACCACATTTCCAATAGTGTTTTACTATCTAATTAGGGTGATATTATCTACGATGGGTTCTAACACTAGGATCCTATTTATGACACTCAAACTAGCCTTTACCTTAGTTTTTAACCTCATGATCATATGTATTAGTCATTTTCCAACTAAGTTATTACTTACACTATTTATTGATATTTTTAGAAAGGTTAAAGTTAGTCAATTCTATAAAAAATTAGTGGCTATATTTATTGCATATTATTACCCTAATTTAACATACTTATCTATTTAAAAAACATAGAATTTCCATTCACTAATTCCTAAAAGGTTAAAATAATTGGTGAACCTGACTTACTTCAAATATTGCACAAACCCTAACCCTAGATAACCCTAAGGTTTATATTTCCATCTTTCAAATTTTAGATCCATACATTTTTTGATTTTATTTGATATAATCATGATAATAATGATAGAAGAAGTGTATCAATTTTTATTGCAACTACTTTCCCTCTAACTAGGTCTGTGCTATCAATCCTCCATGAGATGAATCAACCTATACTATTATTACTAATGCCCATACTTAGCCTATCCACACCCATTCCCTAAAGGGTGTGTGCCTACATGTTCAATTAGAAGAAACTAAGGTTTTCACTTATGAGATTAAAAGGGATCAAATTATTAGTATGGGTAAGCTAATATCATATTTATATAATTAAAATTAGTTATTAAGTGAATAGGTCACATTATTGGCACTTTATGTTACATGTACATAGTCTTTAGAATATGCTAGTCTACACCTACAAAAGTTGTGCCTAACACTCTTTCATATCCAAATCATAAATCACAACAAAGTAGATCTAAAACTAGTGGTTCAAAAAGCATTTAAAATATCAAATACGAGTTTAAGTGAGGTACTAAGGGAAATAATTAAAGATAAATTGATCAACCTACCCTCTCTATACCTAATGAGGAGATCTAGATATTACTGTGCATATCATAAAATGCATGGGCACCACACTGATTCATATTTAAAATTGAAAAGGAAAATACAATAGATAATGGATATAGATGACTTAAATAGTGATACATCATCCAAACAAAAAATAATGGCACATCTAAAAATTCAAAAAGGGTCAAATTAAGAAACAATACAAAAATGGTTACCAAAGTATAACTCAGAATAACAAAAGGTTCACACAACATAATCACAACAAGAAATAGTATAATAAGCATAGGTAAATCAATTAAAATATACAAATATACCTCTCTAAAATGAGGTTCAACTTTAAAATTAGTTTGGGTTTGTTCAAAAATATCTACAATAGTTGTATTATCATGGTTACAATTTTGGCAAGCAGACGCAAGACATCACTACTCCTATTCTAGCAGTTGATAATGTTGGCCAACAAGGTTTGGGATTTATTTAACATCTTAAGATAAATCCTTCATAGATACAATTTATCAAGGAAAAATATCTAGGTAAATAGGAAATATTACAGAAAGATCAAGAACTTAAGTTGTAAAGTCAAAATCATGCTAAGCCAACATGCATTCTCAAAAAAGGCTTTTTAGTAAAAGAGCCTCTAGAGCACCATATGCCTACAATAAGTAGAGTTTCAAAGGAAAAAATCACAATTAATATTCCAAAGCATAATTCAAAAAGGTCAACTCCATAATATGAGGTAATTCCCTCTAGCATCCTAGTTATCATGATTCTGATGATGAACAATACTTAGATTCCTATTGCAACACCATTCAACTACATCATAATAATCACACTTCAAGAGAGATTAACAATCCTATTTTTGACATAGGCCATAGTGATAATGAGTCTCTAATGAGACTCATTGGTTAGTAATATTCATCCCTACTTGTACATACTTTCCTTATTTATCTTTCTTTGTATATAGTTTCATTTTCATGTTACTTGTATGTATTTTATATCTATAAAATACAAAAACATTCAAATATTTACTCAAAAAACACTAAATTATAGATTGTATTCATTACCATGTTTACACTTCTTATATTTTCTAGACACTACATATGCTATCTATCTTAGTAGAGTTAGTTTTATCATACATACATGCTTCACTTGTTCTTGTCGAGTGATTATAGATTACTACATGACTCAGGTTCACTCTATGATCTAGATTTTCTATTATCTACCCACTAGGGGCATATACACTAATACATGGGTTCTTCATTTGACACATTCGCTCACTTGGGGGTACCTTATACCAAATTTTGATCACTAGGTTCTATATTTATATACTCTACATCATAGCTTTAGCATTGTTATATCTTGATATTTATCATACTACACACTCATATTTTTGCTAGATATTACTACTTTAGAATCAATATATGTACATCTTGGATCTTACACATATTTGTATTACATGTTTATGTATACTTTCATTTCTAGCTTTCCTAGTTTAGATTAATTGTATCTCTATGCTTCTTATATTTTAGGGCATTTGAATATGCTATTGCTCTTTGGATCTATGCCACTTGTATTTCATAGTATGTATGCTTTGAACATGTTACCATGTCCTTGTGTGTGCCTTCTTGATTGTGTATAAGGACATCTAAACATGTCCTTCTATGTGGCTATGTGCCAACTTACTTGTTGCTTGTGTATTTGGATATTTTAACAAGACTTTGTATGTCTTATTTTCTTAGATTTAGTGACATGTGCCCATGTCACTTATATTATGGCCCCTTGGCCTACTTTGTGTGACTCATGTGTTTCACATGTATGCTTTATTGTATGCATCATGACCATGAAACTTGTCTCTTACTTGTTACATACTTTAGTTTTAGATTCTATAAAGGACATCATGCATCTCCTCTTCTTACTTGGGTGTCATGATGGACATAATTCCCCATCTCCCTAGGTAGGTACTCACTTGTACTCAAATTTACTATTACATACATTTTTATATTTATATTGACACCCTTATGAATGCTAGACATGACATACATTATACATTACAAACTTATGCTTAGATTATCTTACACTATGATGTTATGTATGCATATTATATTGGATTAGTATGTAGTTATCATATATGTTGTAGCTAACACACATATTTTAGATATTGTTATTTTAAGGATAGTTCTTGTATAGGTTCAAAAACATCCCTTAAAAGAGGGGAAATTTATATGGGTTTGTTATAGAGATCCAACTCCTATAATGCATTCATAGTACATTTTCAGCACACAGGCTCAAATTACAGATATCAAACTTAAGTAAACATAGTGGGAAAGTAGTGACACAAAGATCATCACAATTACACATAAGTCAGAGCATAAGGACACTAACACCCAAATTAGGACACTAGCAACACATATACACTAATGGTGCTACTATTTAGTAACCTCAATTTTAGAAAAAACCTAGATTGGCCAAAAAAGTACATGTACAATATAGATTTGCATAGGTCTAGTTAAAAACTTATCAATTTTGCCTAATTTTGCTTAGATTCATACCAGTTTAGCCTAGATTCATACCAATTTTCTTAAATTAAGGGAATCATGAGTGGTATGACCATTCCCATATTCAGTTCAAATACCCAGATATAAATTATTACAACTCTGTCTAGAATCCATATGCTTAGATATCAAATTTTAGGGGCATGTGTGTGACACATTATTTTTTATGCTCACTTACACATCAATTAATTAGATGGAATGATAAATTCCATGTCATTTTATATGTTGTGTACATCCAACATCATATTATAGGTTACACACTAATTTTATGCCTTGCTCCATTTGTAGTGGTTGGCATTCCTAAGTGGCTTAGAGCCACCTAATTTACTTGACTGGCCATAAAGATGACATACCCAATTAGACATTTCTAGTTACATCACATAGTTTTAGTTTTATATACACATAATAGACATAGGTGGGAAATGATGGAGTTATAGCCTAATTGATTTTTAAACCACCTACATGAGAGGGTTAGACACACCATTAGTCCAATCTAAGATATTCACAAGTCATGATCCACCAAGCATGGGTGGGTAATGATGGAGTCAAAATTGGATTGAGTTCTTAATCCACCCACACATGAGGATTGATCAAGACATTATTTTAGTCCAAGATATTCACTCATTGATCACTATATACATGCACACACATAGGTTGTCACTAGGTTTATGCATTAGTTTTCATACTCAATGAAATGTATTAATTCCTTTCCTCTCTCTTATCACTTTACTCAGTTTTAGTCAGTTTTAATTCTTTACTCAGTTTAGTATTTACTTTTTCTATCTCTTAAGTAGGGACCATGTTGTTACTTTCATAACACACCCCATTTTATATCAAAAAATAGGTATTGTCTTTTGCTTTGGTGTTTGGTATTATACATTTAGGGGTTCATTGTGGTTGCTTGATTGAAATAACCTTCTTGGAAATTCACTAAATGATTAATTTATAAGTGAATGAATGGGTTTAGTTTAATATCTTTGTATTTCTTCAATTTAGTCTAAGATTTCATTTAGAAATGCCTTCATTTAATATCTAAATTCACATAAGTCTATTAAGTATTAGTCTAGTTGACTACTTGTGTTTTGAAACACATGTTTCAGCTACCTTTCAAACTATTTCACCTTAGGATTATGCAAATTATTTGACTTTTTCAAAGTTTATAGCTTCTTTTCTTGGGAAATTTGATCCATTTATTCTTTAATTTGATCTAAATTGACTAAGTTATTTATATGGTTTAACTTCTTAGACTTAGTCGATTTCATAACAAATGGAAAAAATATGCTTTCAATTCAACAAAGTTTGGTTTTGATTTTATTTTAAATGGATTTTTCCTTCATAATTTTTTTGTGCCCTTTTTATCATTTCAAAGGAACTTAGCCATTTGAATTTAAATAAATTAGTTGTTGGCTTTTGAAGAGTTGATTTTTCTAACTGGGCCATTTACCCTTTATTTGTAGGTGTTTTATCTTGGCCTTGGGGCATTTACTCTTCCACATGATAATATTTCATGCTTCCAATAGTCCAAATCCTATTCAAAATGCTTTCAACACTTACTATATTCTTCAACTTTTCTCAGAGCCACATGGCTATTTTGTGCTTATTCAAATGACTTAACTGATTATTCAACTATACCTGAAGCCACATTTATTTCTATTGGTAGCCTTGGGCCTATGAAAAAAGTCCAACAAGACTTGGTCAATTTATTCAAAGTTGCCCAGGTGAATCCTATGTCAGTAGAGATTTGAGCTTCAGGTAGGTGGGATTCTTCCACATGTTATGATCCTAACATCCCAACACCCTAAAACCATCTGTATAAGTTTAGAATCCTCTAGGTAAGTGGGTAAGTAGGATGTTTCCATGTGGAATCATCCCATTACTTAATTAATGCTATGGAAACATGTATAGCTAAATAATGTGTCAGTAATTTGGGTAAGTGAGATGATGCCACGTAGAAAAATACCACCACTATGTAGAAAGAACAATCAATAAGTACTTGAATCCTTAGCTATCAAACTAAGAACCAATCAAAAGTGGAGACATGTCACCTATCAAAGTTGTGAGATCCACTCAGTTCCCTAGACCTATAAGAGATTTTAGAGCCCAAAGGATCCTGACCCTATCATAGGGCACCATGTCACTAGTTTTTAGAATGGCCAGTCCCCTAAAATTATCAGATATGTAAGATCTTGGGAGATCCTAACCCAATTAGAGGGTACCATGCCACTAGTTTTAAGAGAAACCAGTTGTATAGACTTGATATAGATGTTAGATCTAAAGAGAGACTGATCAAATTAGATGGTATCATGTTAACAATTGTTAGAGTGGCCAATCACCCAAACCTATCAAATATGTAAGAGCTCGAGAGAACCTCAACCTATCATAGCATACCATGTGGAAAATCCATACAAAGTTGTAGGTTAGTCATTAAGGGCTTGGGAAGGTTAGAGTGAAGTACATGAAACATTAAAGGGGCTGATCAAAGGATTCCATATGTCCCAACTAGCACTTTACCCTGTCAAGAGTATAATAATGGAGCTATGGGCGTACAGAGCACAAAACCATTAGAACATTGAGCCAAAGGCCCAAAGTTATAAAAATATGATGCATGAAAGTAAAGAGACCAAAATATAAAGTGCCTAGGAGAATGAAAAGAGTCCACATAGACATGAAAATGATGAAGGTTAACAAAGATAGTTAAAGCCCATGAGCACCAACAAGTTGCCAAGTGTCAATTGGGCCCCATAGAAATAGAACCAACCATGATATGGGGACAAAACATAAGGAAAGTGATAAGGTGTTAAGTGGTAAGAAACCATTAAAAATGAAGGAAATGATGGTTTCATATCCAATAAGGCACTATCTTAAATTTGACAGTCCATTTGGCCATCAAAACCATCAGAAGCTAGGATTTGACTATGCACCCACTTTGATCCACAAAATTAAGTTACCGTCCAAATAAATCATGAATAATTAACATGAATTGTGCATGAAGATTAAATATGGAGAATAAAATAAAAACTCAACCTTGAATAGGAATGGAAGATGATTACACAAATTTTAGGCCCACCTATAATCTATCAAAGATCTCAAGTTGCTTGCTTGGCCATAATCTTTCAATGATATCTAATCATTGTAACTGCCCCATTAGCCAAAAAAATTGATTGAGTTAGAAATAATCAAGATTGAATGCCTATTTAAGAACAAATCTTGAGTTTTAATTTTTGTTAATTTGGCCTGTCAATGCCAAATACCAACCCTTATAAACCAAAACATTTTTTGGTATTATTACGAGCCTTTCAAAGTAGTCTAAACTATGTATTTTGGGCCTAAAAGGATAATTGCTTGTCTTAAAATGTCAAAATTGATAAAAAAATTCATTAAAATCCTTCATAATACCTTATAATACTTTCATATTCATGATATTATCCTAAGTCCAAAGTTTCATGGCATAAAAAGGTGTTTAAATGCAAATTAAGGTAAAAAAGGGTCTATTTTCACCTCCCACATGCCAAAAATGGCTTCCAAAAGCATCAAAAGGATTTATTTCATGATTTATTCATGTTAAATACATGTGGGCTCCATTTCATGCATAAAAATGGGAACTGGAGGTCTTAAATTTTAATAAAAAGCCAAAACAAGCTCTTTTCCTTCATTTTACAAAGAGAAGTATGGATCCATACATAATTCCATACACTTGGGGAATGAAGAAGAAAAAATAGGTCATGATAGAGGTTCATGAATAATTTCATGGTAATTGGATTAGAAATAGGCCATAAAATAGTCTCCTATAGTCACTTTCCTCCTTTGCACAAAGA
This sequence comes from Torreya grandis, assembly GCA_037957365.1. NCBI lineage: Eukaryota > Viridiplantae > Streptophyta > Pinopsida > Cupressales > Taxaceae > Torreya > Torreya grandis. Next base: position 1,275,725 of record JARHVA010003897.1, read on the forward strand.
GACCTGCTTACAAGTTTGATGATGGTACAGATTGGAGAATGCATGTATAGGTCTAAAATTTTGGGAAAAAGAAGTAGCATTAGAGGGATTATTAATGGAGTAAGTTGATATAGAATTAGTTTGTTACCCCTCATAAAACATCCATTTTAATTTAGGCTAATTTCTATAGTTTTGCATACATGAAGGCATCTGGTTTTCTTCAAGTTCTTCTCACTAGGGCAACATTTCAAGAAAATTTAATTTTTTAGACATTCTTCAGAATTTAATAATCTCTTACATGGCCTCCTTAAATATTTATTCACACATATCAAGCATAAAAAAATATCACAAAGACAACTAGTGCAATTTGTAGTTGAGCATGATTTCAAAGAGATATTGTATGGTTTTGAAGAGAGAGAAGATTTTCAAGTTTTCTTGTTTTGATCCATGGCATAGATTTAATTCATGTTTTCAAATAGGTTTCCTCAATAATTTCTCCAAATATTCATGTATTATCCCATATTTATGCTCTTAAAGTGTCTTAAAAGGCTAGTTTAGCATAATTTAAGGAAAAATTGCATATTTTAAGGTTTTTGCAAAAACCTATTTTTCATTTTCAGCCCATGGTCCCTGTTGAAAGGCATATAAATTGATATGGAGTGATGATGATGTGTTAAAGTTTTCATTTGAATCATCACCTTGGTCTTGACATGCTCCTTCATACTTCTTTCCCACCTTCATTTCACTTCCCCCATATCACTATCTTGCCATAGCCATGATCACTATGTTCTTGTTCCTTTTTCCACCCTCCGTCATGTTTCCATCATATTTTATCCTTCACTACCTTCCATCTGACCTCCATCTCATGAGAAATTTCTATGAGGAGTCAAAAGCAATAAGATGGAACTATGGTCACTCAAGAATCATAAAGACCTTGAAGGCACTGCTTACCAATAGTCATAAATGATGACCTATAGCTGGAGATAGGACTCTTTAAGCTGATATAGTCAAGTATAAAGGTGTTGAATTTTTAACATGGCCCTTTGTTTCATGGAGTTACTTGTCATGAAAGTAACCTCATGACTATTTTTTTAGGGACTATATCAAGATAATATTGAAATGACATTGTGCTTAGTCAATTTCACCTTGAGTGGTCAGTTATAACCAACTTAAGGACAAACTATGACCAAGAAGGGAGATAACGGTAATTGTGGAGGAGGGTTTTAAGGTTTAAAGACCTTCAAGATATGTTTTAAGATATCATAATGATAAGAAAGAGACTTTTAAATTAATTATGGTGCATGAACCCACCAAGATCATCAATTAAATTCTCTAAACATAGTGCTATAGTTAGTTACAACAATTTAAGGGCACCTATAGGATAGTTTTGGGTCAAATCTTAAAATTGGTCAAGATTTTGGCAACCTTAAGGCCTTTAAAGTGGAAATAAGGTATTGAAAACATGAGGATAGTTGAAATTATCAAGGTATATAAGGAGTAAAAACTGGCCAAGGTCTGGAAGGGCTTAAATATAAGGAAATAAGAGGCTATAACCAACTCTAAGGGCTAGTTATAGTGGTACAATAATGGCAGTACAATCCTAAAAAGACACGTTTCAACTATGAAGATTAACACCATAATGGATGTATATGAATTAGGATGACAATAAAGTGAGGATATATAAAACTTACAACCTTATAGTAAAAATATTCAATAGGGTTTCAAGAAACTAAAAGGAAACTTACAGTTAGCTCAAGATGAGCATCTACAACCAAGTAAATTTTGCAAAAGGAGACTTTCTAGACACTTGCAGACCATATCAAGAAGTATGTTATTAATATGATGTCATTGAGACATGGATCAACTCAAAAAAACACCTTATATGGTCATAACATCACTAATTACATCCCTTATCTGTATAATCCACCTATAGGCTTGCTATAAATAGTATAGTTATTTATACAAGTTTGGGTTTGTAGAGGTTTTTTGGACTATATACATGCATGATTAATATATTATTGGATACAATTCAAAGGCTCATTAAAACCAATACTTCTTAGGTCTAAATAAGGTTTAAGAAGAATATGAACACTCAACTATAACCACTCAAGAGGCAAGCTACAACTATAAAGGAGGTTCAACCCATCAAGAGACCTATCAAGGTGTTCAAAACCTAAAACACTACCAAATAAAGAGTATCATGAGGATTTTTAACCTCAATAAATTGGTAAGAGATAAAAAAGATAAGGCATTAGTCAAAAATGGTTACCTAAGGCCCTAAAGGCACCTATAGGCCTGTGCCATTTTAAAGGACTTCTTGGTAGTATTAAGACCTTTAAGGCTCAAAGAGGCTAGTTTGATCATAAAAATATAGTAAATAACATTGAGATTAGAAATTTAATGAATAAATCAAGAGGAAAAAGATAAAATAAAGTTTTATGGAGGGCTTAATAGGTGCTAAGTGGTGATCTATAGCCAACAAAAAGTGGGTGTCATACAACTGCCAAAAAGGTTGACTATGCATTTAAGGAGACCTAAAGGTCTTCCAAACCTTATGAGAAGTATTTGAGTTGTTGAGTAATCACCACAAAGAGATCACCTCATACCCCTTTGTATATTTTCAAAGATCTCCATGCCATAAATTACCCTATTCTCAATATGTACAAGGGCTACTAAATAACACAGTCATATCCATGGAGTATAAGAGTTTTGTCTTCATAATCAGTGAATGGTGGTTTGATATAAAAGAGATAGTAATATAAGATAATTTAAATTATTTTATAGTCAAAGTACAATCCTCAATCAAAGGACAAGTCTTAATCAATCCACCTTCAATCCCTACATAGTCTATATATGACATTATTGAAGTAGTCATGAGGTTCTTACAAGAACAATGGTGAAAATCAAATGAGAACATGGTTCACATGGAGCTTCAAGTTAATAAGTGATAAATATGTGAATAAATTTAAATATAGTAAGTGTGAGGGTTATAATCACAAGCTATAATAGTAGTACACATAAAATATGTAATCTATAGTCTCTTTGAGAAAGTAAGCCTATCAAATAGAAGGTCAAAAAGTGATTCTAAGCACAGTGGTTCACTATGATGGAGTCATCCCATGATTATGAAATAATAACCTAAGAAAATGGAAGTGTGAATATATAATATGTAAATATTATGAACTCTAAACATCCAAGCGACTAGTCAAAGTCAATTCAAACACACCTATGCCATAGAAGCACATAGATCTATCTTCAACCTCATGAGGGTCACGAGAGAAAAATGATTTATAAGTTATTTTCATACATATGATTATGTTTCATGAAATATTTAGATATGAACTCATTAGTAAATGAATATAAAATTATCTAAACTCTTGTATACAGTGGTGTACTTCAAACTTGCACCTACAACCATGCTTAGGAGGCAAATCCATCTCCATGTATAAGGGTTTTCAAGTATAAGGTCAAGAGAGGTGTTCCATGATTCAGAGGATGTTTAATGAGAAATGATAAGGTAAACTAACCAATATTATTTGAGAGGTTTTCAAGCTTTGACACATAGTCAAGTTCACCCTGAGATGCATATTTACAACCATACAATCATACACAATGAGAAGACATAGTTTTAAGACCTAGAATGAAAGAGCTAGAGGCATAATTCCATTCAAAGAGAGAACACGTAAAGTGAATTTTTAAATAAAATTAGTAGATGAACATTATTAAATCCTTTTTCAAACCACCAAGATGATACCAAAAGTATTAAATGAAAGTACAAGGTGTGTTGTATGAAGAAGACATTGTTTTAGTGTTTAAAAGGCCTTGTTTGAGGAAGCAATATGATAGAGGCATCTAAGAAAGAGGTTTATAAAATTTTAGTTGGTTTTTTAGGTATAATTTCATGGTGTAATGGTTTTGAAACACATTCAAACCTCCAGGGGACCACCTAAAGTAGTGAATGACATAGTCGTGTTGAGGTCTCTTAGGAGATAAGGTTGGAGATAAGAGACATGAAGGTTAAAGAGCTAGTTATAGAGTATGAAATAATTTAAAGGGTTATTTTCATGATATTTTCAAATCATATTCATCTTTATTAGGATCAATCCAAGATGAAAATGAGGAAAACTCAATCTTAAGACTAAGCAGGCAGGTAGCCTATTGCTAGATGTTAAGAAAATCCACCTATAGAATAAGATATGCATTATCTCAGATTGAAACTTGGTGAAATTGGTATTTATAAGTTTTCATAACAATAAATTCTATTGGTAAGGTCAAATAACAAGTGGATAACCTTATTTTTTTGAATGGTCACCAATATATCCTTTGATAGTCACTTTTGGTAAAGGCAAGCCTAAAGAAGAGTTTAAGGTGTGTTGGATGGTTTTATGTTTAATAAAGTGTTTGATAATCATGGGAGGTGTTATTAAATATTAATACATATTTTTATATTTTTCAAACTCCAATTCATATGCAAACCATGCCCTTAAGGGCTAATTCAAGCAAGCATGCCTATAGGCCAAAAGGTATTTTTTGTCTTATCAAGAAATATGACACCTATAGAGTGATTTTATGACATGGGACAAGTCCCATGATTATGTTTTAAATTAGGTAGAAGAAATGGAGGAGTTATTTCTATTCTAAGGAGGAAATTCAAATTCTATAGTACCTGACACCTATTTAAGCCACTTGATCAAATGCTCATATATTTCACCATGTGAAGGGTTTCAAAAAACAATATTAAAATGACTTGAGGACCCATATACACTTATAATTCATGAATAATTAATGTTGGTTTAGGGGATGTGATTTATGAACAATTTCTAAGAGTGTAATCAGTCTAAAATGCAAGCAAAACCCTAGAGACAAATTTCCTTCACGTGATATCTTAAATATTTTTCATGGGAACCCAATATTTTTAGGGATCTTAAGAGGGTATATATACTAAAAATTCATGGAAATAAGTTTGGATTTAGAATTATGTGCTTCATGAATCATCATTAAGAAGATTCAGCTCTAAAACCCTCCCAAACCCTCATAATGACCCGTTTTGAGAAAAAATGATATTCTTTCCATCAAAACATCATGGATCAAATTGAAAAATCTTAAAACATCAAGTATAATTATAAAGGATCCTAAAAATTCTAAGTTTTTGTACAAAGGTATACGAATCAGGGCATAAATCAAGTTTTTAGAGAAAAAACATGAAAAATGAGGTACAATGTAGTTTAAATGAAATCATAATACATGGATTTTGAAGCCTAAGACTTTTTATTTATCCTAAAATAATTAGTTGGTCAAAGATATTCCTAAAAGTGTCCTTACCAACTCCTTCAAAACAACTAGTCTACAAGAAAATGGGGTAAAACTGACCTAGTCAACTATGGTGACTGAGTGACAAGAGTTTTTTCATAAAAATTACCAATATCATGGTTTGAGGAGTTGATTAAGGTATAATATCATCATATTTGTGGGATTTAATTTTATGGATTTCAAGAAGCAATTAACTTGTCTTAAGTACCGATCATCATGAGTTGACTTTTTAAGTATCTTCATGCATCTTTCATGCTCTTCATGCAAAGGAGGAATTATATTCAAATTAAACTTAGTTAAAAGAGGATTTATCCACAATTATATGGTGTATCATTCATGTAAATAATATTTAAAAATTAAATAAGGGCCCACCACCTCTTGTCAATGCCAAAAAAAAAGATCATGCAAAATTTTAAACAAAAGGAGATTTATAAGAACTATTGTTATAAAATTTTTACTAAAGTTTGACTAAATTTTAAGTGGATTTTACCTCCTCTTCTCACTTATAAACCAATATCTTGGATAGATTTACTTTTTCTATTTTCTATATATGTAGGATTTTGAAGCCATTTTCAACATCCCTCTCTTGGGCATGACTAGACTTTGCCAAGATTGAGTTTTGGAACATTATAAGATAATAAAATGACTATGTTAAGATTTTCATATTCTGTTATAGTGTGTTTATGTTAGTTGATTTCAACATGTGGTAGTATATTCTCCCTTGTTAGGTCCTGACTCACCTAATTACTAGTAAGCTAACTTATATAGGTCATGTTTTAGTATTTAATGTCATTTAGTTAAGCTAAAAATGGATATAAGTGATTGATTAGTGCATTTAATTAGGCCTATTCCATTATTTACCTCAATATTTGACGACCTAATAAAACCTCTACATGAAATACTAATGGATAAGAGACTTTAGATTTGTAGATTTAGTCTTTTCTTGTCTTATCAGTGTTTTAGAAGCTCAAAAGAGTGGATCAACTAGAAATATAAGTGTATCACCATAAGTATATTAGATTTACCTTTTATTTATCCTTCTAACCATTTTCATCCCAAAATATATAGCAAGTTTTGGTAGTAGTGAACAAAGTGATACATCAGAGGAGCTAGCCTCATCAAAACTAGAGGTCTAGTCTAAGTTCAAGGGTCTTACACCTTAGATAATTCCAATGTTAGTCTAGGTGTGAAGTAGTTTTAGAGAAAATTCTATCATCCTTTAAGTAGGGTGCTATCTGGGTTGCTAAAAATTTTAGCACACCTAGTGGGACACAAATTTATCCATTAGAGTACACATTTACAAGCATATTCATCTTTGGAAGTAGTTTACATTACTCATTATGGTCTTTATTTTAAAGGTAAAAGGCATATTTTATTCATAATTCTCGTTATCTTCATGATTTTCTAGGTTATGATAGCCTATAGAGAAGAGTTATATCATTTTTCTCCTTATCAGTAGTTCTAGTATGATCCTCATGACCCATATCTATCCTATCATGATCCATATCAACCATATGATGAGGATACAAAGCTTTATCACCAATATGAATGCTCATATCAGTCTTATATAACTCTCATGAATATTTTTATCTTCCTAACCAACCCAATCAAATCCCAAAAGAATCCATCTCAAGCTTCAAGCAAACATTATTTAGCTATGAGAAATAGATGTTAAACATAGACACTAAAAGAGATATGAATAGGATATTTCCAAGCATGAAATTTAAAACATGAGACCTAATTTGTAGCAGGCTAAAGAGGTATGTGTATGTTTCATAAGACAAGGTCACTCAAAGTTTAGTGCTAATATTCTAGACATTGGTGGTCTATGAGAAATACCAGGGTCATTATAATCAATATTAAGTACCCATAGAGATTCCCTTTTCCTTTCATGAATGTCAAACTAACGTATATCATAGCCCTCAAGACTCAATCCAAGCCTTTCCTAGTTTTCCTACCTAAAAGTCTATCCAAGAGAGGCCTCAAAATGATAAACAAGTATGTTTTGAGGAGTCTAATTTTTAGGTTGAAAATAAGATCATACAAGAACCTACATCTTTAAGTTTTCAGGGAGAGATCTCTAGTGATTTAGTTTATGATTTTGAGGCTTATCTAGCCAAGCAAGTTGATCTTGTAAATCAACATCATCAATATTCAATGACAACTATAAAGGAAACACAATAACAAGATCCTTCTTTCATACCCATGGCTATAACAAGTACAAAATAAGAATATCCTAAACCTAATTTCATGACTTGAAAATAGATGTGATAGTCCAGTGATAAAGAAGAATGATTAGGTATAAATCTAGATGTTAAAGTCGAGATCAAATAAGAGATCATTCAACCTCCATTCCTTTCTCCACAAAAGCCCAAATCCTTTCTTTCATGAAAATTCATTCAAGAAATAGTCCATTAGAGAGAGGAGGTGAAGGTGATCCAAGATGAATAACACCATGAAAAAAATTAGGTATCTATGGTAACATATCTATACCTTTCTCATCTTTTTAATTATTTTCAGGGGTATACTATGCCAATTCTTGAAAAGAAGCCTCTCCTGTGTGAGGTGAAATAAGAACTTGTAGTTAAGGTAGATGTAGATGAAATATTATTACATGAACATAAAGAGGATATCATAATTTACACACTTAATGTCGAGGAAGGGATTGATCCAATCTTACAAGTATAAATAGATGAAGTCAAAGAAGTTGTTGCTGAGATAAAAGATCAATTGAGAGTAGATGATGAAATTTAAAAAGAAGACACTCCAATTATACAAGTTGAAGGTTTTTTCCATGAGATCATTGATTACACAATAACCTCCATTCATCATGAAGAATAAGAGCTTGAAAAAGTGATGAAATACAAATTCTAATCAGCCAAAGAAGATGAAGAACATGCTGATTTTGAGATCATTCCAAGTCATCAACTTGATGTTAAAGATGAAGAAATTATGGTTGATCAATCTAAGATACCAATAGATGATTTGAAACCTTATGATCATAGTGAAGAAATTTAAATTGTGCTTTATCTTCATGAGAATAATTCATTTGAATTATTTGACATCTTTCATCTAAGTTATTCTTTACTTGAATGTGGTTCATTTCAAGTTGAGAGAAGTGCTTTCATCAAGCAAGAAGTAATTATTTTCTCAGGAGATGACATGTTTGAACTTTTTAGGCATGATTATCAAATTATCCCTTCATATTCAAATGTTTTTCTATCCTTAGAAGATGAGAATGAAGTCAAATGCCCTATAAAAGTCATTAGATTAGATCCATCTCTTTTAGAGGCCAACCTTGTAGATATGAGAAAGAAGACACACCAAGTTATTCTACATTATCATGATCAATAGTTCATAAATTAAGAAGAATTGAAGGTGTTATTAAAAAGCACATGGATCTGGGAGGAGTATGATTGGGTCTTGGATCCATATCTTCAATATTTGCACTTGAGAATGGAGGTAGACATCCTTGCTACATCATCCAAAATACATGAACATACAAGTGCTCCTATCTATAAGAAGAAGCCACCAAAAGGAGAAATCATGCTATAAGGTTCTATGGTGGACCAAATAGCTTTCCATTTGATCCTAGAGGAAAGCTTCTCATTTCAATTTAGTTATTTTAGGTTATCTTATTTTAATAAGTGAATAACACAAGTAATAGTCTAATTCCTTTCTATTGTGTTTGTCTTGTTTTTCCTATTTTTGTCGGTTATTTTTCCTTGATTCTTAGTTTATTGGTTGTTTCCTTTTAGTCTTGTTGTGTCATAGTCAGAAGGAGTGTTTCAAAGCTCACAAGAGTCTGTTTACTAGTCAGGAGGGTCATCAAGTCAAAGTTGTTATGCTTTAGTTTCCCATTATCACATGAAATTCGATGAGTTATTTTGACCAACAAGATGGTTAACCTTTGTGAGTCACCGAAAATGTTGGTAATTTGGCTTGTCAAGGCCAAATACCAACCCCTATAAACTAATTTTTTTTTTGGTACTATTACAAAACTTTTAAAGTAGTCTAAATTATGTATTTTAGGCCTAAAAGGATAATTATTTATCTTAAAATGACAAAATTGATAAAAAATTAATTAAAAGCCTTTATAATACCTTGGAATACTTTCATATTCATGATATTATCCTAAGTCCAAAGTTTCATGGTAGAAAAATGTGTTTAAATGCAAATTCAATTCAAAAAAGGGTATATTTTCACCTCCCACATGCCAATATGGATTCCAAAAGCATGGAAAGGATTTATTTCTTGATTTTTGCATGTTAAAGACCTATGGGCTCCCTTTTATGCATAACAATTAGTGGTAGAGGTCTTAAATTTCAATAAAAGGCCAAAAGAAGGTCTTTTTCCTTCATTTTATAAGAAGTATGGATCCATTCAAAATTCCATACACTTGGGGTCTGAAATAGTAGAAGGAGTTCATGATAGAGTTCCATGAAGAATTTCATGGCAATTGGATTCAAAATAGCCCCTAAACTGGTCTCTTATAGTCACCTTCCTCCTTTGTGCAAAGAGAGTTGCTTATAGGTTTGATGATGGTACGAATTAGAGAGTGTAGGTACAAGTCTAAATTTTTTCACAAAATAAGTAGACTTAGAGGAATTATTGATGGAGTAAGTGGTTATATAATTGGTATATTTTCCCTCATAAAACATCCATATGAAATCAGGCTAATTTTTGTAGTTCTATATACATGAAGGTAACTAGTTTTCTTCAAGTTCTTCCCACTAGGGAAACATTTCAAGAAAATTTATGTTCTTAGACATTATAGGGATTTTAATACACCCTTCCATGGCCTCCTTAAATATTTATTCACACATATCAAGGTCAAAAAATCTCATAAATATAGCGAGTGCAATTTGTAGTTGATCATGCTTTCAAAGAGAGATTATACAGTTTTGAAGAGAGAGAAAGTTTTCAATTTTTCTTGTTTTGATCCATGGCATCAATTTCCTTCATTTTTTCATGTTTAAAAATAGGGTTCCTCAATAATTTCTCCAAAATTTCACGTCTTATCCCATATTTATGCTCTCAAAGTGTCTCGAAAGGCCAGTTTAGCATACTTTAAGGAAAATTTTCATATTTTAAGGTTTTTGCAAAAACCTATGTTTCATTTTTATACCATGGTCCTTATCTAAAGGCATACAAATTGATATAGAGTGATTATTATGTCTTCAAGTTTGCATCTGAATCCTCACCTTGGTCTTGACATTCTCCTTCATACTTCTTTCCCACCTCCATATCACTTTCCCCATATCACTGTCTTATCAAAACTATGATCACTGTGTTCTTGTTCCTGTTTTCACTTTCCATCATGTTTTAATGTTCTTTTTTCCCTCAATACCTTCCATCTCACCTTGATATAATGGGAAACTTATAGGAGTCAAGAAAAATAATATGGCACTATGGTCACTCAAGAATCATAGAGACCTTAAAGGCACTACTTACCAATAGTCATAAATGATGACCTATAGCTGGAGATAGGACTTTTTAAGTTGATAAAATCAAGTATAAAGGTGTTGAAGTTTTAACATGACCCTTGGTTTCATGGAATTAATTATCATGAAAGTAAACTCATGAATGATTATTTAGAGATTATATTAGGCTAATCTTGTAATAACATTGTGCTTAGTCAATTTCGCCCTAAGCAGTTAGATACAACTAGCTTAGGGATAAACTATGACCAAGAAGGGAGATAATAATAACTGTGGAGGAGGGTTTTAAGGTTTAAATACCTTCAAGATAGGTTTTAAGATATCATAATGACAATAAAGAGACTCTTAAATTCTTTGTGGAGTATGAACCCACCAAGATCATAAAGTGAAGTCTCTAAATAGAATGCTATGGTCAATTACAATAATTCAAGGGAACTTACATGCCTATTTTGGGTAAAAACTTGTAATTGGTCAAGGTCTTAACAACTTTAAGGCCTTTTAAGTAGAAATAAGGTCTTGACAACATGAAGATAGTTGAATTTATCAAGGGAGCCAAAGAGTAACAAAGGGTCAAGGTCTTGATGGGATTAAATAAAAGGAAATAAGAGGCTAAAACCAACTCTAAAGGATAGTTACAGTGGTAAAATAATGATAGTATAGTCATAAAAAGACATAATTTAATTATGAGGATTAACACCATAATGGAGGTGTATGACTTAAGATGAACATCCAATGATGGTATCTAAAACTTACAACCTTATAGTCAAAATATTCAATAGGGTTTTAAGAAACTAAAATGAGATGTAATGTCATCCCAAGATGTGCATCTATATCCAAGTAGGTAAATTTGGCAAAAGGAGACTTTTTGGACACTTATAAACCATTTCAAGAAGGATGTGAGTCATATGATGTCATTGCGACATGTATCAACTCAAATAAACACTTATGTGGTTATAACATCATCACTTACAACCCTTGTCTGTATAATCCACCTATAGGCCTGATACAAATAATCAAGTTCTTTATACAAGTTTGGGTTTGTGGAGGTTTTTTGGACTAGCTACATGCATGATTAATAAATTATTGCATAGAAATTTGGGGGGAGCATAAAAAACAATACTTTTTAGGTTAAAATAAGGTTTGATAAGCATAGGAACACTCAATTACAACCACTCAAGAGGCAAACTATTACCATAAAGGAGGTTAAACCCATCAATAAACCTATCAAGGTGTTGAGAACCTAAAACACTGCCAAATGAAAAGTATCATAAAGATGGTTAACCTTAGTAAAGTGGAAAGAGAGAAACAAAAGGACAAGGGATTAGTCAAAAATGGTAACCTACATCCCTAAAGGCATCTACATTCCTTTGCCATTTCAAAGAAGTTCTACTTGGTAGGCTTAGGACATTTAAGGCTCAAGGAGGCTAGTTTGATAATCAAGAAATAGTCAATAACATTGAGATTATCAATTTCATGAATAGAAAAAAAGGAAAAAGACACATTAAAGTTTTATGGAGGGCTTAATATGTACTAAGTGGTGACCTACAACCATAAAAAAGGGGTATCATATAACTTCCAAGAATGTTGACTATGCATCTAAGGAGACTTAAAGGTCTTCCAAACCTTACGAGAAGTCTTTGAGATATTGCGGAATCACCACTAAGAGATCACCTCATAAATATTTGTATATTTTCAAGGATATCCATGCCACAAAGGACCCTATTCTCACTTTGTACAAGGGATACTAATTAAGTAACATAGTCATATCTATGGAATATAAGAGTTTTATCTTCATAATGAGGGAATGGCAGTTTGATATGAGATAGATATTACTCTAAGATAATGTACATGCATTTAAAATCAAAGGAAAATCCTCAGTTAAAGGACAAGTCTTAGGCAAGCCACCTTCAATCCCTACACAATCTGTATAAGACATTATTGAAGCAGTCATGAGGTTCTTACAAGAACAATGGTGAAAGTCAAATGAGAGCATGGTTCACATGGAGCTTCAAGTTCATAAGTGATAAATATGTGAATAATTTTAAGATATTAAGTGTGATGGTTATAAGCACAAGCTATAACAATAATACACCTAAAATATGTAACCTACAGTCTCCTTGAGAAAGCAGGCCTATCAAATAGAAGGTTAAAAAGTGATTCTAAGTAGAATGGTTCAATATGGTGGAGTCATCCCATGATTATGAAATAATAACCTAAGTAAATGGAAGTGTGAATATACAATATGAAAATATGATTAACTCCAAACATCCAAGCAACTAGTCAAAGTCAATTCAAACACACCTACATCTATAAAAGAACATAGACCTATCTTCAACCTTATGAGGGTCATGAGAACAAAATGGTTTATAAGGGATTTTCATACATATAATTACATTTAATGAAATATTTGGATATGAAATCATTAGGAAATGAAGATAAAAGGCTCTAAACACTTGTATATAATGGTGCACTTCGAACATGCACCTACAACCATGCTTAGGAGGCAAATCCATCTCTAGGTATAAGGGTTTTCAAGCATAAGCTCAAGAGAGGTGTTCCATGATTTAGAGGATGTTTAAGGAGAAATGATCAAGTAAAATAAAAAATATGAATGGAGAGGTTTTCAAGCTTTGACACACAATCAAGTTCACCCTAAGATGCATACTTATAACCATACAATCATACACATTAAGAAGACATAGTTTTAGGCCCTAGGATGTAAGAGCTAGAGGCATCATTTCATTCAAAGAGAGAACATGTAAAGTGAATTTTTAAAGAAAAGTGGTAGATGAACATTCTTAAAACCTTTTTCAAACCACCAATATTCTACCAAGAGTATTAAATGAAAGTACAAGGTCTGTTGTACATAGAAAATAATGTTTTAGTGTTTAAAAGGCCTTGTTTAAGGAAACAATATGTTAGAGGAAGCTAAGAAAGAGGTTATAAATGGTTTAGTTGGTTTTTTATATATAATTTAATGGTGGAATGGTTTCAAAACACCTTCACACCTCTAAGGGTCAACTTATAGAAGTGAATGACATAGTCATGTTGAGGGCTCTTAAGAGATAAGGTTGGAGATAAGAGACATGAAGGTTGAAGAGCTAGTCATAAAGTATGAAATAATTTTAAAGGTTATTGTAATGATATTTTAAAATAATATTCATCATGATTAGGATCAATCAAAGCTGAAAATGAGGAAAATTCAGTCCTAGGATTAAGCATGCAGACAACCTAGTGCTAGATGTTAAGAAAATCCACCTATAGAATAAGATATGCATGATCTAAGCTTGAAAATTGGTGAAAGTGGTATTAATAAATTTTTATAAAAATCCATGCTATTGGGAAGGTCAAATGATAATTGGAAAACCTTACTATTTTAGCACAGTCACCAACATATCCTTTGACAGTCACTTTTGGTGAAGGCAAGCCTAAAGAGGAGTTTAAGGTGTGTTTGAGGGTTTAAAGTTTAATAACATGTTTGATAAGAATCGGAGGATGTTATTAAATTTTCATACACCTTATGAGAGTGTCCAAGCTCCAATTTATATGAAAATCATGCCCTTGAGGGCTAATTCATGTAAGGAGGCCTATAGGCCAAAAGGATTTTTTTGACTTATCAAGCAAGATGACACCTAAAAAGTGATTGGATGACATGGTAAAAGTACCATGATGATGTTTTAAAGTAGGGATAAGCAATAAAGGAGTCATTTTCAGTCTAAGGAAATTCAAATTATGTAGTTATAAACACCTATTCAAGCCACTTGATCAAATGGTCGTATCTTTCACCACATAAAGAGTTTATCTAAATGATTTTATCATGATTTAAGGACCCATATGAAAATATAATAATGAATAATTAAGGTTGGTTGAGGGGCTATGTTTTATGAACATCGATAAGAGCATAAACACTATAAAATGCAAGCAAAAACCTACAATCAAATTTCCTTTAGGTGATATATTCTCATATCTTTTGCATGGGAACATAATATATTTAGGGATGTTGAGGGGGTATGTATACTACACATTCATTGAAATAAGTTTGGATTTGGAACTATGTGCTTCATGAATCATCATTAAGAAGATTCAACTCTAAAACCCTCCCAAACCCTCATAATGACCAATTTTGAGAAAAAATGATTTTATTACCATCAAAACCTCATGGATCAACATAAAACCTATTAAAAAATTGAGTAAACTTAGAGAGGATCCCAAAAATGCCAATATTTTGTATGGATATGTATAGATCAAGGCAAAAATTAGGTTTTTTGGATAAAATATCATGAAAAATGAGGTACAAGGTAGTTTACATGAAATTGAATCCATGGATTTTTAATCTTGAGACTTTTTATATATCCTAAAATCATTAGTTTTTCAGATATATTCCTAAAGTGCCCCTGTTAGCTCCTAAAAAATATCCAGTCTAAAGGAAAACAGGGCAAAATTGACCTATCAACCATGGTGGCTGAGTGGCAAGAGTTTCTTCATCAAAATCACCTATATCATGGTGTGAGGAGTTTATTAAGGTCTAATATCATAAATTTTGTAGGTTTTCAAAGTTTTGTGCAAGTTTTATGGAGTTTAAGAAGTAGTTAACTAGTCTTAAGTGCCAATCATCTTGAGTTGACTGTTTGACTATCTTCATGCATCTTTCATGCTCTTCATGTAAAGGATGATTTATATTAAACTTAAAATTATTTAAAGGAGGAGTTATACACCATGATATGGCATATAATGCATGAAAATAACCTTTAAACACTCAAGAAGGGCCAATAGCTCTCTCCACTACTAAAAAAGAAGATCATGCAAGATTTTCAATAAAAGGAGATTTATTAAGAACTATTGTTATAAAATTTGTACTAAAGTTTGAATGAATTTGAATTAGAGTTTAAATACTCTTCTCACCTCTATGCCAATATTTTGGCTAGAGCTACTTCTGCTATTTTCTATATATGTAGGCTTTTGAAGCCATTTTTAAGATCCCTCTCTTGGGTATGACTAGACTCTACCAAGATTGAGTTTTGTAACAATATAAGATAATAAAATGACTATTTTTATATTTCCATATTTTTTTAGAGTGTGTTTATGTTAGTTGATTTGAATATGTGGTAATATATTCTCCCTTGTTAGGTCCTGATCTCACCTAGTTACTAGTAAGCTAACTTATATAGGTCATGTTTTAATGTTTGATGTCATTTGGTTGAGCTAACAGTGGATGTAAGTGAATGGTTATTGCTTTGAATTAGGTATATTCCATCATTTTCCTCAAGATTTGATCACTTGATAAAACCTCTACATGAAATACTGATGCATATGAGACTTTGGAGTTGTAGCTTTAATATTTTCTTATCTTATTAGTGTTTTAGAAGCTCAAATAGAGTGGATGAACCATCAATATAGGTGTATCACCATCAGTAGATTAGATTTAAATTTTAGTTATCCTTATAACCATTTTCATACCAAAATATATAGTAGGTTTTAGTAGTAGTGAGCAAAGTATTACATTAGAGGAGCTAGCCTCATCAAAACTAGAGGTTTGGTCTGAGTTCAGGTGTCCCACACTTTAGATCATTCCAATGTTAGTCTAGGTGTGAAGGAGTTTCAAAGAAAAATATGTTAGCCTTCAAGTAGGGTGATATTTAGGTTGCTAATAGTAATAAGGGCTGAATATTTTTAGTTTTAGCAATAAAATAGTGGACCAGACTAGGTGGTTCTTCCTAGTTAAGCAGTTCAGTCATTTTCTTTCATATTTTTTCCCTACGTTCTAGATTAGTTTTCTGAGTCAAGGTTGTTTGGAAGCTAAGTTTGTATCCCACTAAGCATTTGATGAGTCCATATGATCCTTAATAGAAACATATTTAATATGAAAGGTTTATCTTTTAATAGACCTAGTTTACATGTGCATATGGTGATCCTATTTTCCTCTTTGGCTTTGCTACTTTATTCCACAAACTCCTACACCATCCTTAGTTGGAGTTGTGCTAGGTTTGGATCAACTAAGGACTGGTCAACCCAAGACTTGTCTTCTCAATAGAACCAAGTTGGCCAACATTAGCAAGTGGGCTATTCTTCTCTTTTCTCCCTGCCCTTCTCTTTTTTGATCTTTTTAAATCACAGTGTTATATTAGTTTATCTTAGTTTCTAAGTTGTAATCTGAGTTTAATGTCTATCTTTATTGTATGCTCTTATCTATTGCTGCATATTAACTATTGAATCTATGTAATAGATATTTTCATTTTGAATCAGTTATTTATTCATAGATATATCATTCTACCAGTTTGATAGGTATAATCTTTTTATTTTCAATGCATATGGACTTGTCTAAAAGACACACTGAAGACCCTTGACATGTTATGGTCACAATGAGTTGACTGGGTTACCCCACATACCAAGACCTTGGGGAAGGTTTTATTCTTTCATGAAATCCTTCATTTTAGGAGAGGAAGGGACTAACAATCCCTACCTAATTGTTAGGTACATATCAAAAGATGCATCAACATGTTCTAGCATTAGAAGGAGGGCACATAAGGATATTTAAGTTTATTTCATGTGTTTAAACAATTTATAGACTTTTATCTAGTCAAGTTTCCCATTTTCTTCCATATTAAATAATTGAACCTAAGAGTCACATATGGCCTTGGCCTAGATAGGTGCACGTAATTGTCTTGTAAGTGTTACATGACCTTCCCATGATTTTACCAAGAACCCCCAAAAATTCTATATCCATGACCATATTATCACTACTAAAGATCATGTTCTAGCTTTCAAGGAGGTCCTCATCAAAAAATAGATTCAATATAAGGATGTGGCCAGATATATATTCCATTTTACATTTAACCAAACCACTTATTCTTGGTATCTCAACTTACTAGAAGGGTGTATCACTACTTGGGATGCCTTTGATAAATTATTACTCAATAATTTTAGTGTGCCCATAGACCCTTTTGTGTCATTTTATCTAATTTCCACCACTAGAAAAGAGCCCAATGAGTTAGTTAGTACATTCAACCATATATTCCATCAATTATATAAGAGATTGAAATACCCTTACTTGAAGATGAAAGATGCATCAATATGACTATATCTCAAAACCTTAGATCTTTTGACGGCCATGTTCATCAAAATGAACCCTATTTCCCTTTTTTATTAACCTTGGTCTACTAATAGGCAGCCAATGTAGAACAAAAATCAATGACTCAAGGCATTTACACCTAGAATCATTCAAGATGTATGCCTTTAAGTTAGTCCATGGACTAATTTGTGCCCTAAAATATAACATTACCCTAAGACTTCACCCAACCAAACCTCCCTATGACAAACAAGATCCTGCTTACTCTTTCAATGCATATAACATAGTTAATCTTATGTAATCAACAAGTTACTTCTTATTATGTTAGTTATTTATTAGATTAGGTGTTGTTACTAATGACATACAATTTTTTGCATGAGGAGGCCAAGGATCAATATACAACCCATGCTATGAAGTTATATTTTTGAATGCAAAACCAGAGGTCTATGAGCATGGCTATGAAGCTAATACCAAGATGATCATACACGTTGAGAACATACATCCTCCTAAGATTGACCCATTATTTGGAGGCTACAATAGTGAGGATGAGTTTGAAGGTGAAGAATTAGCAGTTATTATGGGAAACTTGGTGGCTACAAAATAAGTAGGATAAGAGTTTCCTATAAAATAAGAGTAGATGAAAGAGGAAGATGTTTCCATGGCATCCATTCCCTTCTTAGAGCAACACATAGAGCCTCTAATTATTGAATGCATATATCATGAAAATGGTGGATCTATTAAAACTAGTTTAGAAATATAAAATCCTTTTGATGATGTTGTTAATGATCTTTAAGGGCTCAATGTTGAAAGGAATATTGACATTATCTTTAATGATAAATTTGATGATATTTTTTGTTCTGATGAAGTTTTATTTGAAGGCTTATCTGATTAGATTCTACATACTGAGTTGAATCTTGAAGCTAAATGGTCTGATGTGTCTTCGATAGATATGCCTTTCTTTTAGGATTTGATGAACCCTGATTCTAAATTGATGTATAATAAAATAAAGAAATAGGTCGATGAATGGAGAATGGAAAACAACCTTTTTATGCTAGTTGGTTTCCTCCTCATCATTAGAAGAGGATGAGATCAAATAGAACTTAAATGAAGAGATAGGCTATTACTTTGGGGAAGGTGTATTGGAAGAACCTAGATTAGATAATCGGTCTCCTTAGTCCAACCCTACCTTCAGAGCAATTGATAACACCTAAGTGTTCCTCACAGCAACAAAGGCAATCAAGTTAGAAATGGGAAGTCATAAACTTAGTGTCCTGAATGAAGAAGTCATGCCAATGGAGGTTTAAGCTAAGAATGATCTAATTCAGCCTAGATCTCCACATACTTTAACCACTAATGACAAGTTTAGAAGATAATTAACATGAGGAGATCCATTCCAAAGCCTTCATGAAAATGAAGAAAAAGGCTAATATGTGGCCACGACATCCATTTACACTAAAGAGCAACCACCAAGTGACTCATCTACTGGCTACCATCAAGAACATGCCACTTTTAGGTTGGATCTTCCAATAAATCTAGTATGTATGATACCCAACCTTATCCCTCATTATAATAAAAAGTATGGGATGAGTTATTTTTAAAACCCTATCCCTCATGCTTTCTACAATACATATGCAAACATAATGCAAAATTTCATGGTCATAGTTTGCTTGAATTGCATGCGCTGAACATTGATGAATCTTTAAGGGATAGTGTTTTTTATTGTAGAGGGAAGCATAGAAGAAAGTGGGTGTGCTCTTTACCCTTCTTAAAATATTAAATAAATAGGTGTTTGACTGATTCAATCATGCATTTACTTTAGTACCCTTGTAATTAATTTATTTTTTCCTTTTAGTTTATTTTCTAATTTTCCTTTCTATCCCTTGCTATTATTTTGGTTTCCCTTTTATTCTTTTATTTTGTCTGGTTATTCCATTTTTGGCCTTTTGGTCCACTTGATAATCAAAAGAATGAAGTGGTAGGCTATTGTAAAGATAATGAAAATGGAACTCAAAGATCCTAATTACAAATTTTACTTGAAAATTATGTGTGAAACTACTATTATTGCTTTGATAATTTCTTGAGTTATAAAGGTCAATGATTAATAATAGGACTTGTGAATTTTAGAATAGTTATCTTCTTGTTTGAATTCAACTAATGCACTTAATGAAATATATAAAGAAAAAAGTAACATTGTTTCAATTATAATTTCTACTGAGTTGTTATGAACTTATTGATTTCCTTGTACCCATGGTTTGGTCTCCAATCCTCTATGGATGAATTGCAAAATCTCTTTTCAAGAGAATTGAGCTAGAAGTAAAGCAATGCCTATACCATTACCTCCAAGCTAAATTGTAAAAGATTTTACCCTATAACAATTCTAACCTTATGTAAATCTGAATCATTGCACGTGAATATAATTCAAAGGAGTAAATTTGTTGATCACAAACATATATAGTTTTGATAGGATCATAACTTAGTATGTCACTCCTTATAAAATTTAGTGCCTATTGAATTTTAGTTTATTATGAGTAATAACTTGTAGCCAATGTTTTTTATTCTTGTGAAATCAGAGATTATAGATTCTTGAAACACTCAAGAGTATTTCCTAGCAGGAGTTGCCATTTATTATTACTTGCAAAACATGCCCCATTTTTAGTCAAAAAATGAGGACCCTATTTTTATTTGGATTTTGGTATTATACTTTTAGGGATTCATTATGGTTGCTTACTTAAATCAACCTTCTTGATAATTCACTAAATGATTAAGTTACAAGTGACTAAATGGGTTTAGTTTAAGGTCTTTATCTTTCTTCAATTTAGTCTAAGCTTTCATTTATAAATGCCTTCATTTAATATCTGAATTTGCATAGGTCTACTAAGTCTTAGTTTTCTTGAATATTTGTGTTTTGAAACATTTGTTTTAGCTACCTTTTAGGCTATTTCACCTTAGGTTTATGAAAATTATCTAAATTTTTAGAAGTTTATAGCTTCTTTTCTTGGGAAATTTGATCCATTTATGCTTTTATTGAATCTAAACTGACTAAGTTTTTATATCATTACACTTATTAGACTTAGTCGATTTCATAACAAATGGATAAAATCTACTTTCAATTCAATAAAGTTTGAGTTTGATTTTATTTTAAATGGAGTTTTACTTTATAAAAGTTTCTACACCCTTTTTATCTCATTTCAAAGAAACTTTAAATAACTTAGTTGTTGGATTTTAAAGATTCAAATTTGATGAATGAGCCTTTCACCCTTTATCTACAGGTGTTTTATCTTGGCCCTGGAGCATTTCTTCTTCCACATGATAAGCTTTCATGACTCCCAATAGTTAGAAACTTATTCAAAAGGATTTTGACACATCCAATTCTTTAGATTTTCCTAGATCCACATGGCTATTTTTTTCTTCAAAAGACTTAATCAATTCTTCATCTACACCTGAAGCCATGTGTCATGTTCTCAATAGCCTTGGGCCTATGAAAAAATTCTAATGAGACTTGGTCAATTTCTTCAAATTTTTTTAGGTGAATCCTATGTCAATAGAAATCTGAGCTTTGGGTAGGTGGGATGCTTCCATTGTTAGGTTGTGGAGCTAAAAGCTTCACTGATGCAGACATGGAGAAGGCCATTGGAGGGGTTGTTGAAGGTTGCTGAGTGTCAAAGCAACTGGCATCGGTCTGATCAGCCGACGTCGATAGGATAGTGAAGAGAAGCAACTGACGTCGGTCAGGGATCGACCGACATCGGTCACCTCCAGGCAGACAGGGACCGACGTCAGTCACCTGTGTGGTTTGACTACGAGTTTATTACGGGCAGTCAGTTGACGAACCAAGTGTTTGCATGATGAGAGCTAATTTTAGACTTATAGCTGCGGATCTAATTATTGTAATTAGATGTCTAAATATTGTTTGGATGAGATCTATATAATAGACTCATGGTTGTATTGGAAACTTTTGCTAGGGAGTAAGAGAGCAATATATAAGCTCTTTCTATGTGTGAGGTGAGCTATGGTGTGTTCCTCCTAGTGCCACAGTACCAGGTGTGTGGGTGCTAAATTGGAGAATCAGCAGGGTTCTTCATGTATGTATGATCTTGGTCATCAGGTGAGCATGGCCTTTATAGGAGATCTGCATGGTAAGTAAGATCATTAATCTGCAGGTGTATGTGTGTGCAAGGTCAAGGTTCACAGGTGTGCAGAACTAGGTTGATTTGCAGGTGTGCAAGATCAGATAGGACAACAACACAACAGGGAGCAGAATCAGGCAGGATCTACTTGGAGTATAGGTGTGTACTCAGATAGAGCAAAGAGGAAGGCAAGGGAGTTCCTTCCATAAGTATGGTCTATTGAATTGTAGGTTGTTGCAGGTTCATGGGAGATCTACTTGAAGTAGCTTGAGTACTTGTGGAGTGCGTGGAGCACTTGTGGTGTGCATGGAGCATGGGAGGTGAACACCAACTCAGAGTTTGAGTTGTGTGTTGGGACCTAAGAGAGAGAGCTTTGAGGAGAGAATTACTATTCACTTGAGGTGTGGGAAGCCTCTGAAGAGGTGGTGAAGAAGAAGTGGCATCTTCTTTATTGTATTCTTTTTTGTATAAGTATTAATACAAGTTGTGTATTGTCTCTCATATCATGTGTTATTCTGAATTCTAGTTACTTGTGATTCTGGTTAATTTCCGCATATTAAGTTGCTTGGTTTGGTAATCAACTGTATGCTTCTGGTGTTTCATGTTCTTGACAAGTGGTATCAGAGCTAAGGTTGCAGGGAGCAGGTTTTGTGTTTGGTTATAGGTCACTCTCAGGGGTTTCTAATTGAGTGGGAGTAGAGTAATGGCAGATGAAAGTAAGCTAAGAATGGAGGAGTTGAAAAGCACAGATGGTCACTTACGGTCCCATGGAAAGAAAGAGCAGGTAAAAGAATATTGTTGGTTGGTAGCAGATCAGCATGAAGGAACTGAAGACACAGATGTTGCAGGTGCTATTACACAAGATGCTCTGGGAGGTTTCTTGGATAAAGTTGAATCTTGGATAAAAGATTCGGTTGCCTCTTTCCATGCAGCCCCAGGTAGAGGAGCTGGTTAGCCTTGCCAAAGAACTAGCAAAGGGGAAGTGAAGCTGAAATTGCAGGCGGCCAACACACAGGTGTTGATGAAGGTCATGCAGGTCCCAAGTTTGGAGATATGGCTAATTTCTGTAGAAAGATTGTGTGATGAGAGATGCACAAGAACTCTCACAGCGGATGCACTTGAATTAGCTGGTGGTAAGAAAATAGGTACTCTTTATCTACTTGTTTATATTACTGATTCTTCTTTTGTTGTGGAGACGTGGCTTCGTAGGCTTGGTCACATGAGTAGGAAGGAGATGCATGTTCTTAAGCGGAAGACAGATATATTTGACAGGATTAAGAACTGGAAAGCCTTGGTGTTTATGGAGGAGATGGCAGACAGAAACCAGTGGATGGTGCTAGATACTTCTGAGCAGGGTAGTTTGGACATGGGGTTTGATTCAAAGGAGCTCACAGGTAAAAATTCATCACTCACAGGCGAACACAGGTACCGGTGTCGGTCAGGAGGAACCGGCATCGAACAGACAGGTGCCGATGTCGGTCATGTGCAGACTAAAGCTAGTGATGTCGGGTAGTAGGTAAGACCGATGTCGGTCAGGAGGACCGACATCGGTAAAAGGGACACCGACATCGGTAGGGTCGGTAGTCAGGGACAGACGCATGGGAATCGATGTCGGTCGGATGTAGACTGTGGAGTGACTAAGGTCGGTCACTGTAACAGATTTTGGGTGGATAACACACTGTCAAGGAGTCTCAAACACCCATACAGAGGATTGAAGATGTAAGTAGGCCCTCAAATTCGTTGTTCCTCTTCTTTATACTCGTTGCTAATTGTAGAGCAGGAAGGATCCAGGAAACAGGTGGGAGCATGGTAGGGATATGATTACATAACCAAGTGGAGATTTGGTAAGGTTGCCAGCGGGAAAAAAGCATAGAGACGAATGGATTCCTTAGTTGAAGAATAGAGTGAACGGACACGTGAGATGGAAGACCAAGTATATGGTCTTGAGGAGCTGCAGGACAGTGGTACAGGTTTTGACAGGTGGAGGACGAAGCATGGCTTCAGTCAATGTCAGGGTAACTACTGTGGTTTGTCTTACCAGGTGGATGATGATTACAACATCATTCTATTGCTGTATGTGGATGGTATGTTTTGCTAGCAAGATTGTACATACAGGGTTTTGCTGAGCTAAGGGTAAGGTTAGTTCAGTGGCATGTCATGAGGAGTTTGGAGCAGCAGAATTCTTTGACATGGGAGACATGGAGATCATAGGTTGATTTTGTCTCCAGTGGGAGCTGATGTGAATCAGGTGTTGGCAAGGTTTAGGATGCAGATCCAGAGCACACTAAGGGCTGGACAAGTACAATGTCTGAAATCACATGAGGTCTAGTATAGACCTGAGTATTCCCATGCAGTGGGAGCTGTCAGAGAGTTAGGAGCCAATTCAGGGAAGTGTGTTCTCAGGTATTTGAGAGGGACCAGCAGCAGGGATTCATGCTATGCAGGGTCAGGACTTCACTACATGGGTTTGTAGGTTCGGATGTGGCAGGGTACTCGGATGACAGGAGGTACACCACGGGATGTGTGGTGGGTTGTCTTTAGGATTGAGCTTGAAGAGGGATACAAACCAGGAAATAGATTAGACAGAGTATAGGTACAGGTACAGTGCAGCTATTTATCTCCAAGTGGGAGATTGTTAGGTTGTGTAGCTAAAAGCTTCACTGATGCAGACATGGAGAAGGCCATTAGAGGGGTTACTGAAGGTTTCTGAGTGTCAGAGCAATTGGCGTCAATCTGATCCGTCGACGTCGGTAGGATAGTGAAGAGAAGCAACTGACGTTGGTCAGGGATCGGCTGACGTCGGTCACCTCCAGGCAGACAGGGACTGATGTCAGTCACCTGTGTGGTTTGACTGTGAGTTTATTACAGGCAGTCAGTTGACGAACCAAGTGTTTGCATGATGAGAGCTAATTTTAGACTCATAGCTACGGATCTAATTATTGTAATTAGATGTCTAAATATTGTTTGGATGAGATCTATATAATAGACTCATGGTTGTATTGGAAACTTGTGCTAAGGAGTAAGAGAGAAATATTATAAGCTCCTTCTGTGTGTGAGGTGAGCTATGGTGTGTTCTTCCTAGTGCCACAGTACCAGGTGTGTGGGTGCTGGATTGGAGAATCAGCAGGGTTCTTCATGTATGTATGATCTTGGTCATCAGGTGAGCATGGCCTTTATAGGAGATCTGCATGGTAAGTAAGATCATTGATCTGCAGGTATATGTGTGTGCAAGGTCAAGGTTCACAGGTGTGAAGAACCAGGTTGATTTTCAGGTGTGCAAGATCAGATAAGACAGCAACACAACAGGGATCAGAATCAGGCAGGATCTACTTGGAGTACAGGTGTGTACTCAGATAGAGCAAGGAGGAAGGCAAGGGAGTTCCTTCCATAAGTATGGTCTGTTGAATTTCAGGTTGTTGCAGGTTCATGGGAGATCTACTTGAAGTACCTTGAGTACTTGTGGAGTGCGTGGAGCACGGGAGGTGAACACCAACTCAGAGTTTGAGTTGTGTGTTGGGACCTAAGAGAGAGAGCTTTGAGGAGAGAATTACTGTTCACTTGAGGTGTGGGAAGCCTCTGAAGAGGTGGTGAAGAAGAAGTGGCATCTTCTTTATTGTATTCTTTTCTGTATAAGTATTAATACAAGTTGTGTATTGTCTCTCATATCATGTGTTATTCTGAATTCTAGTTACTTGTGATTCTGGTTAATTTCCGCATATTAAGTTGCTTGGTTTGGTAATCAACTGTATGCTTTCGGTGTTTCATGTTCCTGACATCCATGTGTTATGATATTAGTTACCTAATGCCCTAAAACCATTTGTACAAGTTTAGAATCCATTGGGAAAATGGGTAACTAGGATGTTACCACATGGCATCATCTTATTACTTTACTAATACCATGATCGTCTATGTAGCTAAATAGTGTGTCATAGCTCCAAGTGAGTGAGATGATGCCACATGGTGAAATCCCTCTAATTTGTAGAGATAACAATCAACGTGAACTTGAAGCCTTAGCTATTAGACTTCAAACTAATAAAAATTGGCCATGTGTCACCTATTAGACCTATTAGATCCACCCAGTCACATAAACTTGTAAGAGATGTCAAAGTTTGGGAGAGCTTAGCCTAATTAGAGAGAACCATATTTCTAGTTGTTAGAGTAGCCCATCCCCTAGACCTATTAGATATGTCAGAGCTTAGGAAAGCCTGATCTAATTAGAGGGAACCACTTTTCCATTTATTATAGTAGTTAATGCCCCATAGATATTAGAGATATTAAATCCCAAGAAATCCAAACCCAATCAAAGGGCACCACGTTTCTAGTTTTTAGAGTGACTAGTTCCCTAGACTTGTTAGAGATGTAAGAGCCTGAGAGAATCCCATTCTATCATAGCATGCCATATGAAAAATATGTAAAAAGTGGTAGGTTAGTTATTGAGGGATTAATAAGGTAAAAGTGAAGTATATATGGCATTTGAGGGGCTAATCAAAGGATACCATGTATCTTAATTGGTACTTCACCCTCCAAGTGTATAACAATAGAGCTACGAGAGCATAAAGCTCAAAACCATTAGAATATTGAGCCAAAGGCATAAAGTTTTGAAAATATGATGCATGGAAGTGAAGAGACCAAAATCTAGAATGGTCAAGGGAATGAAAAAAGGTCATGTGGCTGTAAAAAGGATGAATGTGAACAATGTTAACTAAATCTCACAAGCACTAATAAATTTCCAAGTGTCAATTGGGGCTTTTAGAAATAGAACCAACCATGCCATGGGGGAAAAGCAGAAGGAAAGTGAGTAGGTTCCAATTGGAAATAAACTTGTTAGAATGAAGGACACACTAGCTACATAGCCAACAAGGCACTATCTTAAATTGGATGGCCTATTTGGCCATTGAAATCATCAAAAGTAAGGATTTGACTACACACTGAATTTGATCCATAAAATTAAGTCACAGTATAACTAAATCATGAATAATTAACATAGTCTATGTATGAAGATTAAGTATGGATCATAAAAGACAAACTTAGACTTGAATAAGCATGATAAACAATTATGCAAATTCTATGCCCACCTTCAATCTATCAAAGATCTTGAGCTATCTACTTGACCACAATCCCTCAACCATATGGAATCATTATAACCTCCCCATTAGCAAGAAAATTTGATTGATTTTGAAATCCTCCAATGTTTGTGCCTATTTAAGATCAACTCATGTGTTATAATAAGGGATGGATATTTTTAGTTTTAGTGATATAATAGTGGAACAAATCAGTAGGTTCTCCTTAGTTGAGTAGATCAGTCATTTTATTTCATATATTTTCTTGATTTCTGGATTAGATTTTTGAGTTAAGTATATTTGGAAGCACTCAATTTCACTATCATACTAGATTCACTTACACTTACACCAACACTTAGGTGGGGATAACTACATCGGGCTTGATCGCTCCTTGGAGTATTGGTATGTAGGCAACTCTCATCATAATAGGGTATTAAGGATGTCCAACTTACCCCTCTAAAAAATAAATTTTTTAGCTTGTATCAATCAGATGCCAAGAAACATGGAGGATTAGGGTTTGATCACAAATTTTGTCAAAACACGAAATATAAAGGGTTTTATAACTTTTGCACATAGGAAAAAACCTCATATATCTAGACACAAGTGCACCTAAAAACTCAAGATAGTCATGCATAGAATATACTGCTACCAATATAGGGACACTACCACCACATTTATAATAATGATGCTACTATTCAAGAGGAGATTTGACACTGGGATCCTATTTGTGACACTCTAACCAACCTTTGCCTCAGTTTCTAGCCTCTAGATCATCCATCTCAATCATTTTCCAACTAAGTTATTACTTGCACTATTTATTATTATTTTTAGAAAGGTCAAAGTTTTTCAATTTTGTAAAAAATAAATGGTTGTATTTATTGCATATTATTACCCTAATTTAACATACTCAGCTCTTTAAAAAACATAAGATTTACGTTCACTAAGTCCTAAAACGTTAAAATAATGTGCTTCTTGGATGGATTCTTGGGATATAATTTGGATTTAGTAAATATTTATGATCAAATTAAACTACATTTACAATTAAATGAGACACATTTTCCATAAATGAACGCCATTTGGATTGATTAATGCTGGAGTGATATTTCCAAGAGAAATGGATTTTTCTTTTGAAGGTTTAATAAATAAATGCATAGTAATATACATGGATGATTTAAATGTATTTTTAAAATGTAGGTTAGATCACATCCACCATTTGTATAAAGTGTTCAAAATATGCAAAAGGTATGTCATTTCCTTGAACCCAAAAAAGATCATGTTCGGTGTTATCAAAGGTAAACTTCTCAAGCATATCATCATGAATGAAGGTATTGATATGACCCTAAAAAAGCTAAAGTAATCTATAAACTACCTTAATATAATATTAAAAAAGAACTAAAATATTTCTTTGGTATAATAATTTTTTTTCACAAGTTCATTTCTTGATTTTCTGAAATTATAAAGCCTCTAAATTTTATGTTGAAATAGGATGCTAAAATAGAGTGGCATGATAAATCAAAGAAAGTGTTTCAAGACATAAAATATCCCATCATGTAATCACCTATGCTAATTAGTCTAGATTATGATAGAGACTTATACATTTATCCTTTTTCCTCTTATCACACCATTACCATTTGTCTCATTCATAGGTTGGATGGAGAAAACACCATGTTGCTTTCATGAGAACAAATATGAAAGATACAAATCCATGATACTATATGTTAGAAACACATGTGCACACTTTAGTTAAAGCTATCAAAAATTTAGGTAATATCTTATTAAGAATAAAGTGCATGAAATCATGCCATACCCAACTATCAAAAAAATGTTGGGATAGAACAAGCTAGGGGAATACAAAGGTAGATGGATGACTAAGCTATGAGAGTAAAAATTGGAGATAAAACATATCAAGCTAGTTAAAGGACAAGGTCTTAGTTGATAATTAAAATTGATTCAAGGATCACTGTGCATCAATTATACCAAGAGTAAGTGATACAGTAGAATTGGTACACTCTAATTGTCCATTACCTTATCTATAATAACCCACATCTTAGACTCAATCAAACATAGAAGAAATCTCTTAGAATAAAAGTGGCACAATATATGTTAAATAAAGGAATTATATTCAAGAAAAATCATGAAGGAATCTACCTTATATGCTTGTTAGAATCTAAAGCCAATAAAATTATGGCTAATTTCCATGAAAGTTAGGTGCTGGTCATCCTACAAAAAATAAAATGACACACAAAATATTTTGAGTATGCTATTATTGGCTAACCCTATTTAGGTATGTCCATACACATGTTATAATGTGCCATAAGTAACAAAACTTTTTTGAAAACTAAATCCACATTGTAATGCTATTGTAGCCAATTATAGAAGGAATGCCATTTACCTAATAGACTTTGGATTTCATAAGAGTCATTAATCTTAACTCCTTAACATGACATAATTTTGTTCTTATGGACACAAAATATTGCATGAGATGGATAAAGGTAGTAGCAATGAAGAATAACACTACAAATAAAGTAATCAGGTTCATGGAAGATAATGTGACTAATTGATTTAAGACCCAAGTCTCATTAATCTATGATAATGGCCCTATATTTTAATTCATATAATTTAGTTAGAGGGCATATAAAAATATGACCAAGTTAAGGTTTTCATCCAATTTTTACCCAAAAAGGAATGGATTGGTAGAATCAACCACTAAGAACTTGATTGAGTCCATCAAGAAGTAATTTAAAAAGAATCCTCGAGTGACATTCACTATTAAAGTTTACCCTTTGGGTTGACTGCACCAGACATGAACAAACACTTAAGAGCTTGCCATTTTTATTAATATATGGACTAGATCTAATTCTTCCAATTCTACTCAAACTTCCCACCCACAAGTTTATGCAAAAATACATGAAACATAATGAAAAGATAAATTCAAGGATTTTAGATATTTTATATCTAAAATAAGCTTAGGATGAAGCCATATTAAATTTTAGTAATCATAAAAACATTATCAAGTAATGATTTGATAAGAAGGCCAAGGTAAATTCCTTTAGGATTTTGGATCTAGTGATACTATGTGATAATGCCCATGAGAAAAAAGATTAACATTATAAGTTTAATCCACTTTGGATTGGCCCATACCAAATAGCTGAGTTAGTAGGGCATAACATTTTTTCCCTTAAGGATCTAAAAGGGAATGCTATTCCATCACGAGAGAATAGGTAGTTCTTAAAGCATTACTTATTGGTTGCCTCTTTTACTACATCTTGAGAATGAGATTCTTGGATTGATTTGGTAATGTATAATATATGTAATAGTTTAGTCTCCTACTATCTACTTTTGCTTTTTAGTTAGTTTGCTATTTTTTAGTTTAGATTTAGAGTAGTTTCAATTTGGTTGTGTGTTTTCTTTATTCTCCTACTTATTTATTTCATCCCTCTAGGTGTGTCTTATACACAACCCTATTCCATGACTATAATTTATCTTGGTTTCTCCTTGTTAAAAATGGACATAATGCTTCAACAAATAAATAATCAAGCCAAGTTGAGTTGTCTATTTGAAGAGCTACCATGTCCAAGTAAATTTATAGACCAATCATCTAGCTAATGATGAATGAAGTTAGAAATTAGAAGATGATAATCAACATGATTTTCAAATCACCTATTCTGACCATATGATCAACCCATAATCTCCTCATCCAAGGTAAAAAATGAATAGTGTCACCTAGGTTGAGTAATCAAATCATCTTGGTATGTGTCAATGTTTGATCTTTCTCTTCATCATAAATTCAAGGTGAAAACTTGAGGTAATCTGTTTGGATTATTCCCATTGCTATTTTTTAAGTAATTGAAAGTATATAACTTAATTATGCAATCTAACTTGGATTAATAAATTACTGAAATAACATTTAAAAATCTATGTGGGATAATTCCTTGTCACTAAGGGTAACACAAGTGAATGTTTAGTTCCCCTCAGCCATCCCAAAATCTTACTTATAGGTGTTTAACTAATTTTTAGGCATGCTCTTGCTTGAAAATACCTATAATTAACTTCTTTTTTTTTGTCCCTTGTTAGCTTAATTTACTTTCTACTTGTTTTCTTCATTTTGTTTTGCTTCTCATTGAGTTTAGCCTTTTTGTGTTTATTTTGGGCTAAACTGTCTCATTTTGCATTGAGGGTTCCCTTTCTTAATCAATGTTTAAATAAGTGAAGGGACTACTTGTGTGAATATAACATCAATGGCAGTCTAGAGCCCAACTAAAAATGTTGCTTGGACATCTTGTGTGAGCTGTTGTATTTATTTTCACATTTTTAAAATTACTATGGCTTGTGATTTTTAGCTAAGTACATTAGTTTAGAAACATTTCTTTCTCTATTTAAAGCCATCAAATAAACTCAATACAAAATTTAAAGCATGCATAAATCACTATCATTTTTAATTTATCTCAACTGATTAACAAAAATTTTAAACTTTCCTAAACCCATGGATTAGTCCCTGACCCTCAATGGAATGTACTTTAAAAAAGGAAAGGAAAGGAAATAAAATGAAAATAACATGTGAAATCCCAAGATCTTCAAGAGGGTGATTCATATAACCTCCACCATAGAATTTCTATCCTAGTTAGTAGTGGAGAAAGGTCTTGAGGGAGACCAAAGGTATCTCTATCAGGGATCGAGACACCTGGGTGGTAGTTGATTAATACCCATGCCATTTCCCTTGATCCAAGTTGAAAAATATTCTTACCTTACAATTTATAATTGTTTGAGCACATCTTAAGTATTATATGTAAATGTAAAACTATAAAATGAACTAATCACTTAAACTACACATTAATGGTATTTAATAAGAAAGTAGATTCATATGTCATGTGTTGAATTAGAATTTTGTGCCCACTCTTCTGATTTTGTCTCATTTTTTATTTTTACCTAACACTTATGTTTGGATGCATGAATCAAAAATTCTGAATTCTTTAGATATTCGAGAAGAATCTTCAAATAGGAAGAAGTCATCAACACACCCCATTTTAAGGATGAAAATAGGGAACCTATTTATTTTAATCTAAATCTTGATTTAATTGGTCTCAAGGGCCTCTTCAGAGTTATTTTGATGTCTTTGCTTGAGCCCTTCCCTCATTGGTAGTTAGTTAGAAGTCGAGTTACAAATAATTATTAATGCTTGTTTCTAATGCCTTTTACATTTTGATCAATTTAGTCTAAGATTCATCTATGAACATCAAAGTCTAACTTGAAGATTTATTTTAAGCCTATGAATTCTTAGTCCATGATAAAATGCTTCAGTATTCACCCATTTGAATTTTTTATGTAGGCTTTAGGAAAGTTTATCAAAGCTTTTGTTACCTTTTTTATGTCTTCCTTTTGGAAATATAACTCATGATTATGATTTTCATAGTAAATTGGCTAAATTTTTACTTATGTTTGATTTTTGCCTTAGTAAATTTTATAGAAATGGTTAAAATATGCTTTGAAAATGGATTTGAATTCATTTAAAAATGGTTTCTCTTCACTAATTTTATCTGCTTTATTAATTTTATTTTAAAAACTTAGCCATTTTGATTTGAATTTCTTAGATATTAGCTTTTAAAATTTAAAATGATGAATATGTTCCTTTTATTTCCTACATGTAGGTGCCCACTTTATCTCCCAAAGCCACATAATTAAATTTTTTATCTCTCGATGGCATCAACTCATTTGAAGAATCCTCATAGAGACTTAGCTAATTATTCAAAAGGATCCTAGAGCCATGTGGCACCTTTTTACCACTATGTAGGACTTGAATAGTTTAGATTCACTTGAGAGCCTCTAAATCTATAGATCATGGGGATTATACTATCTGGCATGATCCCAATGACCCTCTACCTCAGGTAAATTTTTATATAAAAAAATTCTCTAGGTGAGTGGGTGAGAAGGATGCTGCTAAATGGCATGATCTTGGTGACCTGACATAGGAGAAAGTTAGCAAGATATGTAAATCTCTATGCCCCCAAGGGCCCAAGATTACATGAGGGCTTAATATTATGCCATTTGGAACCATCCTAGGGGCCCACAATGATGATATTATTAACCTAGAAGCAAGAAGAGCATAAGAAGCCAAAGAGAAGCCAAAGGGTGATGATTAAGAAAATAATATAATAAATCTTGAGAACATTGATAGACTGCCAAGTCGAAAAGTGGGACTTGCTAAAGCATCTCATGAAGCCTAACAAAGGATAATGAATAAGAAGCCAAGGAAGATCTATATGGTATTAGTGACATCAAAAAATGATAATACTAAGACTGATGGCCATTCTAGCCATCAAAACTATAAAAAATTCTTAAAAGACTATGTTAAGTTTGGAAAGCATAATTAAAATATATTAGTTCCTCACCAACTAAAATGCCCCAAAGTGTCAAATTTTAGGCTATTAAATGGTTAATTGATCTAATAGACCTTGAATTTAGGTTAAAGATGGATTTCCCATTTAATCAACCTCTAAAATTGAATACAAAAGTATATATGGGGCATGGTAGGATGGTAGTCCCAAGAAAAACCCAATGATAATCTAGCACCAATATTTGAATTTGATTAAAACTAACCCCTAAAATTAAATAAAAATTAGTAAATATGGCATGAGTCATCACTTATCATGCACATGGTAAGAGGCTAATGAGAGACAATGAACATAAAATACAAATTTTATCCTTTAATAGGTGTGGTCTCTAATTTAAAAATCACACTCAAGTTGTTAATCTATCAAAGAATCAAAAGAATCCCAAATGCATCCTCAGTCATCATTCAATATTTATAACCACCTTGGTAGTGGGTTGATCGAACTTCATGGATAAATATGTATATATAAGGGATGCTTTTTTTCCTTTGAAAGGGTCAACATTTTCATGTAATGAAACTCTATCAAAACTGTAATAGAATCCTTTTATTTATTTTGACCTTGTATTATGCTCATTAAATATGGTCCACTATTTCTAGTTTAGAGTTCATTCTTGTGCAAGAGGAATGATTTAATGCTTATTTTAAAAATATGAATATGGTAGTTATATTGTGCATTTACTAATATAATTCCGTGTGCATTCTTTTTAGTTTCCTTGTGAATAATCCATGCTTTATGTGCTTTTAGTTATAAAGTGTTTCAAAAGCTTTGTGTGTCACTAATATAAATATTTTGAGTATTTACATTCTATTAAGGACCTGTAAGTATAATATTCATATTTATATCCCTTACAAGATTTCCTACTAAGTGGCTAATATTTTGTGTAATTGGTAAATAGAGAAAACAATGGTTTAACTATGACTTGGCATGCTTCAATTCTTAATAATTAGCCTTTTATTATTTAGAAACATCCTTTTCTACTCCCCTTTCCCTCTTTTTATTCATGCTTATT
This sequence comes from Torreya grandis, assembly GCA_037957365.1. Lineage (NCBI taxonomy): Eukaryota > Viridiplantae > Streptophyta > Pinopsida > Cupressales > Taxaceae > Torreya > Torreya grandis. Next base: position 1,310,106 of record JARHVA010003897.1, read on the forward strand.
TTGGAATTGAAACACTCTCCCCTATTTTATAAATGGTAAAGTCAATCTCAATATCAATCAACAATGAATTTCAATCAACTAAAAAGAATTCAAGTGTCATCAAATAGAGATTGAGCCTTTAGCGGTAACAATTCATACTCTTTGTGTAAAATAAGGTAAACTACTTAGTCCTTAGATTCAACTAACATCAGTCCTAAAATTAATGTGGGGATATTTTTATCCCACACATTATCCCCCACTTTTCTCTCTAGAATACTCAACCTTATGAGTACTTTCAAACCATGAATATGGGGTGAACAACTTCCTTTCCATTCTCATTACTATATTATATGTGTAGGTGAAAGTTATGTAGTAAATACTTTGGATTACCACTATTACAAACTATAATTCTAGGGGCACAACAACCATTTCCTAAATAAATAATAACACAACCATAAGTAGGGTGAAAACACCACTTGAAGTAAAAACAAGCCCATTATAGACTGCCATGAGAAAGTGCAAGGCACCAACACATTAACCATCACCACCTCCACTGAAGAAGAAGATGCACAATGCCAAATCATGGATTTTTGAAAAGAATGTTCCATATATCATTATGGAATATGATTTTCCTCAGCTAGGCATCACAGGTGAGGATGTGTACAAGTTATTGATTGAGTACATTAGCACTGAGGTTTATGAGGAAGAAAAATAAAAAAATATTTTGGAAAGTAATGTGTACCTATAAAGTGTAAAAAAATGTGCTAAATATCCTTTTAGGGGACATTTATACACCTCTTTCATCTATAATTATAGACAGGGTGGTAGAAAAATAAAAATGCACACATACGATGGCTATTATTTTTAAGGAGCACTACATGTAGGGTTTTGAGGGGCACAAACAAGTACACAACAACAAGGAATCCCATAATAACTATTGATACATAATATAAGGACCCATACTACACCCTGACTATCAAAAACTATTGTAGATCATTTGGTTTCCTTTACAAAACCTCATCCATTTGATTAAACCAAGCTATAAGAGGCACAAGTTCTAAAATAATATCCATAAGAAATGATCCACAAATATAATTAGTTGAGAATACTTTGGTTCTCTATCTAGATAAGATACACTAGTACGTTGATGTACCATGGTTGAATTCTCACCTTCTTTTTCTCCTTCACAATCACTTTCACCTTTGGATTCTTCAACTCATGTGCATGAGCCACAAATGAGTGCACAACCATAGTTTGAGCAACCAATCACATAATAATATATTGCATCATATGAATAAGCTACTAAAGATCAATTTAAGTAGGAAAAGTCTCAAAAGGTGTCTATGAAGAAGACCATAAAAGAGAATAAGATGAAGAGGAAGGAAGAAGCAACACACAAGGCTGTCAAAGAGGAAGAGAAGTAGAGGAAGAGATAAAAGGAAGAAAGGAATAAATATGATGAATAAGCTATGAAGAAGGAGAATGGGTGAGAAAATTAAGAAGTATAAGTAGTGCATATGAGGAAGGTCAAGGTTGATGTAGTAGCCAAGGTAGAATAAAAAGAGAAAAATAAATAAGTCTTATAAAAATAGGAGGAATAAATATAGAAGTAGGCCTATGATCAAACAACTAAGGACTAGGTAGAGTTAACTACCAAATCAAGGGTAGAATCAAAGTGAAAAATGTAGGTAGAAGTTAGAGTCTAGAAGTAAGAATAAACCACCAAAAAATTTTGATAACCAAGGTCCAATAACCATTTCCACATCATAAGGCTCAGGTTCCACTCAAGGGGTGTGAAAGAGGAGGCTTCTCAGTGTAAGATATGATACCCTAGTCAATGTCTATGGGATGTCCCTACACCTTTGGTGAGGTGTAAAATATTTTCAATTCCAATGGCACAAATAAATAAGGTACCTATGATGTTTTGAGCTTCTACACTAACCCTTACAATAATAGTGCAATAAACATCACTCAATGTCTCCCACTTTCCTTTGGTAAAATAAATTGAGGGAATGACTACATTATAATAGTCCATCACACAAAGGCTTATGCATTAGAATAAGAGACATCAAAACTGAGGGAGGAAATTGCACACTTACACTTCTATCTTAGTAAATTAATAAAATTGGTGGATGACATTTGCCTTGGCTTGGTCACTAAAGTCTTGGGCAACCAAGTCATGTCAAAAGATAAGAAATTCATGGCACTATTATTAAGGTTGAGAAAAGATCGATTCACTGTGTAGAATTTCTAATAGTCAAAAACACAAGGTCAAATTTTAAAATTTGAAAAAAAGGCTATCTGTAAACTCTTGGATGAGTATGAACAATTTATGGACATTTCTATGCATCAGGATCTATAGATTACTTGCACCATGTTGGATTAGAAGAAGCAACTCAAGACTATAATAAATGAGGTAGTCCCAAAGCTTTATAAGGATGAAAAATCTAAGAGAATAATGGAAGATCAGATGATTAACCCTACTTCAATGGATTCAATGTTGAAAGAGTTATTAGACTCACAAGACATAATGATGGCCAAGATGACTAGTTGGTAGAATGAAATGATGTGAAATATAATTATAGGAATCTAAGTGCAATAACATGTATATATAATGGAGGAAATCATGTTATAGATTCAACATAAAGTGTCATAGATTAGGGCCACCATCCTCATCTTTATGGATGATGATATTCAAAACATAATGCAATATCAAGCCCCTCTAAGCACTATGATTTCTTTGGTGTGGGAAATGCTCATTGACTGGAGTATTTTCAAATAAGACTTGTCCCACTTGAATAGTTATATTTATAATATCTTTAAGGAGTCATAGTTTATCCCACCTACCTAGATTTAACATGAATTATAAAAATACTCAAGTTGTACAATTAGATATACAACAACAATGAATGCCATCAACATCTTTGAATGTAGTTTTGACCTCCTAAAAAATAATTCCAACATCTATGACATCATCTTCTACTTCAATATCTAAATTTTCTCTAGCCATGGCTTACACATTGCAACCTCCTTTGTCTTCTTCTTAGTTTATGAATTTTCCATCCACATAGGTATGGTGCACATAAATTTTAGAAAATTTTGTAAGATGCTCACTTTTGTATAAGGGCAAAATTAAACATTAGGAGTAGGGCTAGGAAGGTTGAAAACCTGTAAGGGTAGCCTCTTAGTTATGCTAATCTATTGAACAAATATAAGGGTAGTATATTGTTATGTTTCTTAGTTGAAAACTTGAAAGGGTGGCTAAGTAGTGCGCAAGAGGTGAAAAATGGTAAATGACACCTTGATTGATTACTAAAATTAATGTTTCTAATCCAACCCTTCTCTTCAGGTAACTCCATTAGCTCCAACATTTGACATACTTCCTATGACTTTGTCTCAGGACAAAACAATAGTTGAATTCTGGGAAAGTGTTAGTAGTAGAATAGGGATATAGAATAGTAGAGTATAATTAATTGAAAAGTGTGTGATCTACACTATTTTTTACTTTGTATATCTTTTTGGATGTATTTGGTACCTAAATACACATCAAGAGTTTATAGAATGTGAAGAGTCCCTCTTTTATTTGTAGTGAAAGGCTAGAATATGAAGTAATAGAGCCTTTGTAAGCTCTATATATAGTGCTCATTTATATTAAAAAAGGGTTATAAAATATAGATGTTCTATAATGGTTCTTATTTATGTCTACACATGTTCTTTTACATAATTACGTACTATTTTCCTATAATATGTTAATAATTTAGAATACTAAATGTTTTAGGTAAATTGAGACTACAAATAATTTTCATTAATTTATAATTATACACTTGGTTTAACTTTAATTTGTTGTCATAACTTCCTTAGTCTCTTTTATATTTCACTTTGCACAAAAAATCCCAATTAGCATGTTATGGTGGGTTTTTTAGGAACCTATGCTAACTGATTGAGTCAACCTCTTGTTCCTTGTGAAGTTTTGATGTATAATTTTTTACTTTTGTTATTTCACATATATCCTATCTCCCTTTCATCCCCTATTTCAAATTGAAATTTTTATGTTGTATAAGTGAAATAACTTGATCATCACTTGCAAAATAGTCATTAGTGTATTTGTATTTTTGTGAATCATTCACTTCATTCTGTTTTCATACATTTTATTTCCACATCTAAAATATATAAGAATATCCATAGAATTAATCAAAATCAAATATATATGACATTCCATCACATGTCTAGTCATTTAAAAGTGCACAAATTAAAAATTAATATGAAAATTAGAAGAATAACACATGATGCCAAATCACCAAAATAAGCTAGGATATATCTATATATATAATAAGTGTTAAGTATTTATACATCATGTCTCATGTACAATCACCATCATAGAGAGAAAATATATTTAAAATATAACAAATAAAAAAAAAAGATACAATAGTGACCCTAAGATCTACTGGAAGCTATGTCTAGGACCTTTTCTCCTCCTATGAGAAGGACTTGATACCAACAAGTGATATGGGATACATATTTGACTCTTATGGTGTCTCTTTTTTATGCTCACATAGGAGGCTATCCCTCCCACTATCTATTGAATTGAAGAACCTTGACCTCCCTTTTCCTTAATGATCTGATAGAGAGTCTTCACCTAAGACTCTATGCCAACAATGGTACTTATATGCACCAAAAAATTACACAATGCTACATTTTTGATACAAATCTGATGATGATGTAATGACCTCTTATTTTGTGCTCTACAGGTAGCTCTCTAGTTCTAACCCCCATCTATGCTTCCACATTCCTATTTTGACCCCTTTCAGTCCCCTTGATCATGTCCTTTCTATTCATTTACACACCATTTTATAAAATGACTGAGTATCAAAAATGCTACTTAAGATGACATAACCACCCTAGTCAGTTTTGAAGCCATCCTTCAATTTCCACAATCATCATGATGGTTATGTAAAATAAAAGGTAGTTTCACCATATAAGGGTAATTTTGCATTAAATTAGGGGAAATTTTGACTTCTTATAGGGTATTTTTATCAACACAAATGACAGTTCTGCAATCACCCCTTACATAAAGTGGCAGTTTTATCATAGTGGAAATGCCTTCTAAAATTAGCTCCCATAACTCCCATTTTCACACATTTTTCACAATTAGCTTCATGTTTCTTGTTCCTAACACTTTTTTTCACTTCTAATCACAACCAGATCACTCACTCTTCTAATTTTATCCTTCCTTAGTTCATCTCAAGTTGAAGTCACTATCACACTTAGTTGAAATCTCCCATACAAACTCTATTTTCTTCTTACAAGAAGAAAATTTAGCTTGATTTCATAGATGAAAATTTTCAATAGATATTATTATCGAGAATATTCTATAGCCACAACCCTACTACAATTTATAGAATATTCAACCCTTAGTATTTATGAGTTGACTACACAGTTGTAAATGAATAAGTGTCATTAGTGAGAGAAACACAAACCTTGCAAGCCAAGACATTTCCAGCCTCAGTTCAATCGCTATTATTTTTTTCAATTTCCCATTTTATATCTTGTTTCAAAATTTGTGCATCCTCTAGATAGAGAGTTTCCTAAATTTACATAATATCATATGGAAATAACATGTTAAGGATTTTTATATCAACACACTACTTGTGCTTTAGTTGATTTATTCAAGACTCAGGTTGGAGTTCTTTTGACTTCTAATATTTGTTCTTTGTTAGATTAGATTTAATATAACTCGCTATTGTGATTAAATTAGTTTCCTATTTAAAATAAAAAAGAAGCAAATTTGATAGTGAAATAGATATACCTCTTTTATTTGCCTTTTCTACCAAAATCACAATTAGTGTTGATTTATGCTTGAATTCAATAGATTAGTTTCTTTTAAAGTTAAAAAAATTTCTTGTCAATCATTCCAAAAATATATCTTAGTAAAACTTCAATTCATTTCTATCCAAGATAAATTTTCTTCATTCAATACCTAGACAAACTTCTTGTACTTAAAATAATCACTTGGGTAAATACAAAAACATAAGAAACTATAAATGAATGTATGAAAGTTGTGGATTACTAATTTTGTTTGTTTTAAAGAGTTAAAAACCTTGTTATTTATATCTATTAAAAAATAAAAATTAGAACTTTTATCTTTTGTTTTCATCCTATCAATTCTTAGAAAAATATTGTTTGTAGCAAGTTAGAAAGGCCGAGAAGCTAGCCTAGTTTGCTTACAAGGAAGGTTCATATAATGTGTTTCATTGATACTATTATAGATCAGATATATTATCATAATTTTTCACCATATATATAATTCATACATTTATTCCATGTCACATAACTTGATAAAAAACAAACAAAAACATTTCATCTAATTCTCATGCAAATAGATCTAAGATAAATCAACATCTTGCATAGTAGTATAAGTTTTCCCCCCTCTTTCATTGTATGAATTCCAAATATTGAAAAGGATAATAAAAAGAGTTTTGATTTTATTTTTTTTAATTTTTTTATTCTTTACTTTCAACACTTTTTTTAACAAGTATTCATTGGTTAAAAACCTATAAAAGCCTAAAAACAAGCAATAACAAAGACCTTGTCATTCGTGAAAGCAACCAAATAAAAAAAGAGCCTTGCCATCCATTAAAGCAACCACACCACATAAAAATCCTTTTACATCTATTCAATCAAAAATATTTTACATAATCTTTGCCATTTGTTCAAAAATTACATATCAAATCCTTGATTCAACATTTCAACAAGCATACCTCACAAGCCATTGACTGAACAAGTTCATATATTTTCCCCTAGATTCCATCTAGTCTCATTTGGATGACCCTTCTTGAGATACCAAATCTTGTTTGGCATGGCCTATTCCCTAGAGTTATAACATATGGTCCCAACATTATCACATAGTCTGACAATAGTATCGTGTTGAGATGTGAGGTATATTGATCCACTCCAATTCCACACCTCATCGTAGATTCCTTAGCTACTTTATAAGAATAAGAGAACATACATGATACACTTATCATTGATTCCACATAGAATAAGGGATGTCAATACAATGTTATCCAAGTTTAGTCACCCATCCACTCCATTCTTATTTTCTTTGGGTAGCTTCATCTTATATCATTCACATATATTAGATGACATTGGCTAGGTAAAGTCAACCTGATAGAGTAGAATTTCTCCCATGAGTCATTCATCCCAATCTACCTCATTTCCTTTAGCCTAACATTGACCACAAAATCTGACTTCTTATGATATCAAAGATCGAAGGGCCTTGGAGCTCTATCTCCACTCAATGTTCTTAATGAGCATCAAAACACTATTGAGGTCTTCTAGTTATATCATTAAAATCCATTACCACCACCTATCCCAAATCCCATTCCACCTAACAACTAGCCAAACCCCTAATCTATCCATTACATCAATTGCATCGACTAGAACTTAGGGAGTCAAGTGCACATGTTAGTGTGTGCTAATTTGTGTGCATATAAATTGGTGAACCTAACATGAAGGAATACATCCTTTATGTATCCCTTTTTATTCTCTTTATGCTTCCATTTATACATCTTATCTCCTTCCCTTTATTCTACAGGTATCCATATACCCACAAGATATGTCTAGATAGGACATCAACACATCTCTTGGCCTAAATGGATACATAAGAGGCCAATTTAGCTCGAATGAACCATCATTGATGGGTTGGAACAACATGACCTTTGACACTAATGTAGAACACAAACCCTATGACTACTCCCTTCCTAACATTCAGACAAGGAGTGGGGTTATCATTAAAGAGATACATGACACATCAAAAAGCATAATAACCCTGACTCCAACACTATGACTCTTACAAGTGAAGGCCCAGTCACTCTTTGCATGGACACTAGGTCATATATTAACTTAGAAAACCTAGAAAAAAAAACATCACCAAATATGATCACTATTTAGGAAGGATCCATCATTTAGAGGATGAGGTCAATCACATGCAAGCCACTACACTTCCTCCTAGTAAGAATCAAGATTATTCCAACCTACCACTGAACACTAAAAATTCTAATCCTAGAGATCCTACCCCAAACCAAGCCCCTCATATGGCCTCATATTAGGTATTAATCCTCCCTACAATAGAGGCACATGGCCCCAAAACTAACATGAGGCCAAATCATATCATTAACACCCTGGTAGGTCCTATCTACGAACTAGAAAAAAATTATCAAGATATAATACAAGGGATAAGACAAAACCTCATGCAAAATCATCCCTCATCCTTCCCCATTTTAATAACAACTCACCCCACATCACAAAAAAAAACTTACATGCTCCCACCATTAAAAGAGCAAATACATTAGTAGAATCATGTATATCACCAACCTCTTGGAGACATTCTCACCCATGGGGTCCCTAACCCTGATGTTTTAAAAGCTTATTCATTTGACAAAATACCCACTCAAAATATAGTAGGAGGTGTATACACATATGCTCCACCACTATCAAAAAATGCAGTAGCAAATAGTCTATCATTCTTTATGCCTCTAGGTCACATGCCTCCCATATATAGTCACTCTTCATAGATGGGATACATCCCAATCCACATCTCTCTAGGATACACATAGACAACCCATATATCATCACAACCAACCCCATACACTTTAACATAATAAGGCACAACACCTTGCATGCCTCATAGTGTCACCTCATAATTCCACATGTATTCAAAGTCTACTCATCCAAATAATTATTACCATGCCTACTCTATGCTTCCTTATCAATTTTTTTCCATGCCTCCTAGTAGCTATCAGGATAACCCATACACTACCCCACATCCTCATACCAATATCAACACAATGATGGTATATTTTAATAATATGGGAACCTACACTGAATACCTTAAATAACCCATTGATGCTAAAAATAGATATTTCTTCTCACACATCCCCTACTAGATCTTTTCAAATTCAAAGGGGAAGGGGATTCCAATGCACATGTAAAATCCTATGCCATCATAATCAAGAAACTCCTACCTTGGGATAGAGTTTTAGAAAATATCTTCCCTAATACACTTAAAGGGATAATGCTTGATTGGTACTATCACCTCCTCGAAGGGTCCATACACTCCTACTAACTCATGGCTGAGTTTGACAAATTTTTCGACATGAACAAACTCCTAAAGATTGTTATATGAGAGTTATTGCATATTAAACAATAACATAATGAATCAACAACCCATTTTATCATAAGATGGTGTCAAGTCATATATTCCTTTGCCAACACACCTAACATGGACCAATGAGAGTTATGTGATCTCTTCCTCCATTCCCTTAACAAAAAAATGAAGGAAGACATCTAGAATTTCCAATACTGATCATATGAGAAGGTCCTTGAAAGTGCAGTCTGCATTGATCAAATAATCATTGATAGTGGATAATGAACTTATGGAACCAATGGGCACATCATCACTCAAAAAAATGGGGGATCTCAAACTACAAACCAAAACCTGAACAACATAAATAACTAAGGTCCCAAGATCCTAAACTAGAATAGGAATGCTACTACCAATGGTGTGACCAACCAAACCAAGATACAAAACCCTACAAATAATGTTCAATACCACCTATGAATACCACCAACACTAATACCAACAATGTAGGAGGTAGGAATTAGAGTCCTCCTCCTACCATCTATATGGCTGATTTCAACCAACCACTACCTCATAATGGATATTATCAAAACCAAAACCAAAATTAGTATAAGTCAAATAAACAATTCCCCTAGTTTCAAAACAAAAACTATTACCCATGTAATAACTAATAAGGATTCAGGCAACAAGGTAGAAGATGAAACCTAGGTCTTATGACCCCAACATCTACTACCTCTTCCATAGAGTTATAACCATGAAACTTAGGGCTATCAAGAGTATAAAAATTTTATACAAAGACTCCTAGAGGACCAAAGGTAGACATTAATAGATATATTCCTAGGAGGTGTGCACATAAACACCCAAAACCATCTGAGTGATCTTATCACTCCACAAAACCAAAACTTACAAATTTACCATAATCCTTTCCTCAACAACCAAATACATCTTGATCAAGGTCAATAATATAATAACCTATCAAGTCACCCCATTCAACATAACCAATCCATGGTAATTAGGAATCATGATGCTAAAGTCTCCACTTTTAGGGTCTCCAACACTGATGTGGCCGCTCAAGCAACTAAGAGTTCAAGTCAAAAATTAGATGATAGGAGTCATGGAATTAGAATTAAAAGAGGAAGCAAACACTATTACTCACACTATGGAATACTAACCCATGACCATATATCCTTTGAACATCCTAGAAATTAAATCCATTCTTAAATCCATAGGTAAATATGACTTGATATTCGATCTGACTAAGACATTCTCTCATATCTATTTTCTAGATTTACTTAATAACTTACCCACCTATTGGTTGGCCTTACTCAATGACCTAAGATTGGGAATTTATCTAGTGTCATTCCCCCTCCACAAGCCCAAATCAACCACATTTATTTTGACATGTTTCCACCTCATCAGGGATAACATGACACTAAATACTTTTTTGACCTACAAAGCCTCCAACCTAATTTTGAGTTAGCTAGGAGAGGAGATCTAGACTTGTTTCTACAAGTATAGATCTATAATAATTATGTAAAAAGAGCAATGGTTGATGATGGAGCAAGATCAAGATTACCCCCTTCTCATTATTACAAAAACTTGGTTACAAGGAAATCAATTATTCTACTACACATAATACACCCCATGAGTACAACCACCTCAATTCCACTTCCATAGGAACCATTGTGCTCATAATTATGTTGGGTCCCAAAATAATCCTGAATCAATTCTACATTATATATAAGGACACCAATTATAATATGATCTCAATATTCCCTTGGATACATTAGATGAAAGTTATTCCTTCCACCCTATTTCAGAAAATTTGGTTCCACCTAGGAAATGTTTTTTCTTTTCCCAAAGAGATCCTAAATGATTTGACATATTATAGGTTACCATGTAAAAAAACCCAAGATTCCACGTCGATTATCACTTATGCACCAATGGTGTTATGAAACCCCCATAGTTGGTTGAAAACCCTAAGCCTAAAGTGGTCATTTTGAAGAAAGGGGATGAGGTCCCTCAAGCCATTATAAAAAATAAATAAGCTAAAAAAGACATATCAACTATTGAAGAGATCCCTAACATAATTATATCCACTAAATCCTTGATTACCTCCCTATATACTATGAAAATTATTAATCTCTTAGAGAAATATGCTCCTCTAGTTCTTCCCTTTGATTCATGAGGAGTGGGAATATATGACTTCTCTAAAACTCAAGGACAATAATATAAAAGGGGGATGGATTGACTTTATGATATTTTCATGGTGAAAGTATCCAAATATAAATAAACTCCTCCCCATGACAACCATCTTAACAACTTTCAATATGGTCACTCGACACCACATGAGGACACCCTGGCCCAGAGTCTATCCTCATCATTGTCAAACCACTTTTAAGATGCTTATTGATCATGCTATGATGGGACCCTACTTATTATTTATAGTCCTTGATCCATCACATTTCCATCCCCTAGAAATTTTAGCCATATTATATCATCCTGTAGTTAGTTCCATTTCTCATCATGCTCTGAGCCCATCGATAATTGGTCAAACCACTCCCCCCTCCAATCATCCTTATACCTAAAGAGAGGGTCCAAAATGTGATAGTGGGTAAATTAGAAATAAACATCAAAGATCATAGTTACCCATATGTACCCAAATAAGGACCCCTCATCCCCATCATATAATAAAAAGGTCCAAACAAATCACTCACCAAATTATTGAAAACTTTCCCACACATAATGATGGGATAAATAAAATTGCCCATTCCCTATCCACAATATTGTAAATTACACAAATATACCCCTAGATTTATTGAAATGAAATAAGACCCTTATTACATGGGCATACTCCCCACACCTAATAAGGACCCCAACTATGTTGGTATTTTTCCAACTCCAAAAGGAAAGTCAAATAAATGATTTTTTGAATTTTTATAAGCTCTCACCTACCTAAATTTGGAGCTTAGGAGACAACCTTTTATATCCCTAAAAGTTCTTCCCTTCCTTTTCCTATTGCATGAGACTAAAATACCCATGCATCCACAAAAATTTTTGTTCACCCCATGTAAGGGGTAGGCCCATCGACCTCTTGATTATGAAGGCCAAGAGCCCTGAGGAGGATTACCTAAAATCTTAAAAATTCACATGGTAGAGATATTGAAGAATGATAGAGCTTACCTTAACTCCTATCAATATTATTAGGGCCACTCGATACTTCATCACATGGAACTAGATGACTACTTGAGTTACCTTGTTGATCTTAGATCACCTATATGAAACCCTTGTCTTCCTTCAAGTATGACCATACTTGAGGAGAGTGTTTTTAATTTAATGATAGGAACTATCAAAACCAACATGAATCCTCATGATTGCTTGAATGTTCTTGAAATTAGATACCCCCTCCCTACCATAGGAGTGGCCAATATAAGAGCACATCTTGATAGGACTTCATAAACATGACTAACATAGTATTATAAGATGTGAAATAAGTCATGTACTATCACTAGTTATATAAGATACAAGACTATCTTAGGATGTTTCCCATGCTGAAAAGGGGTCATGGTGAATGAGTGTTTGAATTCTCAAAGGAGCCTATTTGTATATGGCTAGATGCCAATGTCGGGTAACTATATTTGGTCATGCCTCACCAAAAATATTATGAGTTAAAAAATTATGCCCATAAGAACCTAATTCACATTGGATACCTTGTCCTTAGACTTGATAGGCATATTTTGACCCACTTGGCTAGGCCCCTACCTAGTAACAAAAGATTTGAAAATGGATCCTATTGGTTATGAATTTTTGAGGGAGACGAGTTTTATGTATTTATAAAGTCTTTTCATGTAAAACACTTATACACATATTTATTGTGTAGCACCCCATTTTCACCTCCATTGAATTTTTGTATGTCACATGTCCACCAATATAGTAAAAAAAAACATTGTTTTATGATTATTTAGTTGGTCAGTTTTCACAATAACAAGATTTATGAAATGTAGCACATAACATTCAACTTATTATCATAGTCCTTTACCACCTCAAAATAAGTATGTTGCACTAGTATTTGTCCTAGTTATTACAAGCAGAGTACACCTCTTTCCCTAGATTTTCTTGCACAACTTAGAAAAATGTTATCCTATAGTGGAGTCTAGAAAATTACTTATGATAGAGTCCCCATTTATGGTGACTTTTAAAAACAAAACATTATCATGCTTAGATATAAGTGACTCTAGTTTCCTACCTTGTCCCTCAGTGATGAGACCTTGTATCCTACTAGTTGCATGGGACCAAGGTTTGGGGGTAAAAGCCTCATAAAAAAAAAGAAAAAAAGAAAAAAGAAAAAAAGAAAAAAAAGAGTATATATAGATATTCCTATGAAATTTTAAAGCTTATACAAATAAAAAAGTCAAAATCATGCATCTCTCACTCTTTTTAACCTTTGGTATTGAGCCCTCACATCTTACTAGTTACGTGGGCTTAGTATTGGGGGAGATACCCTTACTTGCTTACATCTATCCTTTGGTGATGAGCTTGTGTGTCTTCCTGGTCATATGAGACTAGGTCTAAGGGGTCCCATAGAGAAATATAAGATAAATTGAAAAATAATAAAAAATATAAAAGAGTGTCAGGAAATAAAGTTCTTCATAAAGTTTTATCTATATATTTGTGTTTAAAGAAGGTAATATTTTCCCATTCACCAGATCTATCATAACAAGTTACCTTTAGATGAAGCCCATAAATTAATTATTTTATAGGATTTGAAATAAGTACACATACTCATTTACTCATAAACATGAGGTCATCTTACTCTATCCTACAAAAGTTTGAGTTGTGATTCACCTCATGTCTATTCTATTAAAAATTAGAAGTAACATATTGTGAAAATAAAGTAATCAAGTGATCACCTGCAAAAGTAAATGTTAGCACAGTCATAGTCACATATAAACATTTATCATAATTAAAGCATATGCATACATTCTATTTCCACATAGACATTAGTATTTCCCCCATAGCATATCAAAAATGAAAAGAAGATACATATATCAATACATTTTCGCATGGCTAATTCTCTAGAGTGAATAAAATGAAAACTTGATGTAAAAGTAATGAAATCACATCAAATAATGATTAATAAGAGATATGCCAAAATAACATCCATATATATATGCCATTTGGGCTATCAATTTAATTCAATAAAAATATATAATACATGCACATTCATAGAGGGCCAATGTGCCTCTAATCATCATCAAAATAATTAGATATATATCGATGTGACCAAAATAATCTGCAAAAAAATATTAGAAATCTATCATCCTCCTCTAAAAGGTGTCTAAGTGGTATAATAACCAAGGTTATCACTCAGATAATGATTCTAGCTCACCTCCCCTTCTATCAATCCACCACACTCTACCAATATGTGGCAATGAGGGTGGATCCTACTTAATCTTCTCTCTAAAGTTGTCTACTCGATCCTATGACTAGAGGTGATTTTTCTCTCCTTTCCCTAGCCAAAAGGGTACTTTTCTCTATCCTCAATCTTATTAGCATAATTGAGGCATGGTATGTTGGGGAAAATACATCAGTATAGTGCCCAATCCTTATAAAAAGCCTAGGATCTACCAATATTTGATCTCGTGCCTGACTAATGATTAATTAAAATAGATTGATCAAGGTATCCTTGATCATCCTCCTTTACATGCCCACAATATCTATAATCAAAAAGCACACAAGATACCTTAGATTTAGTTGGAATGAAAGAGATATAACTTATACAAAAATAGATAAACAATTAGGATAAAATCTAAACATGAGCTATAATCATGAATGGATAAAAATAATAATTTACTTGGATTTGCCTCTTACTAATTAGGATCAGATTCATTATTTGTGGCCTCCTCTTCATCAATGTATAAATCCTCCTTTAGATTAGTGTGAATTAGGCCCTCACCCTCTCCACCTCCTAACTATTATTGCTATGCAGACCCCTATAATGGTGGTGGTGGTGGACCCATCTGTTACCATTGACCCACTCTAACCTACCCTCCTCATCCAAATGCTTGTGGAATTTTTATGGTGACAAATATTCCCCTCATTAGTGGATGCCATACAACTCACCCTAGCCTCATAGCTCTTTCCTTGTGAGTCACTTTATACGTAACTCTGGAGACAAGGAGGTTGTCCACATAGGGCATACCAAACTACTAGGTCACCTAATATTTAGGATGCACCTCGACATGTAAAAATCTATCTTGAACCTATGTACCTCCCATAATTGTCTGTAAGAAGGGGTGATCCCCACCTATGAGATATGAAGAATCCTTACTTGAACAAACAACACCAACTCATTAGCTATAAAAAGTGATAAAAATTAAGGAATTCACTCTTGATAATGAGAGATAATCAACTAGATATATTCCCCTTATAATAAATAAAGAGACTCCATGTTAATGAATCAACTAAGAAAACTTATCTCACAATCTAAATAAGTCAAAAATCTTAACTTCATTCTATACTTTCAAAACCACCCCTGTTTACAAGAGGCAATTTTTAAATTGCCCTATGGAAATTACAAAACCACCTGAAGGTGAAAACTAACCTCCTTGAGCAATTATGAAAAATCTTATTGGTGGCAACATCATAACCACCTTGTAGTGATTTTAACCTAGTTACGATAGTTATGTAACTTTTAATTACAATAGGCAATGGTTTCATAACCCAAATGATGATTCTGCCAACCGCCTAAGAGATCCATAAAACCCTCCCAAAACCCATCAAAAACCATATAAATCCTAAAAAAGATAGTAAAATTATAATCTACGCTCCCCCACAATGATCACAAAGCAAATTTTTTTAAATTTGACTAGATTTTAGCTCAATTTTGAATAAATTTCTAAAATTAGGGCAAAAACAAAAAATTTAACAAAAACTAACCTAATTATGCCAAGTTACACCTCTTATTGGTAATTATCCATCCTCTCATCATCCTCTCTTAATGACTACTTTCACACTCAAAATAGTCACTAACAAACTAGAGCTCAAAAACCTCCTCTAATGCAAATGACATAAATGAATTATTTTTGGCAAGGTTTTGAATATATTGGGCCCCAAATTAGCCCTTGTATTTCAAAAGTTTTATTTTTTATAATATATCCCATAATTTAATTTATTATTACATATATATATATATTATTTTTATGGATATTTCAAATTAATATTTTATCACTGACACTTTAATGACATTTCTCTCTTTTGTAACACATTTTTATGATTTTGCAAGTATACATAGCTTCACATCAGGTTTAATCCCCTTATGAGATGGTCTAGGTAGTATGATTCTACCTACACATATGGTATGCATTCTCTCCTTATTTTGATTATATAGCCTACTTCCAATCTTATTTAGAAGTTACACTTGAATCTTGTCTTCTATTTATAGGTTGTATGGGGTTTTGATAGGATTCATTCTTCCATATAGTTAAGTAAGGTAATTATCTCTAAAATTACTTTTCATTTTAGTACACATTACTCAAAACTACACCAAACCAATCATGCCAAGGTACCCTCCAAAGGGGGAAATATGTATGCACCTAATAATTACATAATGCTACATTTATGATACAAATCTAATGATGATGCAATAACCTCTTCTTTGTGTTACATAGGGAAATATCTAGCTCTAACCCCCATTCTATGCTTCCACATTCCTCTTTTTACCCCTTTCATTCCCCTTGATCATTTCCTTCCTATCCATTTCCACACTATTTTTAAAACTGACTATGAGTGTCAAAACTATTACATAAGATGACATAAAACTCCATCTAGTTTTAAAACCACCCCTCAATTTCCACAACCATCATAGTGGTTATGAAAAATAAGAGGTGGTTTATCTATAAAAGGGTTGTTTTGAATTAAATTAGGGGTGGTTTCATATTCTTATAGGGTATTTTTGTTGACACAAGTGGTAATTCTACAACTACCCCTATATAAACTAGCAATTTTATCATAGTGGAAACACCTTCCAAAATTAGCTCCAATAACTCATGTTTTCACATGGTTTTTACAATTAGCTTCATGTTTATTATTCATAATAATTTCATTCACTTCTAATCATGTTGATATAATCCACTCTTATAATTTAAACCTTCCTTAGTTGATCTCAAGTTGAACACACTATCACACTTAGTTGAACTCTCCCATGCAAAATTTATTCTCTTCTTATAAGAAGGCCAATTTTGGCTTGATTTTAGATCCAAAAATTGCCAATAGATATTATTAAAAATAATATTTTTCAGCCAAAAACCTACTATAATTATCAAAATATTCAACCCCCAGTATTTTTGAGTCGACTACACAATTACAAATAAATAAATTTTATTAATGAGATCAACATAGACCTTGTAATCCAAGACATTATCCAACCTTAGTTCAGAGTCTATTATTTTTGCAGATTGTGTCTTCTTCCTTTTTCTATCTTATTCTAGAGTTTGTGCATCCTATAGATAGAAATTTTATTGAATTTACATAAGAGCATACAGAGCTAACATGCTAAAGATTCTTCTATCAATACACTGCTTGTACTTTAGTTGATTTATTCCAAAATCATATTGGAGTTATTTTGATTTATAGTATTTGTTATTTTTTAGATTAGATTTAATATAACTTGTTATTTTTTAGATTATATTTAATATAAATTTTTATTTTTATTAAATTAGTTTCATATTTAAAAGATAAAAGAAGTGAATTTGATAGTGAAATAGATATACCTCTTTCATTTATCTTTTCTACCAAAAACATAATTAGTTTTGATTTATGCATGAATTCAATAGATTAGTTTCCTTTAAAGTTAACAACATGTCTTGTCAATCATTCAAAAAATATATCTTAGTAAAAATTAAATTTATTTCCATCCAAAATAACTTTTCTTGATTCAATATTTAGACAAACTTTTTGTACTTAAGACAATCACTTGAGTAAACACAGAAACATAAGTAACTATAGGTGAATGTATGAAGGCTGTGGATTGCTGATTTTATTTTGTTTAAAGAGTTAAGAGAATTTTTATTTCTCTCTCTCAAAATATTAAAATCATAACTTATATCTTTTTCTTTCATCCTATCAATTCATAAGAAAAAGATTATTTGTAGCAAGTTAGAAAGGCTAAGAAGCTAGCCTAGTTTGCTTATAAGGAAGATTCATAGAAAGTGTTTCAATGATTCTATTTTAGATCAAATATATTATAATGTTACTTATGCACCACATATATAATTAATAAATTTATTCCATGTCACATAAACTAATAAAAAATAAACAAAAACATTGCCTCTAGTTTGCATGCATATAAATCTAGAAAAATCATCATCTTGCATAATAGTATAAGTTTATTCCATATCTCATTGTATGCATTCCAAATATTGAAAAGGATAAGAGAAAGAGTTTTTATTTTAGTTATTTTTATTATTTAATTTCAACACTTTGTTTTAAATAAGTATTCATTGGTTAAAAACTAGAAAATCCTAAAAATAATCAACAACAAAAGCATTGTCATTCATGTAAGCAACCACATAACAATAAGAGCCTTAACATTCATGAAATCAACCAAATCAAATAAAAAGATTTGTCCATCCATGCAAGAAAATATATCCTACATAAGCCTTTCCATTTATACAAACATTACATATCAAATCCTTACTTCAATATTTCATCAAGTAGACCTCATAAGCCATTGATTGAACACGCTAATACGCTTTTCCCTAGATTCCACCTAGTCTCTTTTGGATGACCCTTCCCATGACACTAGATCTTGTCTGACATGTATTATTCCTTAAGGCACTTGGTCCAAGCCTGACATTAGTATCGAGTTAAGATGTGAGGTATTTTAATCCACTCCAATTCCCCACCTCATCATATAGTCCTTAGTCACTTTAGAAGAATAAGAGTTCATCCTCGATCCATCTACCATTATTCTCTCATAAAACAAGGGATACTAATACAATTTTTTCCAAACATAGTCACCCATCCATTCCAATATTATTTTCCTTAGGTCTAGCCTCATCTTATATCATTCACATCTAATGGGTGACATTGGCTAGAAAAATTCAACCCAATAGAGTAGATCTTGTATACAAGAGAAAATACAGTTGACCTATAAATCAATCCTAGTCCAAGGAAGATAAATTACACTAACACTTCCTATTGGTACATTTATACAATCAGGGTCATGACCAATATAGATATTCTATACCTAAAAATGGGTCTCTTACCATAATAATGTTACTAAAGAGGGTTTCAAAGCTTTTAATCAAGAAACACCATGTGATAACCCTAGTTAGGTCCTATTGTTTCGATATTCACAAAGTAAATACAAAGTAAAGTAAAATATAACCTAGTGCTCACTAAAGCTTGTGGTATAAAATGAGGGTAATAAACATGAAAATAAACATGCATAAAATAATTCTAATTAAGTTATATATATATATATATATATATATATATATAACCCTAATGTACAGATGGACAAATCCATTTAAAAGCCATTACTTATGCTACTTCTATCTACTAAAATAGAGGAGTAAAGTTAGAGATACTTACCTTGAATATGAACCCATCAAGACTCAATCTATCCCTTGGCCAAAGTTACTTCACAAGAGGTTATTATGTCTTGTTGAAGAAGTTAAGGATGGACAATGGACTATAGCTAAGGACCTCTTAATGAATCTCCAGCTTTCATAAGACAAAGTTTTTCTCTCCAAGTGTAAACTCTAAGAAAATAAATCCTAAATTAGAATGGTATAAGAGGCACAAATGAATAATTAATTATATCTCTCTCTAAAAAATGGTAAAATGAATGTGTATATATAGATGATTCTAACCCTAAACCTTTCTAAAATTTTAGCCAATAGTGTCAGCCCTATTCAAATTTGTATTGTTAATTGATAAAAGAAGGTTAGGTCCTAGTTTGGGTTAGCTAAGGCTAACCTAAATTTGTAATGTGCTAATATCAATTTGAATATAGGGTCAACCCAAGATGATATTATTTGTTAAATGTTAAAAATGTTTTTTGGCTTAGATAAGGGATGAATAAGGTGGTCAATTTCTTGGAGGAGTATGGAAGGGAGGTGTCAAAGCTTAGGGAAGTGTATAGGAGATGGTTGTGTAGATTTAAAGTGGTGGTATAGGGGATAAAAATCATGCAAAGCACTAAAGGTCTTCCCACCCAAATCTTGGTGTATCCTTTAAAACATGCACTCACAGAGATTGAGACTCAACGGGTTCTTACAAGAGAGAAAGCATCAATAATTGATAAAATTTGAAAATATTATGTGTATACATATACCCCACTCAAATACTTTCATGTGTCACTTAGGTGTAACATGGGATGGTGCTTTGATAAAATAACATAACACACAACACTAAAGCCAAATAAATTGTAATATTTTAAAACATAAAATAACTAAAAATAAAAGTAATGTATGCGTACCTTGACTTACCTTTATCATTTAATGGTTGGTTATTATGTGTGTATTTTTTATCATGGAGGGCACAAAGACTACTTTAGACAAACCCAAGGACAAAACTAAGGTGGAAAAACAAACAAATGTAGGAAAGCTAAGATAACTAAAATGGGGTAGACATGACATACTTGGAAATTTGGTAAGCTAGGGTCATAAATGCCAAGTTAGGACTAAATGGCCAAGTCAAATTTTTAGATTAAATTGGATAAATAAAAATCCAAGGCTAATAAATGATCAAAAACCTCAAACAAGTAAACCTTAAGTAAGAAAGGTAAACAAACCAAGTCAAACTAAGGATAGAAGTAAAAATGGTAATCAAACATCAATGTGAAAGTAATAAAAATCCTTACTTAAACAAAGATGGGTAGGAAATGGTAAAATAATATTGATGAGTGAGAAATAACAATCCTTACTCAATCATCAATGGAAAAAGTGCATGAAAGGGAAAACAACATTGGTGAGTGAGAAGTAACAATCCAACCTCACTCAACAATGAAAATAGTACATGGGAAATTAAAAAAAATGTAGTTGTCCAAAAAAAGGAAGTGATAACAATTTTTTTCAAATAAACCAAGGAAATTCTAAAAATTTAAAGCAATTGTATAAATAAAATAATCCATATTCACTCAAGCATACTATTTTGTTCTAAAAATAGATAAGAATGAAACAAAGTAGTGCTAACATGTTTTAATATGCGAAGAAGAGGGAATATAGAAGTGGGGAAATAGATTTAGAATAAAACTTATCTATAAAGGGAGGAAATGAAATGGGTGGTGGGGGAAATGAAGGAAATATCAATGCAAAAGGCATGTCCAATAAAATTTCCAAGATTTTAAAAAGGAACAACATCAATTCTAATTTTCTCCCCCACAAAAAAATGAGATGTATGGTCAAATATTCTAAAGACAAATTTGAACAACCTATAAGTAGCAGACTATACAAAATTGACTATTCTTGCAGTGTATCATACATTGGTGAGATATGTAATTCCATCAAGATAAGGATCAATGAACATGTGGTAGATATTAACAAAGAAAGGTTGATTAAGTCCACCTTAGCAGAACACTCCTTCAAGACTCATCATCATATTTTCATAGAAGAGACTATGGTTCTTGCCATGGAAAACAATTACTTCAAATGTTGTCTCAAGCAAGCCATTAGAATTTTCAAGTATGATAACAACCTCAACAAAGATAGTGGTCTTGAGTCAAACCAAACTTGGAGACCTATCATAAACTTTCTCAAATCTCATTGATTTTGATCGTTGAAACCACCTCCATGACTACTCTTGGCCCTCCTCCCCCTCCCCTTGTTTTGTTTTGGTTTCCTTGCTTGTTTTGGTTATTTACCCCATCTATTCTTTCCTCTTTGACACCTCCACCTAACGTACCCTTATTTTACTTTTCCTCCTTTCCCTCCCTACCCTTCCACCCCTTCACCCCTCTCCCCCCACAATTATTATTTTCTCATTTAGAATATATGAATTTAAGTCTTATTTTTCAACTTTTGGTTATATTTGTTTATTTTTAGATCACATTTTTTTGGGATCTTTAATATGTATTTCTCATGTATAATTAATTATGCACAATACACAATTTTATACTAAAAAATTTGTAAATTTCATTTTTTCTATTTATTTTATAATTTACAATTTACTATTCACAATTTGTAATTTATAATTTATAAGTAATTATTTACATTGTTATTATCTACAATAAAAATTATTAACTTGAATCAAATTTTGATAATTAATATTAAAATCATAATTTACAATGTTAATTTATAACTTTATTTTATATTATATTTCATATCATATAATTTTGTAATTTATTAATTAAAAACTTACAATTTATAAATGCTAATTTTAAAATTTTTAAGTTTAGAATTTTATTTTTTATAACTTATGAGCTTGCATTTTTAATCTAAAAATTTATAATTTACTATTTATAATCATAATTTTAAAGTCACAATTTATAGTATATAAGTTGAAATTGGTTATTAAAATCAAATTAATGAAACTTAAATTAACAATTTTCAAAATATATATTTTTTTAAATTTATAATAATAATTTAATAATTAATAATATATAATTTATAATCTTAATCTTAATTTATTCTTAAAATTTGACCCTTTAATTGCAATTTTTATTTTATTTTATTTTACTTTTGGGTTTTTTTCTAATTTTCAATTATTTACTTTAATGATTTTTTATTTTTACCCTCATCCTCTTTTTTGACTCACAAGGACATCAATCTATAAAAGAATAGCTTGGTCTTCAATATCAACAAATTCATTCTCATACCATGACGATGGTTCATGGATTGTGAACCAAAACATCGATAAAAAAACTCTAACATAGTTTTATCCAGAATTTCTTTAATCCAATAAATGGACCATGGAAATAATCTTTCATTAATTGATGCCCTTCATGGGAGGGAATACAGTATTAAGGCAAAAATTCTAGATAAGTTGAGAATCAAGCTTGGAAAGAAAATTGTAGACTTAACATTCCTTAAAAGATGTCATGATCAAAATATTTTTCCCAAATTTGTCAAGGTCAGTCATTTTATTTGCTATTACCAGTCTCTCTCTGTTAAGGTTTGTGATCCACTAGTAGAGAATGGAGATCAACCATCTATCTATGAGTTTTAAAGAGTTTCACCTTAACCTCACCTCTTCCTTGAGGATATATCCATGGATCATGCTTGATGTTGCATCTTATTTGAGGGTAGAAGGATTAAAAACATAGTTTGAATTGAGGTAGAAACACAAGTTTTACCACATCTCTAGGACTCCCTCCATGCCACTTCCCTCAATTTTTGAAAACATCCTTAATGTGTTTTATATTCCTATGTGTTCCCACTCATGTCATCCTATCACTCCATCTTCCATGTCTATTTTTAAATCGTAGTTCTAGGACTTTTCAAAAAGTAGTATTTTGGGCACCTCACAAAATATAAAAGGTTTTTGTCATGGATCAATGAATTTCACACTTCTATCTTGCTCAGGTAGGTGCCGTTACACCAATGGAAAATTATTTAGTATGTGACCTTCATCTAGGTCCTCATGCCCTCCCTTCAATGGATCGGTAACTTCTCTGATCACTTTTATGGATTCTAATACTTTCAGATCTTACCCTTATACCTACCTCTCTTGCAATTAAGACACGAGTTTGGTTACCTTAGTAAAATATCCTCTAAAAACATCATTATAACTAGTTCCAACCTAAGAAAACTATGGTTCCAATGGTTCAACATGCTCTTTCTTAGTGGTACAGGCTCAACTTGTTCTCTATCTCACCTTTAGGATGCTTTTGGATCCTCTAATGGTCTCCTTATTAAGAGCTCGAATAGTCTTGCATTAGGTACACTTCTTAGTCCTATTACCTTACCTACCTATTTTTTTTGTCCTTTACATTTATTTAGGTAATATTTTCAAATTTCCTTTGTCCCTTTTTTCTACCATTCCTAACAATCTGACATTCCTTCTTTCTCATCCCTTGAACTCCCTCATGCTATTGGATGACAAAAAAATTATTTCATTGACATCTAAATATTTATTTAAATCCATACCTTCACCTCCTCTTTATTTAACATCTTTCATACTATCTCATCCCATCCCATCCACTTTTATATCCCTTGGTGGACTTGGTATTCTTAAAACAATCCCCCCACAAAGCTGATTCTCATGATGTTTTAAACATTTCTTCTAACTCATCCTCCACTTGGACCAACCTCAATTCTAATGCCCCACCATCCCCCTCCATTTATGAGCCTATTATTGAGGCACACACCTTGGTGGATAATAACCTTGACATTATTACTCCTTCCCTTTACCCATCTCCTCTGACTGATGTCAATGTTAACTTGTCCCTCCCCTCTTGCCATTCTATGAATAGGGTGAATCCACTCACCATCCATGTTATAGAAAATTATGAAATTAAATTTGTGGTGAATTTATCAAACCTTCCTTTAGATAGTCCCTTTTTCAATATTTTAAAAAAGGGTTTAGGCTTCATGGTTGCTCCTAAACATATCCCTAGAGAAGACTTCCTTGTTGAGGTTGAGAACATGTTAAGATTTCTTCCCATAGAAATATATAAGGCAATTAGACAAGATTGTGCCATGGATTTGAGAAAAGATAAACCCCCCAAACCTAACCTATCTCGAGAAGAATGGCACACCTTGAAGATACTCAATTATAATGCTAACATTATCATCACCAAAGTTGACAAGGATAATGCTATAGTTCTTATAAATAGATGTGATTACAACTCTAAGATGCTTGACCATTTTCAAAATAATGAGATCTATAGAGTTTTATCTTATAACCTATTTTCTAAAATCTCTAGATCTGTTACAAAAATTATTAATCAATCATCTTTAGAGGACTCCATAAAAAAACAACTTATTTTTAAGAAAACCATTACCCCAAGAATTTATGGAACCCCGAAGATACACAAAAATAAGATCCCTATTAGGCATATCATTGATACTAATGAATCTCCTACCTATGCCTTAGCCTCCTTCTGAGCCAATAAGTTAAAACTAATGACAAGCAAAACTTCCTCCTTTATCAAAGACTCTTCAAACTTTGTAGATTTTATCAAGGACAAATGAGTCTCTAATGGTAACATTTTAGTGAATTTTCATGTAGTGTCACTCTTCATGAATATTTCATTAGTTGACACCATCAAGGGAGTTATAAATCATGTAAATGAAGAAACTACGTCTATGGTATCTCTTTTTTTGAAGTCAACCTCCTTTTCTTTCTTATGAGTTATTTATGAGCAAACAAAAGGTGTTGTAATGGGTTCACCCCTCTCCCTGATTGTGTCCAACTTAGTTATGGAATAATTTGAAGCCCTAGCTCTTAACTCCTTTCCTTTAAAACCCACTTGGTGAAAAAGATATGTCAACAACACCCAGATCAATTGGCCACATGGTTTAGATAAACTAGAAGAATTCACACTCATTTGAATAAGGTAGCTGATGTCATCAAGTTCATAAAGGAGTTGGAATCATTGGGTAGTCTTCCATTATTATATGTCCTCCTCTTTATAAAACTAGATGGTTCCTTCTCACATAGATTATATCAAAAATATACCCATATTGATCTCTATCTACATGTGAATTCCCACCACCACCCCTCTTAGAAATTAGGAATCCTCAAAACCCTTGCTATGAGAGCGTTAAGAATTTATGATGATGAGCACTTAGAAGATGAAATATTACACCTTTACAAAGTGTTTAAGTGGCATGGGTATAAAGGTAAATAGATTACTAGGGATTTCAAATCTACTAAGAATGCCTTGGTGAGACCCAAGATTTTGAAGGATAGTGAGAACAAACCTACAACCTTCCTCCCCTATGTAGAAGGCATCTCTAATAAAATTGAATTTTTTAAAAAAGTAACAACATCAATATTAATTTTCTCTCCCATAAGAAACTGAGATGTATGGTCAAATCTTCTAAAGACAAATTTGAACCAACTCCAAGTAGTGGAGTGTACAAAATTGACTATTCTTGTGATGTATCATATATTGATGAGATAGGTCATTACATCAAGACAAGGATCAATAAACATGTGGTAGATATTAATAAAGAAAGGTTGATCAAGTCTGCCTTGGCAAAATACTCCTTCAAGACTCATCATCATATTTGCATAGAAGAGACTAAAATTCTTATCGTGGAGAATAATTACTTCAAATTTCATCTCAGGGAAGCCATTGAAATTTGTAAGTATGATAACAACCTCAACAGAGATAGTGGTCTTGAGTTAAACCAAACTTGGAGACCTATCATAAACTTTCTCAAACCTCATTGATTTTTATACCTGCAACTACCTCTATGATCTCTCCTGACCCTCCTTCCCCTCCCCTTATTTTGTTTTGGTTTTCTTGATTTTTGGTTATTTAACCCATCCATTCTTTCCTCTCTACCACCTCCACCTAACGTACCCTTATTTCACTTTTCCTCCTTTCCCTCCCTACCCTTCCACCCCTTCACCCCCCCTCCCCCCAAAATTATTATTTTCTCATTTAGAATCTATGAATTTATGGCTTATTTTGCAAATTATAGGTTATATTTGTTTATTTTTAGATCACATTTTTGGGACCTTTAATATGCATTTCTCATTTATAATTAATTACGTATAATACACAATTATATATATATATATATATATTTTAAATTTCATTTTTTTAATTTATTTGATAATTTATAATTTACTATTCATAATTTATAATTTGTAATTTATAAGCAATTATATACATTTTTATTATCTACAATAAAATTATTAACTTGAATCCAATTTTGATAATTAATATTAAAATCATAATTTATAATGTTAATTCATAACTTTATTTTACATTATATTCATATCTTATAATTTTATAATTTATTAGTTAATAAATTATAATTTATAAATGTTAATTTTATAATTCATAAGTTTAAAATTTTATCATTGATAACTTATGAGCTTGCATTTTTTATCTAAAAGTTTACAATTTACAATTTATAATCTATAATCATAAATTTTTTTAAGTCACAATTTATAGTATATAAGTTTCAATTGGTTATTAAAATCAAATTAATAAAAATTAAAATAACAATTTTCAAAATAATTTTTTTAATAATTTATAATAATAATTTAATAATTAATAATCTTAATCTTAATTTATTCTTAAATTCAACCCTTCCTTTAAATTCAATTTTTATTTTATTTTACTTTTGGGGTTATTTTTGTTTTATTTTCAATTTTTTGCTTTAGTAAATTTTCCTTTTTGCCTTCCTCTTTTTTGATTTACAAGGACATCATTGAGATTTGTTGTTATATCTATAAAAGAATAGCTTGGTCTGCAATATCAATAAATTCATTCACATACCCTCATGATGGTTCATAGAGTGTGAACCAAAACATCGTTTAAAAAACTCTAACATAGTTTTATCTAGAAATTATCTAATCTAGAGAAACTATTTATCGAAGTCAAGCCACTTAAATTAGGTTTATTAAAACAAGAGGACTTTCAACATTAAGGATTATAAAGATCTTCTCCTAACCACAAAAATATTAGGTCATCAAATGAAGTATGAATAACATCTCATGAAGGCTATATGCATGAAAATTAAGATGGACATACCTTCCCACATTGTGTTCCCTATTCCTTAAGACCCCTTATAGAGTTATCAGTCTATTGTGAAGACTGGGTACTTACATGATAAAGTAGGTAGAACTATAGATTTTTTTTTGAATTCTTAAATTCCAATCTACTAACCTACCATACCCCAATGGACCTCGATTCTATCATGAGGCCTATTTTGGAGTTTGAGATTTGATTGGAGATAGGAGATATGCTATGAATCAAATTTTTTGGTGTGATTTTGAATTTTAATTTGTATGTTTCCTTTTGATCATCGCCTTTTGTTTTAAAATATTTAGATTTTAAATTTTGATGTCTTTTCTATTCCTCCTCCATATGGATTTGGAGAACCAAACATGGGTGCTAAAAATGACTATCATTTGAAAATTTGGGACTTGGTTGCTAAGAAAGATAACTTAGAGAGAATAGTGTCTAAGAGTCTTGTTAAGTCATTTGAAATAAAAGTTATATATTGACTTCTACCTTATTTTATCTAAAGTGGAATGAAAGGGAAACAAAATAAAGGAAAAATGAACATGAAATAATTTAAATTACATCAAATCATTAAAAAAGGGATAAAATAATAGGTAAGTATGATTCCTTATCATAAGAATATTGTAAATGTAGGGGAACATGCTAATATAGTTTGTTGTTCAAGTTTTATCTATAAAAGAAATAAAAACCAAAGCTAATAATATGGGATCACAAACTTATAACCATTTCTTAACATTATATGAAAGGAACACTTGGTTGGGTAAAGGTGTTTTTGAAATAAAATGGTGATTTTATGAGGAGATCCTAGTCCTATCCATGGTATTACACTACAAATCTTAAAATATAAACCCAAGTGGGTGTAAACAAGGCAAAAATGGTACTTCTGAGGAAGGCCTAGTCTTATTCATGGTCTTACACTACAAATCACAAAAGAGAAGCCCAAAAAGGGTGAATAAAGCATGTGAAAATAAAAAATGGTAAAATTGGTATTTATGAGGAGGTCTTAGTCCTATCCATGGTCTTACACTGCAACTCACAAAAGAGAAACCCAAGAGGGTGTGAAAAGCATTGGAAAATAATAAAGTTGATATGAAAAATTCAATATATGAAATTGAAATGAATTCACGAGGAAAACTAGGTCCTATCCATGGTATTACAATGAAACTCATGAGGAAAAAAAACCAAATGAAAAAGAGAAAGAACTAAGGTTTTTGTAAAAAGAGACTGCTATAGAGGGTGAGATCCATGGTAAAATCTTGAAAAAAGTGTTAATAAGATAACATATATAAAAATTATAAGAAGGGAAATATCTAAGAAAAATATTTCTTTAAGAATTGCATATTATTAGGCTTTTTGAAAACCTAGCCTTCATTAGTTTAAAGGTGATAGGTGCTCAGACCAAGAATATATTTCACTAAATAATCCCCCCATCATTTTGGGGTATATTTTCCTTCTTTATCATGTGTACAATCTAATTTAAGTACTAGATCACCAACATTAAAAGTGCATATTATAACCTTTTTATTATGTTGTTTGGCAATACGAGCCTTGTGTTGGTAGTTATGTTAAAGATCAAGATCATGAAGGTGAGAATCATGTATTTGTTCATTGGGAATGATAAAATGAAGAGATATTCATAAGGAGCGAAGCTCAACTTTTAATGGTAAGATAAACTCATAACCATAGACCAGAGAGAATGACATTGATATAATGGTAGTACATATGCTAGTAAAATAGGCCCAAAGTGTAAGATATAAATGAAGATGATAATTTATGTGGGTTTTTTGGATGATCGTTTGGAGGATTTTATTAATAATTTTATTAGTGGCCTCTACTTGGCCATTAAATTGTGAATGATAAGGTGTGAAGAATTTGTGGGATATTTTTAATTTAGAACATAAATGCTTCACATCCTTATTTTTGAAATTACCACCATTATTAGAAATGATAATTCAAGGAATTATAAAATGACAAACAATTTGGTTAAGTACAAATCTATAAATTATGGTTCTCATGAGATTGAAAAGAGGCATTAATTCTACCCATTTAGTAAAATATTTAGAGCCATGATGATAAAAACATGCCCATCTTGTGATTGAGGTAATTTGCCAATGAGATATAATCCCACATATAAAATGGCCAAGGAGATTCTATAGTTTGGATCTAGGCTGGTGGTGAATGGATTAGATCATCATGGAGTTGGCAAGGACTATAATTTTTATCAAAATTGATAGTATCCTTTTCTAAAGTAAGCCAAAAGTATCCCATATGTAATCATTTACATGTTTTATCATGTTTTCTATAGTGACTACCATAAATTACCCCATGTGATTGTTCAAAAAGAGGAGGGACCTATTATTTCATTATATAATGGAGTAGGGTACCTTTTGTATTACTATAATAAAGGGTATTGTATCAAAATATATATTAAAAAGATTATTTATAAATTATTGTCTTTTCATGAGAATCTGTGTTTGAAGGATAAATTTGATGTTTGAGGAATTAGATAATGTTTTTATACTATGGGCTCTGTTGAATAGTGACAACATCAATGTGGTAGATAAATGAATCTATGATTGGATAAAAGATGGTGCCTTTATTATTTGAATAATAAATTGAGAATAACTAAGTATTTTATGTAGATGAAATAAAGATGTCGAATAATCAAGAGATTTAATGATAGAGTTATGATCTCTTGAAATAGGCTCAATGGGAAAAGAGGAAAACTCTTTGCTAAAGATGGTATCCATTTGATGATAAGTGATTGGATTTTCACTTTTAAATTTGTAGTCACTATTAACCTAGTGGTAGATAAGTTTGGAATCACTCAAAGTGTACACATATGGAATATCTACGTCACGTGTTGATTTCATACCTAAGATTAATGCATCATATTCTACCATGTTATTAGTGACATCAAAGTTTAGCTGGAATGCCAAAGGGATTATTTTACCATGAGTATTAGTTATAATATAACTTTCCCCAACTCTTTGGAGACATTTGGCACCATCAAAGTGTAGGGTCCAAGGGTCTTCATGCAAATCGATGGTGATTTTAGGAATCTCTTTGATAACTACTTTAGATTTATAAGTATCAAGAGTGACATACGTATCTTATTAATTACTTTCTTATAAATAAGTAGTGAATTTATGTAAGTAATATTTAAGAGAAATAGCTTGATTGAGACCTTCAATATAGATAATGTTATCATTGAGGAAACTATCTTGAAGGTGATTTATAGCAGGCATGGGTGACATTATAAGTTTGTTGGTAATGACTTGCTCTTTGATAAATTTTTGCATCATGATGTGAAGGTCAAATTCCATTAAAATAACCATCCACTTTCCAATTCAATCTCTAGGTAAAAATAATTTAGAGGAAAAGTGATGAAGTGGGTCAAAATGAATGATGACATAGGTTATTTGATAGAGAATGTAACGATAAATATTTTCAACTACAAAATAGATAGCTAGGCAATCACGTTCTAATTTAGTATAATTTTTATGGTAATTGATGAGGCCTCGACTAATATAGTAAATAGAATACTCTCTTATAATATCACCTTAATGGGCAAGCATCACCCCAATTGATATGGTAATAGAATAAGTGTACAAAATCAAAGGACGATCATTGGAAGGTGGAAAAAGGTTAGGAAAATGGGGTAATGATTATTTCATAATTTTAAATGCCTTCTAACATAGATCAATCCATTATAGAAAATTATCTTTCTTAATAAGGGAATTAACATAGTATATGTGATAAGCCATTTTAGGGATGAATTATCAGATTTCCCCAAGCTTGTTAAGGTAAGCACAAATGTATAGAATGGAGAGAGGAATGGGTATGTTAATGATAGAATTGATTTTAGTATGATAAACATTGATACCATAAAGAGAGACTAAGAACCCTAATAATTTACCACATGTAATGCCAAAGACACATTTGTAGGGGTTGAGTCTAACTTTTTACTTGATTAATTGATGGGTAGATCAACCACATAGGTTTACATAATATTAAGTATCATATCATGAAAAATGTGGGTCATAGCTTGTTAATAAGTAGTTTCATCATTTTTAAGGCTTAAGGGCATCTTAACATATTAATAGGTAACCCATTCCATAGTGAATGTTATCTTGTGCTAGTCTTCAGAGGCTATGTGAATTTGATTATAGCTCAAAAAACCATTCATAAGTGATAAAATTTAATATCTATAAGTGGAATCTATAATGGCATCTATTAAAGGTAATGGAAAATTATCTTTAGGACAAGTGAGGTTGAGATTGTGAAAGTTGATGCAAATACAAATAACCATGGTGATTTTTTGGTGAACAAGAATAATGTTTGACACCCATTTAGAATAGTCCACATGATTAATAAACTTGTCATCTAGTAGTTTGATAATTTATTTATCGCATAGGGTGGAAAATTTGGCTGGAATTTTTTTCCTTTTTTTGTTTGAACAGGTTTGGCATCTGGATATGTGATGATGTTGTGTATAATGATACTAAGATTGGTATTAGGCATGTCCTCATATGAAAAAGTGAAATTATCACAATATTTAACAAAAAATAGAATAAATTTATCATGCTCAGTTGGTGTGAGCTCTCTAAAAACTATTATAGGTCAAGGACATGAGGGTGTGCCATATTTTATTCTCATGGTTTATGCGATAAGTATAACATTTCCATTTTGAAAATGATATGGCACATTGGGAGGATAAGAAATGGGATTGGTTTTGGGATCTATGCTAGCAATGAAGTTGTTAAAATGAGGAGCCTTTTGTTTGAAATTCACAAGTTTGTGATGTTGCCAAGAAAGTTGGAATTCTCAAGCATTGAGTAACTCAAGTATGGCTTCATCTCTAGGTAAGTAGGTAATGGTCCATAGTATTAAACATCTACTTCAAGATCAATTATTTTTTTACCATGGTGTTGTATTCAAAATGTATATGACATACATATATGGACTTGGCATCAAGGATCATCTCTGGAGTAGGTAGAACTATAGAGGAAGGTTGATTGGATGCAATTGGATTGATAATAGGTGTATCTTTAGAATAATTGGTAGGGAGGGGATATGATAAAGTAATTGGTGTGATAGGAGGTATACAAGGTTATGAAAGTTCTAAATTTATAATATGCAAGATTTTTTCAACAACCTAAGGAGTATACAAAAGTGGAGAATTAACTGGAGGTACATAACCTTCAAGTTCTAACTCAATATCTATGGAAATAATATGAAATCTTAGTTAAAGGTATGTATTTTAGCTAAGATTTGTTGATAGTGTTAAACATCCAAGTCTCATGATTGAGCTTTGGCCATAATGTAGTTATCATCATAGGTAGGAGAGATAGTACATGTTTGTGTCTCTAAAGGAACATCAAAAGGTGATATGATTAAATTGATAAATTTATAAGGTGAAATGGTTGAAGGGTCTTGAAATATCATAGCCACTCATAATCATTACAAGTGAAATCATCTTCTATATAAGATGCTTCATGTGTATTATATGGTGGAGGGAAATTAGTGATCTCATTGATAAGAGGGATGGCATGATCATGAGGTAACAAGGAAGGAGGGATCCACTCTAAAATTTAATAAGTAGCTTGGTAGTATTACATGTGTTTTGTAAATAATTAGTCTTATAATTTTTATAATTGGTAAGAGTGACTATAAGTTTGGATTCATTTTGATGAATTCAGGTAAAGGTGCACTATTAATTTTTAGAATAGTTGGAATCTAATACTAAGATTCAGGACTGGGAAGCTATTAGGATTGGCCTCATGTTTATATCATTTTAAATTATGAATAAATTTGATACATTTTATACTAGAAGAGAAAATATCCCTCATACGATGAGTTCATGGGCATCCTAGGAGTATATTATAAGGTAATGATAAGTCAAGAACCATAAGCTTAGTATGTATAGTTTTGGATTCAATAGTAAGAGGGATCCAAATACAACCAAGTTACTTTTGATTGGTCTTATTGAATCCAAAACATGTTAAAAAAGTTTGCTTAAGATGATCTTTGTTTTACCTAAGTTGTTGAATGAGCCAAAGAGATGTAACATTAATTCCTGACTCTTCATCTACTAATAATTTATGAATAAGAGTAGTATGAATGGCTATTTTAATAAAGAGATGAGAGCCATTGATGTGAAAAATAATTTCCTTATTGATCATGTCTTATTAAAGGTACTCAATGGAGGGGTTTGAAGAAGGGTAAACAATTTCAATGGTATGAACTTCTATTGGTTGAGGCTTGTGAAAAGGTTGTTCCACTTTGAGGGAAGATGGTTATTTAATTTTTTGGAGTTGTTACATTAGGAATTTATGATGATAGGGAGTAATTCAAGGTAATCCCATGAGAGGTATTTTTCAAGGCATAGAGTTAAGTTCCTCTAATAATTTCCAATGAGTTTTGAAATCGGTGAAAGAGGAAGAACAAGTAAAAGGCTTGGAAGGTAAAATAATTTTAGTAGGAATATAGGTAGTTAGATGTTTAGATTGAGGAAGTGGTTCCTCATTAGTTTCTAAAGGAAGGTTAGTGGCAGTAGTATCTTTGAGAAGTTATTATTCTAGTGATGGTTTCTTTGTTTTTGTGATGGGATCTTTGTGGGTAGGTTTGCATCAATAATTAACCTTAGCCGCATTCACGTATTAGGGATTGGTTAGTATTAATCATAATAAGTGTCAATCACATAAATATACTTGTTTGATTGTAGAGGGTTGGATGTAGAGAATTATTAGGATTGTCAAAGGAAAAATATTTAAAAGCTTGTTTTTTTTGAGAATCAGTAACATAATCAAGATGATGGATTTTGATCATGGCATCATGATTGAATGAATATCCCAACATAAAATAAACAATTTTTTTTGTAAGCCCATGATATGTATCATGGGAATGACCTATATCAGAATGATACAAAAAAAAATTAGGATCATACCATTGAGGGGGATAATTAGGATATGAGAATGGTTTAGAAGGCACTAATTTTTTTTTCATTTATTGAATGGTTAACAACATATGGGAAGGTTGCATATTTCACATAGTGGCTACTCCTAGTTTTGGTTGAGGAAGATATACAGTGATTGCATTGGTTGAATGTTGGAAATATCCCTTGATGGTTTTAGTGTTAAGTTAAAGCTATTTCATTAGAAAGTCTTATCACTTAGCTTGGTCGATAGCATCATTTAAAGTTTGGGGAACAAAGTTTCAAACTTTGTATTAGAGGGAAGGTCTTAGGGTGGTAATGAAAAGTTTGAATAAGTTGTCATAAATCATGTTGTGATAAACTTTGTGAGCTAAATATTTCCATCATTTGATAAAATCATGAGTTGATTTGATAGGAAATTTCTTAGAATTAATGAAATGACTAATATAATTTTTAGGAAGATGATTATGTTGAAATAAATTAACTAAATGATTGATTTAATCCTCAAATTGCCATATAGAATGTTGGGGAAGTTGGTTATACCATTCTAAGGCATCACCTATAAAGTTTTAACTAAGAGTTTGGTAGTGGTGAATGTATTAGTTTAGATCCACCCTTTATAAAAATTACTAAATGATTTGAGAAAAGATGTAGGGTCTTTAGTCCCATCATATTTTATAATTGGGGATATATTACCAATATTAATAGATACAATGAAAGGGACTAAAGGTTTGTTTTGAATGTGTTGAAGCATATTGTTATGCATGATAGGCTATGGAATGACATTTTATATGATATCTTTAAGAGTTGCATGGATGAAATTTTGATTATTTTGGGGAAGAAGAACAAGAGCTTGATTAGCCATTTTTATCAAATGATGTTATAGTTGTATCATTTGATAGCTGTTACATGTTTGCATGATGTTCATTTGTTGCATTATTTATGCAATAATTTGAGTTGTATCAATTGGTGGGTTGTTTTTAGAGGGAGTATTCCATGAGTTGGTGGTAGGGGGAGGGTTGTTAGGTGGCAGATTAGTAGGAGGTAGGTTATTAGTGTTGAGAAGGTTTCCTATAGGGTTATTTATTAGGCTTGTGTCAATTGACCCCATAGTATGGTAAGGTGCCTAAAAGTGAAAATTATTTTGATAAGTATGGAATGTATTTGATCCACTAATCTCATATGTTGGAGAGATTTAGACCATATTTTAATCAAAAGATGAGGGATGAGGTGCTCCAAGAGTGAATATCCTCTTAGGTAGTGAAGGTAGGAAGAAAAGAACATCCTATAGAGTGTCTAAATGGATTTAGGGTGTCTAAAAATATTATAATAGGGGATTTCATGATGCTTGAAGGTAGAATCTAAAATCAGGAAGCAAAGAGGAAAAGTAGGGACAAAGTCAACTAAATACAAAAAAATATTGACCAATAGATACAAAGTTGACTGGGTTGACATAGTTCATGGAAAAGGTCCACAAAACAAGATGCAAAAGATAGTTGAACAACTCAACTATGTTCTACATATGGTAAAACTAAAATAGGCCAAAAAGATACATAGTCGTATGGGTCAACTATGTATTGTAGATGGATAAACTGAACATGTTAAAAAGATACACAATTAGATAGGTCAATTGTGTACTCCAAAGGTAATCAAGACTAATAGTCTATAAGAAACTATATCGATAGGGATGACTATGTTAATAAAATTTGGATTTTTTTTGAAATATAATAGCTAAGAAAATATAATGAATCACACAAACAATTATATCAATGTGTTTGATCTAATTGTAGCACAAAACAAAAACCTTGCACTAATGCTAGATAGTACAAGTTTTGATATACAAAATATAATGATCAAAGAGAAATAAAAAAAACTTTAATGTAAATCCTAAACTAATTGGTTATTACTGAATGTTATTAATTTATAATAAATTTTGAAATTAATGTGTTAGAGATTTGGTTGTAAGAAGTAACTAGAAAGAAATCTATGGATATTTTCAAGTAGTTTGGGCTAAAAGGGATTTGTATTAGAAATGTTACTGGCTTGGTATTGGGGCCTACCCTCTCACTTCACAATCCCATAGAGATAAGGGTGTTAGGTTATTTGACAATATATACCATCAACCATGTGTATATAATTGAAAAAAAAACCAAGTTGACTTCCCCCTTGGTGATGAAATCTAAGTAGGTAGGCCTTTGGAAGAAAATGTTTAATGATTTTAGTGTTAAATGATTTGTAAGTGTGTGTAAAATATTTTAGTGTTAAATGATTTGTAAGTGTGTGTAAAAGAGAAAACAAAATATGGCTAAGTCAGTAAATTAAAAACCCACCTAATTAATCTATGTTTGTTACTTTAAGCATACAAACAACTAAAATGGAAAGTCAATAAATTACTAGAAAAATAGGTTAATTTATTTGACTGTGAAGAGTACAAAGATAGTTCAGGTGACACTATATGCAAATAATATAGAACAGAGTCAATATGGTCATTATTATTTTGTGGAAAAAATATCCTATAGAACATAGTCAAACAAGTTGACTATGTCTTCTAGAGATAAGATAGTCTATATAATTATGTTGATCTAGTTGATCTAGTTAGCTATAGGGTTGCAATTTTGTAGACTACAAACTATAAAAAATAAGACTGTAATAGAAATGATAAAGAAGGTAAGAATGAACCTTGGTAATTTTGAATATTCTTAGCTTGAAAATTTTATGTCGTGTTTCTCAAGTTCTGACTTTAATATTATGTGAATAAAGTTGACTAGTTAGACTAAGTCTACAAAACCTATGTTCTAAAAATAATCTACGAATAGAGTCAACTTGTTCGATAATGTTTACAAACTTGTATGCTAAAAAAGAGAACTATAAATAAAAATGAATAAGTCGAAGAAGTATGTAATCCTTTAATTGAAGAAGAGGACTATTTTGAGTTGATCGAGCTAGTCATTTATATTTGAAGAAGACCTACACAAAGAAAACAAAGTCAATTTGGAATGATTATGTGTTAAATCTGCACATAGAATGTTAGACTATATCGATAGGTTTGATACAATATTGTAAAAATAAAAATATATAAGATGATAATAAAATGAATGCATGAAAGAAAACCTACAAGGGTTAGACTCATGTTAGGTTAAAAAGAGTGTATACAAGGAAAAATATAGCTAACCTACAAATAAATCCTAGATTAAAAAAGATAAATCACATTTACACTTTTGCTACATTTAGACATTTAGGGTCATGACTAAGATGGATTTTCTAGACCTAACCAAGGGATCTATTATCATAATAACATCACTAGAGAGGGTTACAAAGCCTTTAGTCAATAAACACCATGTAATAAACCTAGCTAGGTCCTATGGTTCCTATTCTTAACTAAGTAAAGTAAAACTAACCTAGTGCTCACCAAAGCTTGTGGCACAAAATGGGGGTAATAAAAAAGAAAGTAAACATTCATATAATTATTCTAA
The DNA here is from genome assembly GCA_037957365.1 of Torreya grandis. Lineage (NCBI taxonomy): Eukaryota > Viridiplantae > Streptophyta > Pinopsida > Cupressales > Taxaceae > Torreya > Torreya grandis. Next base: position 1,348,289 of record JARHVA010003897.1, read on the forward strand.
TTAAGATATGTATAGATATAACCATAACACATAGAGAGAGAAATACATTAAAAATCCATTACGTATGCTACTTATATCTAATAACATAGAGGAGTAAAGTTAGAGATACTTACCTTGAATATGAACCTATCGAGACTTAATCTCTCCCTTGGCCAAAGGTGCTTTGAAAGAGGTTATTGTGTATTGTTGAATAAGCAAACGATGGACAATGGACTATATCCAAGGACATCCTAATGAATCTCAAGATTTTACAAGACAAAGTTCTTTCCTCCAAGTGTAAAACCTAAGCAAATAACTCCTCAAGTAGGATGGTGGAAGAGCAGATTGTAAAAAAGTGCAAATGAATAATTAATTCCTATCTCCTTCTATAAGAAATGGCAAAATGAATGTGTGTGTGTGTGTCTGTCTATATATATATATATATATATATCACCTTTAACCTTTTTAAAATTTTATATGTCAGTGTCAACCGAATTCAACCTTGTATCATTAATTGATAAAATTAAGTTAGGTCTGGGTCATCCAAGGCTGATCGAGACCTATAACATGCTAATATTAATTTGAATACAGGGTTGGCCTAGGCCGAAATTGTTAGATAAATGTAAATTTTTTTTTTTGGCTTAGATAGGGGATGAATAAGGCAATTAATTATTTGGAGGAGTGTGTAAGTGATGTGTCAAATCTTAGAAAAGTGTATAAGAGATGGTGGTTTAGATTGTGAGTGGTGGTATAGGGGAAAATAATCTTGTAAAACACTAATAGTCTACCCACCTCTTTCTTAATGCACCCTTTAAGGCATACACTAAGAGAGACTGAGAATCGATGGGTTATTATGAGAGAGAAAACATCAATAATTGATAAATTTTGAAAATATTATGTGTATACATATATTCTCCTACAAGTTATTCAACCCAATCTTCTTCATTTCCTTGAGCCTAAAATTAACCAAGAATTCTACCTTCTTTTGATATCAGAGATGGCCCTTAGAGCTCTATCTCTACATAGCTTGACACTCTTAATGAGCATGAGGACAAAATTTAGGTCTTATAGTTCCATCATGAGAATCCATTACCACCACCTATCCCAAATACCATTCCAACCAATAACTAGCCAAACCCCTAATCCATCCTTTACATTACCTACCTTATCTAGACCTTAGCGAGTCGAGTGTACATGTTAGCATATGCTAATTTACATACATAAAATACTCCTCAATTGAATCAAATATATAGGAGCATGGTATGTAGGGGAAAAATGTATGTCTACTTATACTAGTAGGAATACCTACATCAACTATAAGCTAATCCTGACTCAAACTAGTGCCCACATGAAAAAGGTTGACTAGAGTGTTTGATCATCCTCCACCACTAAGTAGCTAAATATGAAATCATATAATAAAAGTATTAGATTTTCAGTCACATAAAATAAATAAATAACTAATAAATAAATTGTAAAGTAATGCGAAAAGTAAATAAACACATTATTTTACATGTGTCACCCTCTTTCTAATCCATATTCGAGTTCTCATCAGAACTCATCTTAGCATTCTAATCCTATCCTATTTGATCATATCTAATAAGTGTGTGGTTGGCCTCCATGATGCCTTGACCTCCATCTACTCCCTCTCCAGTCTATGTTTGATACTATAACTAAGGATCTACCTATGGTGGTGGTTGTTATAGTAGTGGTTATTATGGTGGTAGTTTTACCTATTATTGGCCTCCCATTGAAATATTAATTACTACTACAATGTATATGAAATGTTTTGTTTCATGTACTTATCCTCTCAATAATATCTCAACTATACCTTTGATGGGAGTCCTGGGTATGAGGGGTACCATCCCAATCTCCCCAGTCTTGCATATTTAATCTCTTTATTCTTCTTGAGCATTACCTAAGGAATGGATATATTGGCTATGTATTATAGCCCAAACTACTAGGGCACCCTATTTGTGGGATGCACCTCAACATGTAGTCACATGTATCTCACTTGCATAAAACTTTCACAAACTACAAGAGTGGCCACCTCATATGCACACTATGCTACCATACCTTGATATGGTATAGCCACCAAATCTATTATTGTTAGCCTATCTAACACTTATAGAAAGTCTCTAAATGGTGTCATACCTATCTAATTGGAAACCCTGATGGACCCTCTATCTCCAATCTTCACCCCTCATTGGTAAGGAGTCATGCATTCTTACACCTAGCTCATAATGAGTGTAGGATGGCTGATAGATAAATCCTCCAATCTTGTAATTTGATAAATATCATTTTAGGACCATGATAACACCTCTATTTCCCATGGAAATCATAGACCCTTATATATCCCTCTAAAAATAGTTGCCAAGGTGTAAAGTAGGTGATTTTTACCCTTGTCCCCCACTATTTAGGAGTAAAAGATCCCTGTGATCACCTTGCAGAGGGTCAAAATTGATGCCAAATCTATCTCCACCAATATGAACCTATACTTCACACCCAAATTGGTTGTATTAATGTCTCTAGAGTAGTCCACCCAACTAACAATATCACCTTTGTTTGTGTATTACCTTGAGGTCACAACCTTGCCTATAACCAATAAGCCCAATATTATGTATACATATGTGAGAGTGATAGTCCATTTGCGTAGGGCCTATGGAAACTATAAAGTTTTCCAATCTACATCCAAGTTGGTAGACAATTTTTATAACAATATGTTTGATGAGGAAATAATCTCCACCTATGCTATCCTCAGTATGCTTGCTTTATAAAATGTTTCTAACTCACCTATTGTTGAAATCCCTAAAATCTTAAAAATCCACTCATGATCCCTCTCTCTACTCCATCAAATGTAGGAACCCTAAAAACATAAGTTTAAATGGCCCTAATCACATTTACAATGTTGAAATTTTGTATGAAAATTTCTCTCTTTCTTTGAGGTGAAACTACTACCTTATACAGGTGGTGTTTATGAAACCACCACATTGGAAATAGAAATATTGGTATTTTAGACTAAAAATTATGTAACCATTGAGGAGAAAATGTCTTCACCATGATGGTTTATGAAACTACCATAGTTATAAATGTTATCATGATGGAAGAAACATAATCACTAGTCTATAAGTCCTGATGCTATCAATTCCATTTGCTAGCCATGACTAAGACCTAACCCCTTAATAAGTTCATATTTTGGCCAAAACTTTAAAAAAATTACATTTTGATAATATATCCCTCCCCCAAGCTCAACTATGCATTCTAATTAAAGTTTCAACAAATCTATGTTCATTTTAATCAAACTTTCTAAATCAGGGGAAAAATATAAAATTGAGTAGAACCTACATGTCCCTGACCTTATCCTACTAACACTTGTTTATTTGTCATCCTCTTATTGTGATCAATATAATTATCTTCTAATGTGAATCCATCACAATGAATTCTAAGATAAAAATTTCTCAAAACTCAATTGCATAAATGATTTCCATTTTAACAAAATTTTGAATAAATAATCTATTTTATGAGTTGTGTTTTTGGATCTTTTCATTTTTAGTTATTTTCCTTCAAAACATGCATTATATCATATTTTGAGACATATTTCATTGCTTAATTGACCCAAAATTTATCAAATGCTAAATTTTTTAATATTTTATTTTTCAGAGCACTATTGTAAGGTATGTTATTCTTTGTTTTTAGTTTTGTAATTTGATATCACCTTGTATCGAGCTTAGTCCCCAGATAATATGGTTTATGTAGTATCCTCATTATGTGTACATGCTAATTAGAATTGTATATTTTTTAATTAATTAGCATGTTTTCACTTTCTTGTAAAACTACAATTGAATCTCTTTCTTTGATTTTAGGTCATGAGGGTGTCTCAACTGACCTTGCTACACCACGCAGGTTAGTGAGGCAAAATTTATAACCCTCCTTTTCCTTTTAGTGCATGACTACTTAGGAAAACACCCTCACCAATTCATGAAAATGAATCTCCTTGAGGGGGAAATATGTATGCACCCATTTTTTTTCATGTTACAACATTTCATGACAAATCCAATGATGATACAAGGATCTCCACTTAAATATGCTTAGACCTAGTTCACTCTTATTTTGATTATTTTTAACCCCTTTCTTGGCTGTTATATTTGTCAAAATCCCCTTATTTTTAGTGTTTTTTTTCAATTTTTAATAATCATGATTTGGTGACCAAAATATTATGTTGAAATAGTAACTACCATAATGGGTCTATTTGTGCCACCTACATACATCGCCAGTTCCATCACACTATGCATGTTATTAAAAGTAGAATTCAAGACTTTAGTTTTCATGTATTTTAAATGATATAAGTTGCATTTTTTGGTGTTCACCTTAAATTACCCAACTCACTCTTTATCATATTTTTATCAATCCTTTTCAAGTCAACTTGACCAATCTCATAATCAAGATTTAATTAACTCTCACATACAACCTCCTTGCTTTCTTTATAGGTATTTCACTTTTCCTAGGTTTTTATATCCAAAAAATTTGATCAAATATTAGAGTTTTCAAGTTTTACAAATCCCTAACAAGCCTACTTTTTTTGGGTGAGAATATTTTTACTCAATCTACAGTCATTGTCATGTCATTCTACATAAGTTTTAAGAAGCTAATTCATTGAATTTGCAACCAGTTATTTCTTGTTCATGAATCAATCCAGTGATACTCCAATTGCTCTCTTTTTCAAAATTGTGTCTTTTTTGTTTCTATTATTTTTTCTATTTTATTCTAAATTGGTATTTCACATGAACACAATATATAAATAAAATGTTTGAGTGAAATAATGTAATATTCAGATCTAGTTTTAAGGATGAGAGGGGTCATGATCAATGTCTCTATGAAGATAATTGCTATGGTTATTGATATGTCCTATGAGCCATCATAAAGGATTTTAAGGACAAGCATTGTAGGGTTGATTTGATCAAAACTTTTTACAAATATGAGGCCTTAAAAAATAAAGTGAATAAGGGTTTCTTGAGAGAAAAAATTATTTTTTCTAGTCAAAAGTTTGTCTACAAGTTATGTGGTACTTGAATATTGAGGGGAAGAAAATACTAGTGCATGCACAACACTTCCTTCTGCTCAACCATTTTAATAACAACAATGTCCCTAGTCTGTCATTTTTCTTATTGAGGTCATTAGAATTAATGGTGGAAGCCTATAAAAATGACACTTATGATATTATTATCCATTAGGATCTCATCCTATTGTTATTAAGGGAGGCTAAGATGATGGAGGTTGAGGAGGAAGCAATCCCTAATGAAACTAAGAAGGCCTTCTATACAGACATAGTTGAGGATACAAATATGGAGTCTGAGTATTCAAAGAAGATTAGCTAATTTATATATAAAAAGAAGATGAAGAGATCAATCAAGTTTAAAGGAGAATGAATTTTTTGGATGATGAGGAATATTTAGAGCTCACTAATTTTTAGGCCAAAACCCCATTAGAAGTCATAAATGACCCTCTAATTTATCCAAAGCCCATTTCAAGGGAGAAAGAGGTTAACATGGTGAGAAGCTAGTTGGGGAGGAGGGGCCCATCATGATTTTAAGGATGAATTAAAATATTTATAAGTTAGAAGTGTCTAGTGAAGGACATCAAAGAGATTATAAAGGAAATTAAAACTGTAAGAGAGGTTATACCGGCTAGAGCAAGTGTTGGCAATAAGGGTGGCAAGGTTTTTAAGAAACCATTTAACATGCTTAATCTTGAGCTTGAGAAAGTGCTCAAAGAGGACTATGAGTTGAAATAAAAACATGATGAAACTCAGAGGAAGTTTAATGAGGAAACATAGAATCAAAATAATGAAAAAAATGCCTGAGTCTAATGAAGCTCATGAGAATCTATTGAAGGCTAAAAAGAGAGAGGAGCCAAGTAAAAGGATAAGAGGAAACATGAGGAAGAATGAGGTAATCAATAATGTAGAAGTTGGTGTTATTAAGAATATAAACAAGTCCAAATTAAATATCAAATATGAGTTGGAAGACTCGTAAGTGTGTACGTTTTTGTCATGTACTAATTATAATTATTGAGGCATACTAAGTTATTTGCTTATTTGGGTTAGGTTTTTGTATCTTCTTAGTAGTAAGCTTGTATTAGTATGGATCTATTGGGTGCTGCTTATTAGTCTTGGTCTTTTTTACTCAAGTTAAAAAATCCTTTAAAAGTATTTGTTTACCTTATATAAAAAAATTCACATCTAGGTAATAAATAATAGTTTATTGGAATTTAACCCATCCAAAAATGTGTAATAACTACAATAATAACTATACAACCAAGGGATAAAAAGGGAATATATTATTTTTTATGTTGTTATGGGTTTCTAAGATGATTTAAGTTCATCTCAGTGTTGCAATCCAACTTTGTTTTATGTTTATTCTAACTTATAGTTGTTTTACCTACCTAGACACTTGCATTGACATAGGCATCCTAATTTCAATGATTTTATCTTGCTCTAAATATTTACTATAATTGACTATGTCTTTTCCTAAAGATACACTTAGACCTATATTCTTTTTTACTTATAGATAATAATTGTATCACATGTGAAATATTATTAATGATCAAAAACCTAAATTATTTATATTTTACCACCTGTGACTCAATAAAAATGGTTAGCACTTGAGTCGATTTAAACCTAACAACCCTATTATTTTTAAGTGTTGCCTACATAGCCATATACTTTGAAGAGTGCCTTAGACTTGAGTGTATTTATCCCTCTAAGGTGTGTTTATGTAATAGCTATTGTGAAACTATAATATTTTTCTCCTATTTCAACCCTTGGTACAAGGAATGCAAGTGAAATTTGAATTTTTGTAATACTTTAGACTTCAGTAATATGCAATTCAGTATAAGGTGTAATAGATAAATTTTTAATGAATAATGTATATTCTAATTGAGAGGATTACTTGGTAATTAAATACTTTTCCCTAGTTTTTTATATATAATAAACCTTTTGAATTTGAATTAAGACCTAGTGGAACATGAAAGCCAATAATAGAATAAACATACAAACTCTCATAAATGGTCCCAAGGCAAAAAGTAAGGAAATAGAGATAATAATTTAAGACACTTCTAGTTACCCTTAGACACTTCATCAATGCAAGTGTCTTGAGGTGAATGGTAGTGTTTGAGAGCTCAAAAAACATAATAGACATCAAAAAATTAGGGATCCCCACCATAAGATTGTTAAAGTATAATATAATGAATAGAGAGAAATAAAATACCAAACAAAATAATGAAAGGCCATAGATCCCAAGGGGACCATGCAAGACCATGCCACTAAGTACTCAATCTTCTGACAAAAGGGATATGTATACAAAACTAAATAAAAATACATTATAAAAGAAGCTTATACAAAATATGGGTATCTACATTCTCCACTTTAATCTAGTAAGTGCATTAAATAATATTACTAGAGTTAAAGGAATTTCATAAATGGGTCTGGAAACACACCTTGGCTTCATGATAGTTTCCAATTGGACTCTGTATCTCCTATCCTACAATAAAAATCATGTTAAAATATAATTATTATATATAATCTATAAATAATAAATACTCAAAGCATATATAAAAGAAAGAATATGGAAAGAATACACCTATATGTATGCTAAATAGTGATGTGTCTAGAGTGTTGTCCCCACCATAGAGGATGGAGAAATAGAGGGGAAATTGAGGTCCCATCCATTTATTAACCAAGGAAAATAATGAATGTTCAAGTAGTCAAGTGTGTTTCATCTTGGAGATGATACTTAAAAAGGAGGGTTAGGAGGTGATAATGCCCCCAACTTGGTATAAGGAGAGTGGTGCTTATACCATCGAGGGCAATAAATTTTTTCTTCACAACTCAAGGGAGAACATAAACTAAGTAATATATCCAAGGTTAAGTGGTATAACCAACTCAACCTAAATAGAGAGGGTAGTACTAGGCTATCAAGGGTGTTGAATATTGATTGTACTACTTAAGGGAGCCAACTATTATAGATAAATAAAGGCTCAAAATAGTTCTTCTTGGTAAAAACAATACTCCTTGGTAAAAAGAATTCTTCTTGGTAAATATATTATGTAATTTGGTAATATGGAAGAATCAATACATTTTGTTAAAATAATTTGTATATGTAATGTAGTGAGTCTGAAGAAATAAATTAGTGTAACCTGGTAAATAAGAGAAGGATCAAACTTTGGTCATGCCCCCTATCATGTCTATTGTGAATGATGTACAAATTAAATATGTATTTTACAATTTTTTGTGTACTTGCATGGCATATTCACATATAGTATATTATAGATACTAAAATATAATTTATGTAGTACTTTATTCTTAGACACTCTCAAAATACCTATCATGGTTTTACCTTTTAGTTTTTAACCTACTCATTGTTGAAAAGTTCATGTTCACTATCTCTTTGTGCCAAATTTATTATCCTTTGTCTGACCATTATTGTTATAATGATTAGGCCTTCTATACTAAGTAAAAATTTCTAAACTTAATTATTATCGTTCACTATAAGTTTTGAAAATGTACCCATTTTACAACTTCATGGACACTTATATCCCAGATAAGTACTTGCATTGATGCAAGTGTTCACTTTTCCTACAAAGTGTCCAGTTCTAAAAAGTCATCCAATTTTCAAAAGAAATATATCCTAAATGTCAACTTATGTGCTTTAGTGAAAGATATTGTCAAAATGGATTCACACACACACACACACACAAAACCAACCCTCATTCATTCATCACCTAGAAAACACCTATAACTTATAATGAAATATACCAAAAATCACTCAATAAGGCATTCAAGAGAGAAAAACTACCATATTCATCCCTACTTATATATCATCCATAGGAGAAATATTTACATAGGTATGAATCATTTTAAGAGTATTTTATGAGGCATATTTTCTAAGTTACAAGATATGTCACTACTTGTATTTTCTTATCACACATTATTTCCTTGTGCACATAAGCCAACATGTCTAGGGTGAATACATAATTTTGAGGACCTATTCAAAGTATTTTATATGCAGGCAATGCCCATTTATAGAGGGGACCTTGGGATGTCTTGACACTATGATCCCACTAACCCATTTTTCCCATAGTCACTCCAAGGGTGAAGAGCTAGGGTTTGATCATTTGACAGAGAGTGATAACTTGTGCACATGATCTAAAGACATCAAATGAAATGTGATATAAAACCTAGAAGGCTCCAATTGGTTGTATTTAGGTTTATCATTACTATGTACAAGACACATGTTTTAAAGTAAAATACATGCATTAATGTAACTATCCAAATCTAACATAATTGTTTGATGCCACATGAAAAATACTCCTATAATCTGATGATTATTCTAGGATCAACTTCCAATACACTTTAACCCTATTCCAAATCAGACCTAAATGTGCATAGTAAACCATCTAAGTATCATTTATTTCCAATTCATTACAAAATCTATCAATAATTATACTTTACTATTTTTAACAATCTCAACTATATAATTTTAGAATAATATTGTTTTGTGTTTTATATTAATTTTCTTGCTCATTATGTTAGTTCACCATCCTTGTGTAAAAGATAATCTAATATCCTTTAACCCTAGATAAACTTGTTTATCAAAATATAGGGTTAAACATTTAGTGAACTCAACTTTTGTGTCTCTTTATACAAATCCTATCTTACCCTAGGGTATTTAACCTTCCAAGGTTTTTCATTGTTGTTTTTATTTAAATTTATTATATCATATATATAAAACCTATGTGTAACCCTAGATTAGGTGGTGTTTCTATATAACACTTGGATTTTCCTCTCTTCCCACCTAAGATGGATTAAACCAATGAAGAGTCAAATCTTATGCCTAATGAAAGTGTCAATAATGAAACTAAACAAAATACTAAAGATGTCATCATAAAAAAGATTTAGATCATGAAAATAATGAATAAAATGGAAATAATGAACATGGACAAATAATTCAAGAGTAAGTATAAACTCTTGTTATGTTTTTAGAGTGTATCCATCAAAATATTGAAGATCTTGACGAGATCCTCAAAACCATATTGAAAATGTAAAAAGCAAAGATGAACAACTACGTGCATCTATTGATCATGGTACTAGAGATATGGGGCATCCCACAATCTTGTAACCCTCCCCTTGAGCATATCATAAATTCATACATATAATATGGGAATGGGTTATGTGTTTACACCATTATTACATAAAAAATCCTACTATTACCACATACTCCATGGGAAACATTGGAACTTCAACCAAATTAATAGTTTTAATGCCCATATCAACTAAAATTATGAGTACACCTCCTTTGGTGACTTATCATAATTCAAACATTAGTGATCAAAACGTGTAAGATCTTATCTAATCTATAAAAAAATTTCAAAATAAGGTTACAAATATTGAGTAAAATTATATGAAGTCACCTTATGTTATTGATTTAAAAGAGGTGTTACATAACCCTATTGTACCTAAAATATCTTTACACACCTTTAAAACTAGTTTTGTTACACCTAAGTTCAAATTTTATGATGGAAATGTTGATCCTACACAACATTTCTGATCTTTCTATGTGGCATGCCTTGATTATGCATTCAATAATATAATTTTGACTAAGATATTTCTAAGGATTCTCAAGGACTATACTTTAAGGTTGTTCTATGATATACCAATCCAATCTATAAAATAATTCAAACATCTTGTGGATTAGTTTTTGGCACACTTATCTATCAACATTACCAATAAGGTATCCTATACCTCAATTACAAAAATCAAATAAGAAACCAATGAACCTATCAATGAACATGGCTTGAGGTACAAGACAATATTAGATAAAATAAAAAACCAAATGGTAGATAAAGATCTTCAATACATCTTTAATTTTTTTTCTTTCCCCATTATATGAGTCTATTATTTTCAAAAAGATTAAATATTTGGATGACTTATGCCATATTGTGCGAGATCATGAAATGAAACTTATTTTTTTGAAAAAGCTTAAGTATGTAGTAAACACACTGACTACATCCAAAACCAAGCTACAAGGTAAAACATTCAAAACCTAAAAAGGAAATAAGTAAAAATGTTAATATAATGTCATAATAACCTAATCAACTTGTCTTATCCAATGCACCAAGGATGCAATTTACATGATTACCTAATTATCTAACTTCACTACTGAAGAATCTTGTATATTGTCATCTCATATCTCCCCTTCCTCACCTAGAGTTTGATATGAGTAGACAACTACCTCTTGGATATGACACAAATGCTTATTATGAATATCACCAAGGTCTTGGGAATTATACTAATTAATGTTATACCTTGAGGCATATGATTAAATACTTTATCGATAACCAATAAATTACATTTGATAATCATCCCATATATTTAGGGTCACATACTGGTGACAATCATAACCAAAATATTTTTAGTGATCCATTACAAGATCATTCTCATAATAATTTTAAAGTACAAATGACATATAATGTACATCCTCTTTTACCAAATTATGGGCATCGATTAGATGGAATTATTAGTACCTATACAAGGAATATACTTACTATGGTTCAAATACCATTGATTACTTTCAATGAAAATTATATTATGGATGATGGCTCAGATATTCATTCATTATTTATTCAAGCATACCTTGATCAATAATCTATTCATAGTGTTATGATTGATAATGGTGCTAATGAAAATGTTTTCACCATGACACTACTTGTAAATCTAGGATATAAACATGATGATTTTCACCCTTCAACCAAAATCATTAAAAAATTTGATGAGACCTCACAACATATTCTTGGTGAAATTTATTTACTTTTACAAGTTGGTTTAACATATGTGGTCACTACCTTATCAATTATACCCTATACGAGAGTCTTTGATATATTATTGTGATGACCTTGGATACATAAACTTTGTACAATACCTTCTATAATGCATGGCTATATTAAATACATTCATACCAATAGAGTAGTTATAGTTATTGGAATTACATATGAACATCCACTTGAAAAAAAACAATTTATTCTAAGTTAACTAATCATAAAACCTAATAATGTTAATCCTCTAAAAAAGGGTAAGCAATAGGTAATCCCCTTTCCTAGGTAGCCCATACTCGAGAGACCATTACTTTAGAGATACATAGTGGAGTACATGGAATCTATATATTACTATGTAACATAATTATTTTCACTTGGATTTGTACCATTTTAGGAGATGTATCAGATCTCCTCATCCAAGTGGCATAATTGAAACACCTCTAGGCTATGGGTGAGCCTAAGAATGAGGTGAATCTCTAGGTAGGGCTAGCTCCCTTGATGTACTACTTTTGATCAATAATACACCTAAACCTTATGAGGGAAAAGGGAGAGAAAAAACTTAAATGAAACTATCTTAAGGGAGGTGATACACCAAAATAGTTGATGACTACCAACTAGCTACATGTTACACATGAGAACAAAGGACTAACTAAACATACACTTCTCCAATCTGCATCTTCTCACATCAATGTTACATTATGAGGTTGTGATGAGTGTTTAGGATAGGAGGAATAGAAAAGAGGCATAAAATGGAACTATTTGAATATATTAACTCACTAAACCTTGACACATCATAAAAAACTTCACATGTCCTGTAAGATGAATTGTTTCCAACTGCCAATAGGTGAGAGAATGAGATAATCATGCTAAGGAAACAAGAGTCAACACTTATGAAAAATCAAAAATTTCAAATTAACACACTAAGAATAGTCATGTAAGAGGTAAAAATTAGTATTATTATTGATCAAATTATATGTAATTAAGTAGGGATTTGCCATACTTAGGTGGAGCATAAGTTACAAAGGCCAAAATGGCTAGTTCTTATAGAACTTGAGAGAGAGAGAGAGAGAGAGAGAGAGAGAGAGAGAGAGAGAGAGAGAGAGAGAGAGAGAGAGAGAGAGAGAGAGAGAGAGAGAGAGAGAGAGAGAGAGAGAGAGAGAGAGAGAGAGAGAGAGAGAGAGAGAGAGAGAGAGAGAGAGAGAGAGAGAGAGAAGAGAGAAGTACAAAGGTCAAAAGGAAAATTTTAAATATGATAAAAGGAGTTACATATACATGAGAAGAATATGTCAAATGAACCATGCAAGGTTAGGAAGCACAAGTGTTACCCCAAGTCATGAAACTCTTGAAATGTGGCATAGAAGTTCTTATTTTGGCTTAAGAAATTACGTTCATGATTCAACTCTAATTAAACATAAAAAAAATGACTAGGGATAGGTATGATTATTATAATTAAGGTGAGGGATTTTAGACATGCCTTTCCATGCATTTATTGTATTCTTGGTCATCTAAAACCTTCCCAAAATGAGCTATCACCATCTACAATCAAAATAACTCTTCTTTCACACACCCTACACACTTTGATTCCAAAAAGGAATAAATTTTACATGAAAAGACATGGGAGGGAGTGGATGACATGTTTAAATTATCTTCATGTACTTATTCTTCTCAAGTACACCTTAAAATAAACTTACTTGAAGTTTTCTACCCTTCTCACTAGCTTGGTCACTATGCCAATTTTGACTAGTTGAGATGAAACTATTTGTAAGCACACTTATGAGTTGTTTCAAGGAATTAAATTTACATGGGGTGTTAAATTAAGTAATAGTATTCCATTCCATGTGATTTTAATCTCCTATAACCTCCTATAACCTCTTAGAGCTTAGAAAACACATAAAATAGTAAAAAATACCCTATTTTATACTCCATCCATATATTTATGTACAACTGGAAAGGATGGGAAGGAGATTGAAGTAGTATTATGAAATTTTAACAACAATTTAATTGTAAAAATATCTCATTTTAATATCCCTCCAATCTCATTTCTCCAATCGAGTCACTAATAAGGGTTTAGGCATATTTACCCTCTTAAGATTTGTTCATAAAGGTTTCACATTGAATTTGCATAAAAATTACACAATATTAGTGTATAGGACCCTTTTTTTAACTTATAAAATTTTATTTTTTCCCATGAAAATCATCAAGAGAGATATGAGCACTCAAAGTGCTTATTCGAGCTTATTTATTCCATTTGCACATGCTTGAGGTTGTTTTGAGCCCAAAAGATGACTCCCTTATGACCTCATTTACATAATAATAGATTACACACATAAAAATTCATCCTATAATTATTATTAAATAGATTATAAATCTCAATAATGGTTGGAAGTGTAAGTGACCTCCCATTTGGGCACTAGGGATCTTCAAGGCTTAACAAACCTACCTGTAAGTTTTAAGAATCTAGACCATTCTATTGGCATTCCTCCCTCTATGTTTGGTTTACATGTTTTTTATAGGTGTCATATAAATCCCCAAACCTCATTTCAAGGTTTTATTATCTCTTATTTTATCCCTTCTCTCCACCTTATAAAACTATAGGGGGTTTATGCATGGGGGAAGTGCCCTCTATCTGAGACAAAATAGAGGGCACTCCCCTATTTCCTCAGATAATATTGATCATTTTAGGATATTATCTAATTTTTAAGGATATTATATACAAAAGTTTTGTTCTTGGTTAGGTTTTTATACCCTTAAAAATCTCAAAATCCCAAAACAAACCTATGTGGAGGAGACTATATGTAGGGTTTGAGGAATGGACTGTACATTATGTCATTTGACCCCTTTTTCTCTATTAAAAATCCATAATGGTGGTGTTATGAGGTTTTTATAATTATGATTAATGTTTTATTGATCTTGAAAATCATTTCAACCCTCCCTAAACTTTCTCCTCACACTTGACTAGTCAAGACTATGTATGCAACCTTTCTGACTTTATTTCTTGCTCCAAGGCTCCATCCCAATAGGTGTCATGCATAGCTAGAGACCTGATATAAAGCTTATAGGCCAATTTATAATATCATGATATCCTTTTAAATTGGGTTTAAACTTTTTTCTCACCCTTATGTACTTCTCATAATCAAAATCCCCAAATTTACTTACTGCTTGTCACAGTTACAACTGATTGAGTTTTTTACTTTGGAGTGGGATACCTATAGGTTAATTTACATATTTTGGGATTTAAAAACATTGAATTGGCCTCCTTAAATTTCCTTTAAATCCTTTGGTTATTGTTTTCATTCATTTAAATCATCCCTATATAGGCTAGACCTCATCAAAGAATACCCTTTACTCATTGCCTCTCACAGTCAACTACAATTAATTGTGAGAGGTCCTGTAGGTGTTTCTACTTGCTCTAGGTCTTAAATACAATGGATACAACCCATTTTTAAATTATTTACACCAAAATATAACTACACTTACTCCTTTTATGCTTAGAGTGAGGTCCATCACCAAAGTATCTAGCCCAATCCTTATGAATACTCCATGTCTGATCATGATGTTGTGGATGATCATCTTAAGTATGAAGTGGAGTGTATTATCAAGGATGAATGTCAAATCAATCCTTAAGAAGTGAAAATATTAATAGAGTCTCATGAAACCAAGGTAGAGGAAATAAATCTTCAAGATGACATTCAAGAGGAAGAAGATTTATGGTATAAATTCAATGCTATATGCAAGGAATTTGATAAACATAAAGATGAAGGTCATTCTAATGATCAAGAACCTGATATCATGAAGCAATTTGATTATGCTAGTGTACAAGAAGTTGTAGCCATGGATAATGATATCAAGGTTGAGAGGACTATCATATTTTCAAACTTACAGATTAATATCTAAGACATGAGAAGGTTGAGACTATTTGGATGCAAGAGGAGTCCATTTCCACAGTTAAATTATATAGAGCTACTTGGTTTTCATTAAACCTCATGTGAATGAAGTTGGCAAACACCATGAAGAAGATGGAGGCATCAATGCTAAAGGAAAAAAAGGATATATGTCTCACTAAATCCTTCATTTCATGAAGCAAGGGAGGTTTTAAACTTCCCCTTTGATCCAGGCAGGAGGTATGCCTAGTTGTTAGTTTTACATAGTGGTTTGTTTTTTCTACTTTTCCTAAGTGCCTTGAGCACATGTGTGTTTTCTTTGCTTGTGTGTGTCCTTTGTTTTATCTGGTTGATGTAATTAGTTGTCTTATTTTAGTCTATATTTTTATCAATAGTCAAAGTCCTCTTATGTGTTTCAAACTTTATATGACTTCTTAATCCTAATGGAGTAATAAGGCTATTGGTCTAGTTAGCATAGCAGGCATGCTACCCCTATGAGTCACCAATTTGTTGACCAAATTTAACCTTACAGGTCAACTTGGGACTCCTGTAGGTAAAAAATTGACTTTAAGGTGTTTTAAGGGTATAATATATATGTTTTAGGGTGTATTATAGGTCATTTACTGTGATTTCATGTTATATTAGCATTGGTCATTAGTCTTTCTAGTCCTTATATCATTTTAAGTCATTTTGAAGGTCATAATAGGGCATTAAATGGCTTGTATGGAATCCTAGGGAAAAGGATGATTTCATGTAAAATGTGTCCTAATAAGTCTTTATTAACTGTTACTAATTGAAAAGTGGTAGTTTATTTAGAAAAAAGGGTAGTTTTCTTTAAAAAATGAGCATTTAATGAGGTGTATGGAATTTTATACAATAATGTAATTTTGGATGTTTTAATAGTATACCTTGGTATTTTATACACTTAATTTAGTGATAAATTTGATCAATAACTTCAAAAAATTAAGAAAACCACTTATCTCTCCTTGCACTAGGCTTGGTAAGCAAAAATGGTCTTTAGGTTTGTACTTGGTATGGTCAGCAAGAGAGGTTTCAAGAAAAATGATCTTGGGGGTGTATTATAAAATCATTAAAATTCCATTTGATGTTTGGCTATAGTGGAATGGTGGCTTGTTCTTTACAAACCATTCCTAAGTAGTTAGACTATCTAATTTGCTTTCTAATCTATGTACCCTATAGGTTTTTCTTTGGTTTAGAAAAATATGTACAATCCACCTGCTAATTTTTTTTAATATGATGTTTAATCCCTCATAAAATTATTACCATGCTTAGTTTCATGTGTCAAGGTGTTTAGATAAGTCAAGTACATCAATGTTGCAAGAGAAGCACTATTCTATGTTGTAGGTAATTTTCCCTCTATTTGCATAATCTTCATGATTTGATCATGGTTATAAGGGGTTGTGATAAATTAATTTACATGTTATAAATGTTATTTTTATAAATTTATAATTTAAATCTCACCTCTAATGTAATCTCCATGAAAGTGCAGTCATAGAACACCATACAATCAATCTGCTATATGACTATCATACCAGTCAGCTAGGTGCTTGGAAAGGAAAATCATGTTGAAATGAGGCTATTTTGTTTTTTTATAAATCCTCACAATTTGGATGGAGTTTATTTAAACATTGTGAAGGAGGCATATGAATATTTAAAGTGAGACTTATCTTCACTACCTAAGCACACAATCTACCTTTACAACTCAATATTCACCTACATGAGTCTTGGAGGATGACATCATGCTAAAACATTAGCCTTAGGGGTGGTTTCAAGATATTTGAGGTGTGAAGAGTGTATTTTTATTTTTTGAGATTAATATATATGCCATTGAAATATAATTACAATGGACACTATCCATATTAACACCCACTACCTATATACATGATAAAGCCACCTACAGGTGGTGTTAGCAAGTAGCTGAGAACTCTCACTGGAGGAGTTAGACAAGTTAAAGATTTACTTGGAGTCCAAATGTATTGTAATAAGCATAATAGAATTATTTGAAGTGTGATATTGGAAAATTAGAAGTGAAATCTATGATCAAGGAAGAATGACTATTTTTAGGGACCTAATCCCTAAAATGAGAAAATATAGGTCTGAGGCTTATGTCAGGGTTATATTACAATGGTTACAAAGATTCTTAGTGCATCCAAATGATATTTCCTTGTAGTATCCATGTAGGAGAATAAATTTACAAGATATGGATGGAATATGAATTAAGGAATCTAGTTTTGAAGAGGCTCTAACATGACATTTGTTCACTAAAGATCATTAGTGAAATCTACAGGTTTTAAACTCAAATTAGACTCTTCACCACAGGGTTATAAGACTAAGCTATGCCACTATGTTTATAGTATAATATGTAATTATAAATAGAATTTATGATCTAATTATCATTTAAATATTATGATATACTAGATATAACCTCACAACTCTACCTACAAGTTCCCTTTTCATTATAAATGTAACCTACAGGCTCATTGTAGGGTTATCATAAGGATTGAGCTAGATACTTTGGTGATGGACCTCACTCTTAGCATGAAAGGAGAAAGTGAAGTTAGAGTGTAGTGTATCCAATTTCAAAATGGATTTTATCCATTATCTTTAAGACCTATAGTAGGTAGAAACACATACAAGACCTCTCACAGTCAACTGTAGTTGACTGTGAGAGGCAGTTAACAAAGGGTATGCTTTGATGAGGTCTAACCTATATAGGGATGAGTCAAATGAATGAAAACAAGAAAAAAAGGATTAAAATTAAATTCAAGGAGGCCCATTAAATGTTTTTAAATCCCAAAATATGTAAATTAACCTATAGGTACCCCCCTCCAAAGCAAAAAACTCAGTTAGCTATAACTGTGATAGGTAATAAGAAAATTTGGGGATTTTGAGTGTGGGAAGTGTATAAGGGTGAGAAAAAAGGTTCAAAAAAATTTAAAAGGATATAATGATATTATAAATGGGGCTAAAATATTTTTCTCAAGCTCCAATTAGGTAGAATGCCTACTGAGATAGAGCTTTGGAGTAAGAAATATAGTCAGGAAGGTTACACACACAGTCTTGACTGGTCAAGTGTGAGGATACATTTTAGGGAGGTGGAAGTGATTTTAAAGATTATAAAGCATTAATAATAATTATAAAAACCTAATGACACCATCATGATGGATTTTGAATACAGAAAAAGGGTCAAATAAGGTAATATGTAGTCTATTCCTTAAACCCTGCATACAACCCCCCCCCACACAAGTCTGTTTTGGATTTTTGAGTTTTTTAAGGGTCTAAAAACCTAACCAAGGAATTATTTTTTGTATAAAATATCCTTAAAACCTATATAATCTCCTAAAATTATCAATATTATCTTATATAGAGGTCACTTCCCTCATGCATAAACCCCTACAGTCTTATCAAATGAAAAGAAAAAGATTAACTAAGAGATAAGAAAACCTTGAAATGAGGTGTGGGGAGT
>JARHVA010003897.1:1372500-1625000 GCA_037957365.1 Torreya grandis
AAAACATATACTCACGTAAATGTATATGGAATCCTCAAATACGTGGAGAGAAAAACACAAATGAATTATCTATCTAATCTTATAAAAGAAGAAATAAAGTTAGGAATACTTACCTTTGAAGATGAACCTATCAAGCCTTAATCTCTCCCTTGTCCAAGGTGCTTTGCAAGAGATTGTTGTGGTATGTAAGGATAACTAAGATAAATTAGCTCTAGGCTACACAACCTATCTAAGCATCTAAAAGACTTATCCATAAGAAAATATTCATATCTCCAAAGTAAGTATGGAACCCTAAGCTTTATTCCTCAAGTAGAATGGTTGCTAATAATTATTCTCTTATGAAATGGTGGAAAATGACCTTGTATATATAGGTGGATCTTACCCTAAATATTTTTGAGAACATCAACTATACAGGGTTGACCCAATTGACCCAATGTGTTTTCAGGGATAATTCACTAGCTTTATGTTAGGTTAGCCAAAAGGCTAACAAACCAAGAAAGTGAAGAATACCCCTAAACTGTACTAGGTCAACCTAGTCAACCTAATACAATCGATAGTAAAAAATGATGTTAAAGTAAGAAAAGGAAGAATGGAAAGAGGAAAATATTGGAAGAGGTAGGACTAAGAAGAATAAGCTTAGAGTTAATGGTTTTAAGAGACAAGTGTGTAGATGGTAAGTGGAAAAAGGGACAATAATCTTATGAAGCACCAATGGTCTACCCACCCCTTTCTCAGTACACCCCTTAAATCATGCACTTAAAGATATTGAGACTCAATAGGTTCCTAAAAGATACAAAGTGTCAGTAATCAATACAATTTTGAAAATATAATGTGTTTAATATGCCCCACTCGAAGCTCATCATGTGTCACATATGTGGAACATGGGATGGTGCTTCGAGATAAAACGTGATAACACAAAATGTTGATACTAAGTGAATTAAGTGGAAAATAAGATAAATGAAAGGATGGAATTGAAAAACACATACCTTTAACTTACCTTAGTGCCATAGATAAAGAAGTAGACTGAAAGAGATGTGAAGGTGTCTAATGTAGAGAACACTTAGACGAACTTGTAGAAGTTAGTGCAAAAAATAGCCAAAAATTGAATTTTTTGGAAGATAGGAATATGAAAATGGAAAATAATCTCTACATCATCATGAATCTAACACATTTTATGGTTTACAAAATGGATGAGTAGAAACAAAGATATAATTAAAATAAGGAATCTACAGGACAATAATTGAAAGATTTGCATTTTTGAAAAAGTGTTTTTAAATAGGGGAAAAGACAACTCATTTGTCATTATGACTTGTGAAGGAAAGAAAAGAGACATTTGGAGAGAAAATAAGCTAGGATGGTGAGGAGATGACATGATAGATAGGGAGAGGCTCCAGAGGTGGCAACAGGTGCACTATATGTATGCAACTATGAATCTCAAACTAGTTTTTGAAATTTGTATTGAATTAAGCAAATTTTTAGTAAATTTGAATTTGAATTATTTATAAATGTCAAAATCAATAAAAATTAGGTTCTAGGGGTAGTAGATAGGAAGACGGGAAATGGGTTTTAAGGATTTAGGTAGAAAGCAATAAATTTGTGCTTTTAAAAAAAATGCAAGGGGTCAATAGGAAAAAATCACTAGGTTAACCCAATCAACCTAGTAGGCTAGAGGCAAAATCCATAGTGCTAACCTAGTAGGTATGGGTTGACCCTATATATTTTATGGGATGAAGACCTAGTTTAGAGTTGTCAGGTGGTCTAAAAGGTTCAAAATGGAAAATTAGCACTAGGGAGGGGAAAATAAAGGGTTTGACTCAAATTTTTGAGTCAACTAGGCAAAAAGATAGGAAAATTTTGGTCAAAATAGTTTAACTAAAGACTTAGAAAGATATAAAAAAGTGTACAAAAGGTCAACAGAGGGTTAGAATGGTCCAAAATGACCAAGTAAGGTCAAGAAGGATTGAGAAAGATAAAAGTAAGCTAAAATGAATAAAATAAGGCAATGTAGGATTATTTTTAATGTAGAAATGTAAAAAAAATGTATTTTTAATATACATGACATGAAGGAACTAATACATCCTTTATTGTTTCTTGGGTGTAGAGATGATAGAGATTTTTGTGAATTATAGATTTGACATGGTTACCAAATTTATTAGATATGTTATTAGATGGAATTAGGGCTAGATTAGGATCTATAGGTCTAGGCAAGATACTAGAGATGTGTCAGATCCCCCTCAATGCTGACTTATTAGTCATGTTCCTCAATTAATGGGAGTGATTGACTAACACCTTTAAATAGGAGGTGGATTGGTATATAGTAGAGGTGGCTATGATGTTAGAGGATGCCCATGCCAACTTAGGGTTGCCTATAGTAGGAGTGTAGGTGACCATAGGGATACCAAATAGTCTAGAGGAGAGGAGAGCCTTAGCCATGTGGGCTACAGGTTCAGAGATGATACTATTAGGTAGGAGGATGAGTATGTTTGATGTCTATACATCATAGATTTTAGATATTCAAAAGGATGTGATAAGCCTTGTGACACAATTGGTGTCATGTCACAAATCAAATAATAGGGTACCACTATTCATGGTAACCTTGAGTAATATGATATTGGAGGAGTGATTTCTAGACAATCTAGTCTCAGTCATCTGGGTTTAAATGGTACATGATATGTATGATATGTTAGTTAAAGGGTAGAGGACCATGGGGCCAATCATATTGCTGACAACTTGGATATATGAGAGGTTTCCTATGTATCGACTAACTTGGTTGACCCATGTGGTCAATGACAAGTCACCCTGAGTGTAGAGATGGAGGGAGGACTAGGTAACATGGGTCATGCCCCATGTGCCAGTGTTGTAGTCTATGAGATGTGTAGATTGTATACAATAAAAAATGAATCATGTCCATAAATCATTCTTAGATTAGATGAGATAAAACACACCTACGCTTTTGATTGAGGGAATACAATTGTTAAGCAGGAGTATGACTAATGTGAGAATCTACTAAACCTAATTAGGGGATCACTTATCACAACACATTATGTGAGATAGGGTTCTAAAGCCTATAGTCTAACATAATTACATAACAGCCCTAAAAGAGGCCTATGATTTAATATTTCACTAATATAATAACAATAAAAGTAAATATAATCTAGTGTGTACCAAATCTTGTGACATAAAGTGGGGGTTAGAAACAAAATAAATAACCAACTAAAATAAACATGTATAGAAGACATATACTCACATCAATGTATATAAAATCCTAATACATGGAAGAGAAAAATACATATGCTCTATCTATCTACTCTTACAAAGGAGGAATAAATTTAGGAATATTTAGCTTTGAAGATGAACCCACTGAGCCTCAATCTCCCCCTTGGCCAAGGTGCTTTGCAAGAGATTATCATGGTATGTAAGGAAAACTAAGATAAATTATCTCTAGGCTACACAACCTATCCAATCATCCAAAAAATTATCCACAAGATGAGATTAGAGCTCCAAATAAAGTATTGAGCCCTAAATCTTTATTCCCCAAGTAGAATGGTCAATAGGCATATGTTTGTTCATACTTATTCACTTAATTCTTCACTCTTATCAAATGGTGGTAAATGACCTTGTATACATAGTAGTATATTGCCCTAAATTTTTTCAAGAATGTTGGTTGTGCTATGTCAACCTAGTAGACCTAACACATTTTTGAGGATAGCTCTCTAGGTCTATGTTAGGTCAGCCAAGAGGCCAAAAAATTAAAAGAGAGCAAAAGTCCCTAAATTATATTAGGTTGAATTGGTCAACCTAGCACAATTGATAGGTCAAAAGAGTTTTAAGGCAAGAAATGAAGGATAAAACATAGAAAATGACTAGAATGGATAGGACTAAGAGAATAATCTTGGGTTCAATGGTTTTAGGAGGTTAGAGTGTGGATGATAAGAGGTAAAAGGAATGAAAATCTTATGAAGCACGAATGGTCTGCCCACCCCTTTCTTAATGCACCCCTTAAGGAATGCACTCAAATAGATTGTGACTTGATAGGTTATTTCAAGATACGAAGTGTCAGTAATCAATAAAAGTTAAAAATATTATGTGTATACATATGCCCTAGTCGAAGCTCATCACGTGTCAGGTAAGTACAACATTGGATGGTACTTCAAAAATAAAACATGATAACACATAACACTGATGCTAAGTATGGTGTAGGAATTAGTAAATAAAATAAATGAAATAAATATATTGAGAAACTCATAACTTTAACTTACCTCAGTGTTATAGATAAAGAAGTAGACTGTAAGAAATGAAGGTGTCTAATGTAAAGTACACTAGGCAAACCTATAGAAGTTACTGCAAAAAATAGAAAAAAATCAAAATTTTTAGAATATAGGCATATTATAGTGTAAAATAATCTCTACGTCATCATGATTCTAATGCATTTTATAGTTTGTAAAATAGATGAGCAGAAACAAAGATAGAGGCAAAACAAGGAATTTGTCTGAAAATAAATGAAAGAATTTGAATTGCTAAAAAGTGGTTTTAAATAGGGAAAAAGAGAATTCATTTTGAATTTTAAATTTTGAAAGAGAGAAAAGAGAGATCTGATACTAGATAAGGCTATAATGGTGAGGTAATGATAGGCTAAATGAGGAGGACACCCAGAGGTGGCAACGGGTGCAGTACAAGTATGCAACTACAAATCTCGAACTAGTTTTTGAAATTTGTACTGAATTAAGTGAATTTTTGAAAATTTTAAAGGAATTTATATATATAAAAATTAAAAAAACTTAGATTCTAAGGGTATAAAATAGGAAGATGGAAAATAGGTTAGAAGGATTTAGGAAGAAAATGAGAAAAATACACATTTTGGGAAAAATGTACTAGGTCAGCACACAAAACATACTAGGTCGACTAGGTTGACCTAATAGGTTGAAATAGGGCAAAATCCATATTGTCAACCCAGTAGGTAAGGGTCAACCTAATATAATCTATAGGTTGAAAAGCTAAAATAGAGTGAGAAACTAGTTTGTAAGGGCCAGAATGAAAACTCATAACTAGGGAGGGGAAAATAAGAGGGTTGACTTGGAATTTAAAGTCAACTATGATAAAAATATGGAAATTTTGGTCAAACTAGGTTTACTAAGGAACCAAAATAAGCACAAAAAGTGTGCAAAATGTTGAAAGAGGGTGAGAATGGCCCAAAATAACCAAAAGAGGGCAAGAGGGACAAAGCAAGCTAGAAATAGGATAAAATGAATAAGTTAATAATAGTTAGGCTTGTGTTTTAATTTAAAAGTGTAAAAAAAATGTGTAAATAATGTATTGTGATTATGCATGACATGGAGGAACTAATAAATCCTTTGTTGTTTCTTGGTTATAGAGATGGCTAAGATTTTAGAGGTTGGTGGTCATGTATTTATTGGCAGATTTGTTAGAGGGATTGATAGATGGAGATTGAGCTAGATTGGTAGCCATATGTTTAAGAGGTATATCTGAGATGTGTAGGATGCCCCTCAGTGTTGAATTGTTAGTTATGTTATTGGGATGTTGGGAATGGCTTACTAACACCTTCAGATGAGAGGTGGATGGGGATGTGATAGAGGTGGGTATCACACTAGAGGATGTCCATGCCATCTTTAAGCTACCTATATTAGGAACATCGATGACCATAGGGATACTAGATAGCTTAGAAGAGAGGAGAGCCTTAGCCATGTGGGCTATAGGATCAAAGACAATATTGAGAGGATGGAGAGTCATTATGGATGATGTGTATATATCATAGATTGTGGACCTATAAAAGGTAGTGATAGGCCTTGTGACACAATGGGTGCTTTGTCATAAGTTAGATGGCAAGGTACCACTATTCATGGTAGCCTTGAGCAAGATGATGTTGGAGGAGGGGGTATTATACAATCTAGGTTTTGTCATTTAGATCTAGCTCGTACATGATCTATTCAAGATGCTGGTCAGAGGGAAGAAGACTATGGGACTGATCATACTAATGACAACATGGATATATGAGAGATTTCACATGTATCAATTGGCTAGGTGACTCCATGTAGTCGATGATAGATTACCTTGAGTATAGAGATGGAGGGAGGACTAGGTAGCATGGACCATGCCCCAAATGCTAGTGCTATAGTTAGTGAGACATTTAAACATAGTGTGGTAGCCATATGAGCACATAAAAACTACATGGGTGAGCTGGCACATAGTTTCACTAGCACTCAAAAAGAGAGAGAGGTGATTAGACATTATACATGGTGGATAAATCCACATCTATCAGCATAGGTACCATGATAGATGGGTTTAACTCATTTAGTGACACTGATACTGATGCTTGACCAGTGGGCTTGGAATGTGAGGGAGCCATGAGGGAAGAGGGGACTTGGACCACTGATAGAGAGGTCAATATTGAGGCCATGTTAGGAGTGACCATGGACTGGTCAAGCATGATAAGTGGTAAAGGAGGAGGTAGAGGAGGCAATGATACTAGATGTACCACTACTAGCCCCATAACAAGATGAGTAAAAACCACTGACATAGTGGTGATAGAGATAGGAGAGAGTGGAGGCTATAGACATCCTAAATGATCCCATATATGCACCAAAGGAGATGCTATAGAGACCACTCAAATGGAGGTTGAGATAGAAATAAGCCACTATATCCAGGTTCAATCTGAGGAGGTGACCTACCAAGGAGGTACTAGGAGGCGCTATATATAGGGATACTATGTAGGTGATCATGTAGATGATGATATCATAAGAGATGAGACACAAATAGGTATGAATATGGTTAAATTATTTCTTAAGTTTTTATGTGGTAGTATAGAGATATAGATAGATATTATGAGATATGATAGTGATCTAATATCCATTTGGTGTGATTTTATAGGTATACCTAAAGATGAGGGGGAGAAATGGGGGTCCCTAGTGAGGGGATCACTCCATGACATCCTAGATGAGACTTTACATCCATATAACCCCATGAAATTAAAGGATCTAAGTGTACCATCTACCCCAACTCAGGTGAGCTAGTTTAGATTAACTGGTGAGGCAATGAGGTAGATATAGGTGCAAAGGGAAAGGGTGCACCACCAATAGAGATGGGTGTCAATGAGAGATAGGCATAAAAGGCCTTGGTATATGAGAGAGTTATTCATTTGAATATAGTGACATAGATTATGTAGGCATATACAGTGAAGTATACTTAGTTGACTCAGGCACATACAACAACCCAGATTGAGTTGGGGTAGGCACAAGTGCAAATAGCACACCTACAAGGATAGGTAGAGGGATTGAGATCTCAAATTGCCTCATTATAGTGTATCATTTGGAAGATTTAGACTAAGGCCTTAGTAGGTAGTGTGGCTAGGCCATGAGATATACATGATGAAGCTCAACCCTAGTACTGAGGCTTTGTATATGGTTGTTTATGTTTTATCAAACTCATGGTATATATATGATGTATTTTTTTGGCTTATTAGTATTGGTTATGTATGTTGTTTTTATGGTTTTTGTATTTATTCATTATGGTTAAGGCTATAGATGCTTTGGATATATTTATTTCTAGCACATGTATTTTAGCTTTATTGTATATGCTATGGGAAATATATGTAGTGTGGTTTATTTTCTAACATTATGGAGTATAAATGCATGGTTAAAAAGAAACAAGTGAAAAAGGACTTAGAAAAATATTATCAATCAAAGAAATATACTACACACTAATTCAAGTTGGGAAATGTATAATAACAAAAAATATAAAAATCCAATAAAATGGCAAATAAGATGGTAAAAGGGGATTTGTTTTTAAACCAATGTAATATATTTTTGAACCAAATTAAAAAAAGTAAAATCATACTAGATATCATGTTTGGAAGTATGACAAACAATGCAATAAAATGGAAGGTATGTAAAAGGGCACAAATGGTAATAAAAACAAATAAAAAATTAAGTCAATCAATTATAATATTTCATGATGGAAAGTACAAAATAAAAATAAAATTTAAAAAAACTTGGTCTTAAATTTATCATACTAATTCAAGCTGGGAAGTATGAGAAATTTAAGAAATGGTTGTAATCTTATATGCACTCAAAAAATAATAAAAATAAAAAGTGAAAGAAAAATGAAGTAAACATAAAACATACTAAATATCAAGATGGGAAGTATGTCAATGATGTATAAAATCATAATCTATCGAATCGTATCTCTTATTTGACACATAATTTGGATGGTGACTTGTTTATTGGAAAATTTTGTGAGGAGGGCTGGGTCCTATCCATAGTCTTACACTAAAACTCATAAAATAAAAAGCCAAGGGGTACCAAATCAAGATTGGTAAGTAGAAGGATAAGTAATGGTAAATCAAGGATGGGGTAATAGGATGGAAAATATGGTAATTTGTGAGGGATGCCAGGTCCTATCCATGATCTTACAAAGCAAATCATAAATGAAATCCCATGGGGAGTGATCAATAAGCAAACCAATATTTCCCAGGAGGAAATATGAAGGAAAAGGAATGAAAAAGGGAGTGTAAGAAGCAAGACTTAGGAATCTTATGATAAGACCTTAGGAGGAAAGAAGCATACTAAAGACATAAGAAGACACTAAGGGACTATTGGTCATTTAGGTACAAAGGAAACCCACTTACTATAGACACAAAGATTTTTAGGTAAATAGGTGTACTACTAAGATCAATTCATGATGGTAGATTGGTACAAGGAAAAGTAAAATGGACCTACCTTCCCATGATGTGTTCCCTACTCTTCAAGATGCCTTATAGAGCTGTCGGTATACTATGAAGATTGGGTACTTGCATGAGAAAGTAGGTAGCACTAAAATATTTTTTTATTCTCCTATTCTAATCTACTAGCCTACCGCACCCCAAAGGATCTCGGCTCTATCGTGAGGCCAATTGTGGAATGTGATTTGAATCATGTCTTTTACTATGATTATACTTATAAGAATATTCAATATTTTTTCCTTTTGATATAATTATATTTTATTTAAATGATTTGGATTTTAACTTTCTTCCTAAGGCTTTTTATGATTCCTCCTCCATACAGATTTGGAATGACCAATCATGAGAGAGATAGTGACACACAAAAATGAGCTATAGGCTAAGGATAAAGAAAACTAAGTATCTCAAGATAAAAGATTGACTAGAACACTTAGGCTTGACAATGAACTGAGCATGTGATCTCAAGTTTCAACCATGTATATGCTTAGTTTGTGGAAAAGGGAAGAAGGGAAAAAGGATATCTAAAGGAGGATCAGTGAAAGGAAAT
This sequence comes from Torreya grandis, assembly GCA_037957365.1. Classification (NCBI taxonomy): domain Eukaryota; kingdom Viridiplantae; phylum Streptophyta; class Pinopsida; order Cupressales; family Taxaceae; genus Torreya; species Torreya grandis. The sequence goes on from JARHVA010003897.1 coordinate 1,381,779, forward strand.
AGTAATGAGAAAGATTGCTTGATAACTGGTCACATGGTAATAGGAGATAGTAATAAAAGGGAAGAGGGTAGATATAACCAAGTCACCATGACAAATATTTAAGAAAAATAAAGATAAGAAATCAAATAATCATGAAGATACAAGGGAAGAGTATTGAGAAAAAATCTAAAGGAAAAGAAAGTAATGATAAAGGAAAAATATAGTAATGATAAGGAAAATATAAGTATATGCAAAAATAAAAAACAATAACATAAGCTAACTATAGTACAACAAGAAGGAGAAATATGATATAAGGTAAGAAATAATTTAACATAGTGTCAAATGATATAATCAAAATAGAAATAAGATTGGAGCACATGTCCAATCCAAATATAAATGAATAAGCACCATGTGTATGCTAATAAATATTGGTAATTTTTTCCACACACATTATCCAATACATCAGATAAGTCTTTATGAATCTATAATCGAATTGATGCTAAGGTCTTATAAATCTTTAACAAATACTAGGCAAATACTTATTTTTAGATCTCCTCAAAAAAAAGTAGGAATGCTCAAAGGATCTTGCTGAGGAGGAAGGTTAGGAAAAGGATAGTTAAGAGAATGCATGGAAATATGATCTACAGGAGAAGAAGGAATCAAAGGTGGAGAAGGATCCATAGGTGAGGCACTCATGAGTGGAGAAGGATCCACAGGTGAGGGAGGGTCCACAGGAGGTGATGAAACCACTGAAGGTAGATCTATGAGAGAAGAAGGAGGAACCTTCTTGTGGGAATGACCTATGGGAAGAATGGTATAAGGTCTAGGTATGGATATAAGATGATCTCTAAGATGTTTTTGAAGAATTTGGCAATGATCAATGTGATGTGTGCCGCATAGGTACCATAGACAATATACCTCATCATACTTAGGTAAATATTCAGGAAGTACCTTCAAGGGAGGTATGGATTTGTTTAATGATGGGGAAAAATGATGAAAGGTATCAATATACTGTCTCAAATTATGACAATTTTTAGAAGAGTGATTATCTATCCCATGAAAACAACATATATGCTTGTGAGTGGTTTTATGACCACTCACAAAAGGAGGTGAATTAGAAGCAGAAAAAGTGGAAGGGGATACATCAGCCCATTTGGTGGGAAAAGGAGCCATCTTAGGTAGTGGAAGAAAACCATCATCAAGGGAGGATGATGATGGGGAAGGAGTGGAACTAGGCTCAATAGGAGGAGCAATAGGATGAGAAGTAGGAAGAGGCTCAACAATAGTAGGAGAGGAAATAGGCTCAACTAGAGTGGAAAAAGGAACAAGATTAACTATAGCTGACCCTACTGAAAGAGGGGTAGGATTTATAGAAGGTCTAAGGAGGACTACCTTAGGTGTGGAAAATTAATAAGGTCTAGTCATATCATGACCCAAGAGCATGTTCCTAAGTGGTTCCTCAAAAAATAGAGATATCGACACCATCTTTATCCTATGATAAAGAGGAAAAATACAAGAATCAGGAACTATAAAATAAAGAAAATGATGTGAAAAGACTCAAGTAAAGAAGAATAATAACAAACCATCTTGGTATCAAAAGCCTGGATAGGGCCACCTAAAAAAGTATCATCTAAAGAATAGCCATCATCATAATTTAGATTATGAAGATTGATGACACAGGTCAGGATGACCTTGTTATTAGATAAAGCTTGGTGAACAGAGAGCCTATTCTTGGTTAAGACTATGAGAATGTCATTGCAAGGAAGCTTATGAGAATGGGGCTACAAGGAATTAGGAAGTTACGAGATGAGATGAGGTGAGAGATTTGAAGTTTTTATCTTTAAGCTAATCTCATTGGGCTCATCATCATCAGAGTCTAAAAGGTTGGGAGGAATGTTACCAATGAGCTTAGGATGCCCATTGTAACCTCTAGTTGAGTTGATAGGAAAGTTAAAATTCTATGACTCATGGAATGGAACACTAGGCAAAGGTTTAAGAGTAGGAATCTTAAAGACACCATGATCTTGGAATTTTTTAAAATTCTAAGGGTTAGTATCTCCTTTAATCCTATAAATGGCTCTATTATGAGAAAATTTTATGCATTGGCAAGTGGAAGATGTGATGGCTTGCATACAATGAGTCTATGGCCTACCAAACAAGATGTTATATGAAAGGGGAAAGTTGAAGATCATAACCTTCACATGAATGGTGATAGGTGGGATGGTAATGGGAAGCCACACAGACCCTAAAGGAGACATTTGGCTTCTATCATATTATTGGCATGTGTTGTGTGTAGATTTAAGATTAAATTAAAAATACACAAGGGTCTTAATAAAATCAAGGAAGGCAACACAAGTGATAAAACCCTTATTTATTAAGGATCACTTGACTTGGATATCACCTATTTGGATGTTAATAAATAATGGAGGATCATCTACACAAAGTAAAATCTCATCTAAAATCATGGATGTGATAGGAAATCATAAATAAATAGAAGTGTCTATAGTTTCATCAATGTTAATGGACATTTATTCATATTTATATAAGATACTATCCTTAGATCCAGATAAATTAGCTTCCCATCTTGTTAGAGGAGGGGAGGGACATTCATCTCAAATAAGAGTTTCATGAGGTAGTTTTTATGATGTGAAAATGCCCTCATGAGTTTGAGAAAAGGGATTTGGGATGGAAGATTAGTAAGTTATGTAATGGGATCCCATTCATCATAAACCATAAGGAGATTATTAGATATAGGTGTGTGATGATCAAGAAGATATTTGGAAGGTAGATCCAAAGAGCATTGAAACTTATGTTGATAAGAATGAGAAGGTTGAGAAGAAGGTTATAAATTATTTGATGATGAAGAAGTAGTTGGTTTAGATTGATCTTGAAATTTGGAATAAGTGTTAGTATAAATTTGATTGTCATTCGTATTAGAATATGGTCAGAGAGAAATATAAATAGTATGAGATGTGTCATCCAGGAGGGAATTATAAATTGAATCATCAAAAGAAATAAGATCTTCTTGCCTCAATTCATTTAAATGAGTTGGAGAATAATCTTAGATAACATGATATGTATTATGGGAAGGAGTGTAGATAGGTTGTGAATCAATGAAAGCTACCACTCTTCACATATTGGTCATGCTAACCACATTCTCTTCAAAATTTGGTTCAACAAGACTTTCTACATTATTGGTGGAAGAAGTGGGCTTGTGTTGACTTTCTTAGATTGGTTGATGATTAGTTATGGGGTCTTTATAGATAGATAAATGAGCATTTTCTTGATTTAAGGCTTGAGTTTTATCATGTGATTTATAGTCTTTGAAATCAATCTCATAAGCTTGTTGACACTTATGGATAATAGAATCATGATCAAAATTTGGGCCAAGAAGAAAGTCCATGGATAAATTGTGGAGTTGCCTATAAGTCTCATGAGAGTGACCCCAATTATCATGAAACCAACAAAACTTATTAGGATCATACCATTATTTCATAGGTTTAATAGGGTCAAGCTCTCAAGGGAGAAGCCAAGGTATATTTTTAATCAATTTGGTCGAGGATAAAGGATTATGGACATTAACGTTGTTTCTTGAGAAACGAGGATTAATGCATTGTTGAGAAGGCACTGGTTCTAAAGAAAGGGTAGAAATGATATCTTGAACATTATGAATGGTGTCATATGAATTGGTAATACCATTATTGGGAATTTTATGGTTTTTGTTCTTTACTAATAGGTAAGGGCCTCTAGAAGGTTGGGTAGCTTGAATTGATGCATGAGGAAATATTATCTTTTATCTTGATCAATGGTTTCCTCCAAGGTACACGAAGAAAGGGTATGAACTCGATATTATAATTTAGGAAATAAAGCATTTGTAAAGAGATGAAATAGATTGTCATTCACCATGTTATATTCCCATTTGTTTGAAAAATTCTTCCATTGCTTAGCAAAGGATTAGGAAGTTTCATTTTCATTTTGTTTAAAATTAATGAAATGAGCCAAAATATTCTCAAGAAGATCACTAGTTTGAAAGTATTGAAATAAAACATTTACTAAGTCCTCCAAACTAGTGATAGATTGTGTTCTAAGTTGATTTTTGTGTTCTAAGTTGATTGTGCCAATCCAAGGCATCACTGATGAGTTTTTTGGCTAAGATTTTGGTATTAGCAAAGGTATTTAACTTGACCCAATACTTATAAATATTTCTAAATGTCTTATGATGAAGGGTAGGATTGGTTGATCCATTATAGGAAATTGTAGGTATTACACCTCTAATGTCAATATTAGTAATTTAGGTGGTAAGAGGTTCATTATATAAATGTTTGATGACTTTTTTGACTAATATAGGTTAAGGAATGAGATTACCTTGATAATCTCAAAGAAGGGGAGGAGGAACACTTTGGTTATGTGTGCCCCAAGCCATTGGTTGAGGATTGGATTGAAGATTAATAAGGTGGTTTTGCAATCACATCATTTTATTCATATTATGAGCTTAGAATGTGTTCATTTGATTGAGAGTTTGTAATAATAGTTGATGAGTTTGATTAGTGTTATTAGAATAAGTAGTATTAGTGTTTGTGTTGGTATTAGTGGCTTGGGTACCACTATTAGTGTTGGTATGATCTTGAGAAAAGCTATGAGAATTTGAGGCACTAGTGGAAAAAATTAATTTTGAAGAAAAAGATGGATTAGTAAATGGTTGAGAAGAGGAAGAATTAGAAGCATGAGTGCCTTGGGTATCAAATGATGAACTAGTGGAAGGATTAATGATAGTGGATCTTATGAGAGGCTCACTAGATGTAGAGCCTACCATGTTAGTTGAGATACTAGGCATGGAGGTGGAAGAAGCTAAAGAAGAAGATGTCATAGCATAATAAGGAGTAAATATTTAAGGAAGAAGTTGAGAAGAAAATAAATTGGTACCCCTAGATCAAGTTGAGAAAGTGGGAGTAGGAGAATGAGTTTCTTCAGCTTGATGACTAATCATGAGGTTATATATGGTATAAGGATCCTTCCATCTATGTTGATGGAATTTTGTGATTAAGAAAAGAATTTAAGGAGTATAATATAACTCAATTTGATCCTATAAGAGAATAATGGGTTTTAATACAAAATATTATGAGGAGGGGTCCCATAATCCATCATGTGGGTTGTAATATAAACATTACTAGCCTTTACAAAAGGAGCCCTATTTTGTCTATGGGAGACCCTATTAGGATTGGTGAATTTCATCATGTATGTTGATTAAATTTTAGTGTTGTCACCAAATATAAAGTCCATCATGAAAGGAAAAGAGACAAGATGAGAAGGCAAATAATTAGAAAGTGACTGACAATAGTACTAGGTTGACCTGGTTGACCTAGTGCAAACTGTATTGGGTCTATAGTATCAACCCATTTAAATGAATAGTGACTGGTAGAATAAGGTAAAGGTGTTGTAAACAACACTAATTTAACTAGGTTGACCTAGCATAGTATATAGGGGATAAAAAAAGATAGTGGGTTGATAGGGTCAACCTAGCACAACAGACAGGGAAGAAAAAAAATGATAACAAGCTATGAATTGAAGCAAGATAATTGCAATTAATGCAATAAAGTAGCAATTATTGAAAGGGAAACAAATAATTAATTGAATTGATGTTGGCTAATCTAGTTCATGCATATAAAGAAATTTCTTACACTAACACTGGCTAATGTAAGATTTTGCACACATTGATCAAAGATCAAACAAATAACTTGAAAGTAAAGTTATCTACTTGGTTAACCTAGAATGTTGATTAGATTATTAATAATTATTTTAAGTGTAAAGGTAAAATTAGCTATAAGTAAAGTAATAGATAACAATCTAAGGATAGTTTTAGGTAAGTTTAAGATGAAAGGGACTGTAGTGGTAATGATATAGGCTTAGTATTGGAGCCTACCCCCTCACTTCACACACCAAAAAGATAAGGGTGTTGGGTGATTATCCAAAATATACCATTAACCATACTTTATACTTGACTAGATCATCAAGTTGACTTCCCCCTTGGTGATGAAATCTAAGTAGGTTATCCTGGGTAGTGAAATGTTTAAATGCATTTTGATGTTATGTGATTGGCCATGTGTGTAAATAAATAGAAATAGTGTAACTAAGTGATTGATTTAAGATCCCTTAATTAGAGTATGTGAGCTATTCTAAGCATATAAACAACTAAAAATAAAGATGTGATTAAGATATATGGTTAATCCTAGCTTTGAAACAAGGTATAGTTAAAAAATTATATAGACAATCATATACAATAGGGTTGACAGGGTCAAACCTATACTATGGAAGCAAAGTCTAAAAATGAACTAGGTCAGTCAGGTCAACTTAGTTATTTCAAAACATAGAACATAGAACTAGGTCCATAGGGTCAACTTAATTGACTATGCAGAGGCAGTTTTGAAGACTACAAACTATGAAAGGAAAGTAAAAAAACAAAAAGATACAGAGAAATGGAAACTCACCTGAGTGGTTTAGATATAAAAATAGAAAATATTATTGATCAAGAAACTTGGAGAAAACTACCAAAAACTTATAAATTGGGTCTATTTGGTTGACCAAGCAATACAAAAACTTGGTGAAAAAGTGTTGAAAATGCACTAGGTTGACCTAGTAAGCTAAACATGAAGTATAAAGATTGGGAAAAACTACACTTGGTTGAGCTATTCAATCTAGTTTTCTAAACAAAATTTTGCAAGTTCTAAAACCTGTAATGGGTTGAGCTAGTCGAGCTAGTTACTTGTTCTTTCAAACCTATGCATAGAGATAAATAAACTAGGTCAATCCATCATAGTAAATATATGATAAAAATAAAGATGAATAAAAATGAAATAAGTGAAATAAATCTTATAATGGTTTGATTCACATCAGGTTCACTAGATTGTATGTAATAAAAAATGCATCATGTCCATAAATCAATCATAGATCAGATGGGAGAGAGCACACCTACACTTCTAATTGGGGGCATACAATTGTTAAGTAGGAGCATGACCAATGTGAGGATTTTCTAGACTTGATTAGGGGACACTTGTCACAACACACCGTGTGAGATAAGGTTCCAAAGCTTATAATCTAACATAATTACATAACAACCCTAAAAGAGTCCTATGATTTAATATTTCACTAATCTAATAACAAGAAAAGTAAAGATAATTTAGTGCACACCAAAGCTTGTGGCACAAAGTGGGGGTTAGAAACAAAACAAATAAATAACTAAACTAAACATGTATAGAATACATATACTCATTTCAATGTATACAAAATCCTAATACATGGAAGAGAAGAATATATATTCTTTATCTATCTACTCTTACAAAGGATGAATAAAGTTAGGAATACTTACCTTTGAAGATGAACTCGTTGAGCCTCAATCTCCCCCTTAGCCAAGGTGATTTGCAAGAGATTGTCTTAGTATGTAAGGACAACTAAGATAAATCAGCTCTAGGATACACAACCTATCTAAGTATCTAAAATACTTATCTATAAGATGACATTCAAAGCTTCAAAGAAAGTATTAAACCCTAAAGATTTATTCTCCAAGTATATTGGTTAATAGGTAGATGCTCATTTGAACTTATTTGCTTAATTATTTCCTTTTATCAAATGGTAGTAAATGACTTTGTATATATAGTAGTATCTTTCTATAAAACCTTTTGAGAATGTCAGTTGTGCTAGGTTGACCTAGTCAACCTAGCAGATTTTTGAGGCTAACTCTCTAGGTCTATGCTAGGTTGACCAAGAGGCCAACAAAATAAAAGAGAGAAAAAGTCCATAAACTGTACTAGGTTGACTTGCTTGACCTAGCATAATCGATAGGTCAAAATGGTGTTAAGGAAAAAAATGAAGGATAAAACATAGCAGATGATTGGAATGGATAGGACTAAGAAGAATAAGCTTGGGTTTAATGATTTTAGGAGGATAGAGTGTGGATGACAAGAGGTAAAAATAATGACAATATTGTGAAGAAATGATGGTATACCCACCCCTTTCATAGTGCACCCCTTAAGGCATGCACTTAAAGAGATTGAGATAAGATAGGTTCCTATAAGATACAAAGTGTCAATAATCAATAAAAGTAAAAATATTATGTGTATACATAGACATTATGTGCTAGCCATACAAGCCCATAAAAACTACATGGGTAAGTTAAGACATAGTTGTACTAGTGATAGAGAGGACAAAGGTGATTGGACACTACTTTTGGTGGAGAGAGCCACATATGGCTACATGAGTACCTAGATAGATGGGCCTACCTCATTCAGTGACACTAATACTAATGCTTGAGTAGTGGGATTGACATGTGAGGGAGCCAAGGGGGAGGAGAGGACTAGGTCCACTAGTAGTGAGGCTGATAGTGAGGCCACATCGAGAGTGACCATAGACTGGTTGGGTACAATGAGGAGTTAAGTAAGAGGATAGGGATGTAGATGTAGAGATACTAGATGTACCACTACCAAATCTACATTAAGTTTAACAATAGCCACCAAGGACATGATGTCAATTGAAGTAGGAGGTAGAGGAGAGAATGAAGACTATTACCATCCTAGGTGACCCCATAGGTGAGCTAGAGGAGATGATATAGAGACCACTCAAATGTAGGGTGAGACTAACACAAGCCATGATAACTAGGTTTGAGCTAAGGAGGTGGCCTACATAGGAGGTACTAAGAGGCCACATATATGGGGAGACTATGTTAGGTGGTCATGTAGATGGTGAGACCATAGTATCCAATACACAGATAGGTAAAAAGAGATGCTTAAATAAGTTGCTTGATTTTTGTTTAGATAGATAGATATTATGAGATATGACAATGATCTGATAACTATCTTATGTGATTTTTTAGGTGTAGTTGATGATGAAGAAGAGAGATGGGGGTACCTAGTGAGGGGAACATTCCATGACATCCCAGATGAGATTCTATAGCCACCATTTGCCCCAACTCATGTGAGCTAGTTCAAATTAGCTAGAGAGGAAATGAGGTAGATATAGGTATAGGGGAGAGGATGAAGCCACCAAAAATGATGGGTGTAGGGGAGTTATAGGCATAGTAGGCCCTAGTAGATGAGATAATTACACATCTAGATATAGTAGCATAGATGACAAAGATCTAGACCCAACTAATGGAGTCACAGATGTGAGTAACACACATAAAGGGATTGGTAGAGGGACTAAGATCTTGGATGGTCTCCTTACAACATACCATTTGGAGGATTTAGATTGAGGCCTTAACAAACAACATGGCTTGGCCATGAGATAGATAGGATGGGACCCAACCATAGACTGGGACATTGTATATGGTTACATTTATTGTATAAAACTCATGATATATATATATATATATATATATATACACACACACATATATATCATTTTGGCATATTATTTTTGGATGTGTATGTTTCCATTGTGGTTGATTATGGTTGAGGTTGTGGATGATTTGGATATATTTCTTTCTAGCACATGTATTTAACTTTGTTGTATATGTTATAGGAAATATATGAGATGTGGTTTCTTTTCTAGCATTATGAAGAACACATGCATGGTTAAAAAGAAACAAGCAAAAGAAGTTAGAAAAATATAATCAATCAAGAAAATGTACTACACACTATCTCAAGTGGGGAAATGTGTAATAACAAAAAAAATGATTAAGTATAAACAATCAAGAAAATGGCAAAACAAGATGGTAAAATGGGAATTTTTTAAAAAACCAATGTGAAAGATTTTGACACCAAATTAAAACAAGTAAAATCATACTAATATCACTTTGGGAAGTATGACAAACAAATTAATAAAATGGAAGATATGAAAAAGGACACAAATGGGATAAAAAAATAATTAAGTTAATCAATCATACTAAATCATGCTGGGAAGTATGAAAGAAAAAAACAATTATAAAATATTGGTCTTAAATTGGTCATACTAATTCAAGTTGGGAAGTATGAAAAATTCAAGAAATGGTTGAATTCTTACACACACTTGGAAAATAAGAAAATAAGAAGACAAAAGAGAAATAAAGTAAGCATAAAACACACTAAATCAAGCTGGGAAGTATGTAAAATGACATGTAACTTCATAATCCGTCGAATCTTATGTCAAATTTCACATATGTAATTTGGATGGTGACTTGGGTATTGGAAGATTTTGTGAGGAGGGCCAGGTCTTATCCACGGTCTTACATTTCAACTCAAAAAAGAGAACACCACTAGGGTGAAAAAATTGGGATAATTAGGTAATCAAAGGATGTGGCTAATAGGAAGTAAAATGTGGTAATTTATGAGGAATATCGGGTCCTACCTACGGTCTTACAATGTTACTCACAAATGAAATCCCAAAGGGAATTATCAGTACACCAAACAACAAATTTCTAACGAGGAAATATAAGGGATATAAAGAGTGAAAAGTGGAGTGTAAAAATCAAGACTTAAGCATCTTATGAGAAGACCTTAGGAGGTAATAGGCATGCTAAGGACATGAGAAGACACTAAGTGACTAGTGCTCATCTATGTATAAAAGAAACCTATTCACTATAGACACAAAACTTTGTAGACAAATGGGCATGATACTAAGATAAACTCATGAAGGTAGATTGGTACAAGAAAATAAAAAGGACCTACCTTCCCACGATGTGTTCCCCACTCTTTAGGACCCATTACAAATACATTGGTCTACTAAGAAGGTTAGATACTTACGTGAGAAAGTAGGTAGCACGAAAAGATGTTTTATTTTTTTTAATTCTCCTCTTCTAATATATTGGTCTACCATACCCCAAATGACTTTGGCTCTACCATGAGGCTAACTATGGAGTTTGAGCTTCAAATAAAAGAATGATATGTGCTTTGAATCACATCTTTTAGTATTATTTGAATTTTAAGAATACTTTTGCCTTTTAATATCATTGCCTTTTGTTAAAATGATTTGGCTTTTAACTTTATTTTGAAGGATTTTTTAAGATTCCTGCTCCATACATATTTGGAATGAAAAATCATGAGAGAGATAATGATACACATGAATGAGCTATAACTAAGGCTAAAATAAGCTAAGTAACCAAAGACAAAGACTGACTAGGACACATAGGCTTGACAATGAACTAGCATGTGATCTCAAGTCTCAACTGTGTATATGCTTAGTTTGTGGGAAAAGGAAGAAGGGAAAATAGGAGATCCAAAGTAGATCAGTAAAAGGAAGTAGTAATGAGATATATTATTTTATAAATGATCACATGGGAAAGGGAGATAATAACCAAGGGGAATAGGGTAAGTATAACCAAATCACCATGATAAATTATCTATGAAAAATAAGGATAAGAAAGCAAAAAAATCATAAATATACAAGAAGAGAGTTTTGAGGAAAAAATTAGAAAAAAGGAAAGGGAAATTAATGATAAAGCAAAGATAATCATATGCAAACATATAAAAGGTAATATAAGAAAGATATAGTACAATAAGTAAGAAATCATGATAGAAGATAAGCAAAAATTTGACATAGTGTCAAATTATATAACATATAAAAATAATATTAGAGCACACATCCAAACCAAATATAAATTTGAAAGCACCATGCATGTGATCATAAATAATATTAAATATATCCACACACACTATCCAATACATAAAATAGGTCTTTATGAAGTTGTAATCAAACTATTGCTAAGGTTCCATCAATCTTCAATGAATACTGGGCAAATACTTCTTTTCTAATCTCCTCAATTGAAAAAGTAGGAATGTCATAGGAGAAGAAAGAGGGCATTCTTGTGGGAATGACCTATGGGAGAAGTGTTAAAAGGTCCAAGAATGGCTGTAAGGTGATCTTTGAGATGTTATTTTAGGATGTGATAATGATCAGTGTGATGGGTGTCGTAGAGATGCCATAGTCAATATACCTTAGAATACTTAGGTAAATATTTAGGAAGTACCTTTGGGGGAGGTATGGATTTTTATGATGATGGGGAAGAAGGATGAAAGGTATCAAGATATTGTTGCAACTTGAAATAATGGGTGGAAGAATGGTTATCTGTCCCATAGAAGCAACATATGTGCCTGTGAGTGGTTTTAGTAGAAATACTCATAGAAGGAGGTAAAATAGGAGTAGAAGAAGCTGGAGAACACTCATCAACCCATTTGGTGGGTAGAAGATCCATCTTAGGTAAAGAATTAAACCATCACCAAGGGAAGGTGATGATCAGGAAGGAATGGAACTAGGCTCAATGGAAGGATTAATATTATCAAAAGTAGTAGGGTCAAGAATAGTATGAATGGGAACAAGATGAACTATAATAGGCACAAGAAGAGGCTCAACTATAGCAAGCTCTACTGAGGGAGTGGTATGATATACAAAGGGTCTAAATAAGGTCATATTAACCTTAGGGGTGAACCAATGATATGATTTAAGGAACCTAAAAAAGTGGAAAGCCCTGATCATAGCATAATCCATGTGCATAGTCCTATGTGACTCCTAAAAATTTCAAAAATGAGGAACTATAAGTAAAGAAAAGTGATGAAATGCACAAAAAGACTCAAGTACATAAGAAAAATAAGGAACAATATTGGAATCATGTGCTTGGTTAAGACTGCCTAATTATAGATCATCTAATCTTGGTTAAGCTCTCATGGAAGAGGCCTAGGTAAACACTTAAGCAATCCAGTCGAGGATAAAGGTTTGTGAACATTGATATTATTAGGTGAAGAGAAATGAGGATTAGTATATTATTAAGAAGAAGGATATGGTTCTAAAGAAAGGTTAAGAATGAAAACTTGAACATTGTGAATGGCATCATAAGAATTGGTAACACCATCATTGGTGATATTATGGTTTTTATTCTTAAGTAAGAGATGATGACCCGTAGAAGGTTGGGGTGGCTCAAATTGATGAATTAGGAAATATTGTCTTTTGTCTTGGTCAATATCTTCCTCTAAGGTACATGGAGAGAGAGCGCAAACTTGATATTGAAGTTTAGGAAAGAGAGCATTAGTAAAGAGATGAAAAATATTGTCATGTGCTATGTTATGTTCACATTTATTTGACAAAGTCTTCCATCTCTTAACAAAGGCTTGGGTAGTTTCATTCTTATGTTGTTTACAATTAATGAAATGGGCCAAAGTTTTTTTAAGAAGATCATTAGTTTGGAATTCTTAAACTAAAGAATTCCATAAGTCCTCCAAACTAGAAATGGAATGAGCTCTAAGTTGATTGTACCAATCCAAGGCATCGCCCATGAGAGTCTTGGTTAGGAGCTTGGTAGCAGTAAAGGTGTTTAGTTTGACCCAATCCTTGTAAATATTTCTAAATGTTTTAAGGTGAAGAGTGGGTTGGTTGAGCCATTATAAGAAATTATAAGTGTTATGCCTCCTATATCAATGTTAGAAATTTGAGTAGTGAGAGGTTCATTTTGTAGATGCTTGATGGTTTTATTGATTAAAGGAGGTTAAGGAATGAGATTTCATTGATAATATCAAAGAGGAGGAGGGGGAGCATTTTGGTTATGTGTGCCCCAAGCTATTGGTTGAGGATGAGATTGAAGATTAAGGAGGTGGTTTTTCATTCTCATCATTTGATTTGTGTTATGAGATTAAAAGGTATTCATTTGATTGAGAGTTTTTAATAAAATTTGATGTGTTTTATTAACATTAGAATCATTAATATTGGTATTTTTGTTGGTATTAGTGGCTTGGTATGATCTTGAGAAGGATTGTGAGAATGTGAGGCATTAGTGACAAAATTTTCTTGTGAAGAAAAAGATGGATTAGTGAATGGTTGAGAGGAAGAATCACTAGAAACATGATTTCCTTGGGTAGAAATCAATGAACTAGTGGAAGGATTAAGGATGGTAGATCTTATGAGAGGCCCAAAAGATGGAGAACCTACCATGTTAGTTGAGATACTAGGAATGGAGGTAGAAAAGGTTAGAGAATAAGAAGTCATGGCATAAGAAGGATTTGAAATTAAAGGAAGAGGTTGAGAACCAAATAAAGTGGTACCTCCAAACCCTATTGAGAAAGTAGGAATAGGTGAATGAGGCTCTTCAATTTGAATACTAATCATGAGGTTATAAATGGCATAAGGATTCTTTCATCTATGTTGAGGAAATTTAGAAATAAAGAAAAGTATTTTGGGAGTATATTATAACTCAGGTTAGTATTATAATGAGAAAAGAGGATTTTGATACGAAGAGGTATGAGGAGGGGTCCCCTAGTTCATTATGTGAGTGTAAATATGATCATTACTAGTATCTAAAAAAGGATCCCTACTCTGTCTATGGGAGAACCTATTAGGATTGGTAAAGTTCATCATGTCTATTAACTGAAACTTAATATCATTATCCAAAAAAAATTCCATGATGAAGGGAAAAGAAGAGAGATGAGAAAGTAAAGGTTAAAATAAATGATTGAAATTGTACATGGTCGATTGGGTCGATCCAGTATAGAAATAGGGACTGTAAAATTATATAGGGTTGACTGAGTCAATCTAGTATAGTGTACAGAAGGCAAAAAAAGCACTGGGTCAACTGGGTCAATCCTATACAGAAGATAGGGAACTCAAGAAGCCTAAAATAGATTTTGAAAAATAAAACAAACTAAATTTTTAAGTAATGAAAAGTAGTAAGTACTAAAAAGAAACAAATAACCAATTGGATTAGCATTGGCCAATCTAATTGGAACATAGAAAGCAAAATATTTCACTAATGCTAGCTAATGCAAACTTTTGCACACATAATTGAGCAAAGATCAAGTAAATAACTTAAAAAGTAAAGCTAACTAATTGGTCAACCTAATTGTTAATTAGATTATTAAGATATGATTTTAATGTGATTGGAAGTTGGTTATAAGCAATGTACTAGATAACAATCTAGGTATGGTTTTAGGTAGTTTGGGATGAAAAGTACTGTAGTAGCAATGATACAGTCTTGGTATTAGGGCCTACCCCCTAACTTCACACACCATAGTGATAAGGGTGTCGGGTGCTTAGCCATAATATACCATTAACCATGCTTTATACTTGACTAGAGTATCAAGTTGGCTTCCCCCTTGGTGATGAACTCGAAGTAGGTTGGCCTAGGGTTGACAAGATGTTAAAGTGCTTATTTATGTTTTTATGATTTGGCCAAGTGTGCATAAAATATAAATAGTGAAACTAAGTGATAAATTGAAAATCCCTTAATTAGACTATATGAACTATTCTAAGCATGTAAACAACATAAAAAGAAATGTATAAGATAATTACTAGTATATATGAGGTTAATTCCAACTTTGAAACAAGGTATAGTGCTAACACTATATACATAAAATATAGAAAAAGGCCGATAGGGTTGAACATATAATGCAAAAGCAAGGTTTAAAAATGTACTAGGCTAGTAGTGTCGATCTAGTTATTTTAGATAATACACATAACATAGAACTAGGTTAGCAATGTTGATCTAGTTGACTATGCAAGTGTAGTTTTGAAGACTAAAAATTATGAAATGAAAGATAGAAAGGAAATAAATAGATAAGTAGAGAGGAACCTTAGTAGATCAAAGATGTAATGAAAAAGATTTCTAGTCTAAAACCTGGAAGTGTGCTTGAGAAACCTATAAATTGGGTCAATAGAATCGATTAAGCTATACAATAACTTATTAGAAAAGTGATAAAACTATAAGGGGTTAACTAGATTAAAATAGTAAGCTAAATTGGGTGTTTGAAAGGCTATAAACCTATACTAGGTCAACTAGGTTGATCCAATTACCTAATCTTGAAACCTACACATAGAGAAAAAGAGCTGGGTCGACAGAATATATCTATTATGTCAAAATATATGATAAAAGTGATGATCAAAATAAATGAAATAAATGAAGGTGAAAGTGAATAAATACTACAAGGGTTAGTTCATGTCAGGTTCACTAGAATGTATGCAATCAAAAATACATCATGTCTGTGGATTAATCTTAGATCAGATAATATAGATCACACCTATACTTTTGATTGGGATACAATTGTTAAGTAAGAGCATTCCCAATATGGGGATCCACAAGACCTAATTATGGGATCACTTGTCACAACACATCATGCTAGGAAAGGTTTCAAAGTTTACAGTCTAACACAACCACACAACAACCCTAATGGAGTCCTAATGTTTTAAAACATTCACTCTATTCTAATAAAAAAAAAGTAAATCTAATCTAGTACACACCAAATATTTTTGTATAAAGTGGTGGTTAGAATCAATAAAAATAAATAAACTAAACATGTATTAGAAGACATATACTCACGTCAATGTGTATAAAATAATAAATACATGGAGAGTAGAATATAAATGCATTATCTATCTACTCTTACAAAAGGAAAAATAAAGTTAGGAATACTTAACTTTGAAGACAAACCCACCGACCCTCAATATCTCCCTTGGACAAGGTGATTTTCAAAAAATTATTGTGGTGTGTAAGGATAAACAAGATAAATCAGCTCTAGGCTACACAACATATTTAAGCATCCAAAATATTTCTCCACAAATCAAGATCCATATCTCCAAAAAAATTATGGAACCCTAAGCTTTATTCCTCAAGTAAAATGGTCAATAAGTATATGTTCACTCATACTTATTCGTTAATAATTATTTTCTTATAAAATGGTGGGAAATGACCTTATATATATAGGTAGTTCTTACCCTAAATCCTTCTAGGAATGTTGGTTGTATGGGGTCGACCCAGTCAACCTAGTGTGTCTTTTAGGATAATTCACTAGGTCTGTGCTAGGTCAGCCAAAAGGATAACAAACCAATAAAGTGAAGAATACCCCTAAATTTTACTAGGTCAACCTAGTTGACCTAATACAAGCAATAATAAATAAGGATGTTAAAGAAAGAAAAAGAGGAATATAAAGAGGAAAAGACTGGATGAGGTAGGACTGAGAGGAATAAGCTTAGGGTTAATGGTTTTATTAGGAGACAAATGCATAGATGGCAAGTGGAAAAAGGGACAATAATCTTATAAAGCATCGATGGTCTACCTACCTGTTTCTCGATGCACCCCTTAAGGCATGCACTCATAGATATTGAGACTCAATAGGTTCCTACAAGATAAAAAGTGTTAGTAATTAATAAAAGTTTCAAAATATTACGTATACACACTCTAGTGCATTTGGTTCTAGGTCATGGAGTGTCACTCCTCATGAAATTAAAAAACTCTAGTTATTCATATTCATAGTGACCTTGGGTAATAATGGGTTAGTGGGCACATGATGTCGAGCTGACCCCAAAGACCCCTATGTTAGTGAACACTACCTAAATAGCCAATACTCTGAAGAGGGAATCTAAATATATCCCCATTAAACTCTACATGGCTATATATGGGGTACACCTCCCTTATATATCTAATATATGCCATACCTCTCCCCTTCCCTCTTCTCTCCTCCCCCATATCCACATACATGCATACATACATCCATCCATACATACATATATAGAGAGATATATAGATGGGAGGAGGACACCCCTTTATATGATTTATCATGTTTAATGATCCATCATTATTAGATATGGGCCCTCACCCCCTTTATTTATATAGATTTTATTTTCTTTACCCCCTCCCCCTCCCTCTCCCTCTCTATATAGATGGGATGGGATGGGGGTCTAGTTTTTTTGGTCATAACTAGATGGGATATTAGTTCATAGACATATTGAGAGAGGGGGCACTCTATAGTTATCTTTGGGGGATGTCTCAACCCATATACTAGTGTGACCAATCCAAATCATATCCCATGTCCCATATCCCATATCTCATATAGTTAAAGGGAAGGGGGGTAGGGTAGGGCCCTATCAAGCTAATGAATCAATCTGAATCTTATTACATATGTAATATGATCAGATCATTTGACTAGATATATAGATGAGAAAAGAGGAATGGATAATATGGTGGCCCCACCTTTCACCAATGAACAATCACATGATCATGACTATAGTCTAGAGATAGAGTTTCATTGGCATTGGGTTTAGATATATATAGCTATCTAGAGTGAGTGGCCATATAGATATATAGGGATCATCCATCCCATAGAGATATATAGCTCATGAGATATTCTATCTCACTGTATTCTATTCTATTCTATTATATAAGTAATACATGATATGGCCCTCTTTATTACTCCATGGTCTAGATGGGGAAGGGCCACCCCTAACCATATAGAGTTGAGTTTAGTTTAGTTTAAATAGAGAAAGCGAGGGAGAGGGGATCCCCATATACATAGGGGTGGATAATTTAGGTTGGTACACTTGGTTCTAGGTTAGTACACTTATATACCAGTTGGTATACTTATGGATGGCTATTGATGTGGTTTTCCCCTACATGTTGCCTTATGTGTGAATCATGAAATATGTGATAAGCAATTACAAAAGTGACCTACTTTGTAACTTGGAAAATATATCCCTTGATCTATTCCTTTAGTACTTCAAACATGTGTATGTGTTGTCTTTATGACTGATATGATAATAAGATAAAATAGGGAAGCTTTGTTTTAACGAGTGATTGATTAAATGTTTTTGATATATTACTTTGGTCTGTGCTAGGTTTTCCCCAAGTGGAGAATGAATGAGGGCTAATATTGCATTTATACCAATCCCTTTGGAGAAGTAACTCACATTAAATCACTTAGGTTGACCATTAATATATGTTTCATTTCCAAACTAGATGACTTTAGGGCACTAAACACTTACATCATATCAAGACACTAACATCAATGCAGGTGTCTATCTTGGACGTTAGTGTCTAAGGAACAAGAAAGTAGGTAAAAACTCAAAACTTATAAAGGTGGAAGATAAACATGTTTAAAGTATTTTGGGAAAGATATAAGGTTTGGGTCATCAACATAAGATTGGTTGGACTAAGAGATCAGCCAAGGGGCAAAAGATAGAGTAGATGTGAGACTTATGAAAGTGAGAAAGGTCTAAGACTGAAAGGAACAATCAAGAAATGATTTTTTAAGTGTACAAGAGTAAGGTAATATATACTTTATAAATAATGTCTACATTATCAAGCTAATATAATACAATATTTAGTTCACCTTTAGAAGGTTGAGTTAATTAAATCACTCAATATTACCATGCTTATAAGTTAGATTTTATTTAATCATCTAAGTTTACCATATTATAGTTTGGATTTGATTAAATCATCCACCCTTACCATATTTACAATGTGAGTTGATTAATTTAGTCACATTGACCCAATAATGCACATATTTGGGTTACATGAATGAGATTAAACAAGTTTAATGGCTAAGTTTTAACTCACCCTTACATTAAGGTTGGGGGT
The DNA here is from genome assembly GCA_037957365.1 of Torreya grandis. Lineage (NCBI taxonomy): Eukaryota > Viridiplantae > Streptophyta > Pinopsida > Cupressales > Taxaceae > Torreya > Torreya grandis. The sequence continues at coordinate 1,401,052 of JARHVA010003897.1, forward strand.
CATAATGAGGCTACTTTTAAATAAAATTACTAAAAGGCAAGATGGTTGCATCAACACACAAGTGTAATACTAAAATTTCTCTTTCTAATTTAAATCATTTTAAAATATTTTAATTTCATATTTCATACATTGATTATATACTATAACATGCTCTTGGTTGTAGGTCAGTCACTAGTAAATCACTCAAGCTAGGATCACATAAAGACAAGGTGTGTTATACACACCTAGGTATGCCTTTCGTAACTTTAAAATAAAAATTTTATTACTAGATTTGGGAGGGGAATGTAGATACTAAAATATAATTTATGTAGTACCTATCTTGTACACTTGAAAAATATCTGTCATGGATTTACCTTAAAGTTCTAGACCTACTCATTGCTAAAAGGATACGTTTACTATCTCTTTATGCCTAATTTCTTATCTCTTAGTCTGATAATTATTATTTTGATGACCAGGCTTTTTATACCATTCAAAAATCTCTAAACTTGTTTATTACCCTTCATTACCAATTTTGAACTTATACCTATTTTCTAGCTTCCAATACACTTATGTCCTAGATAGACATATGCATCGATGTAAGTGTTCACTTTTCTTACAAAGTGTCTAGTACCCAAAAGTCATCCAATTTATAAAATTAATGTATTTTAATATGGTATAAGTGATTTAGTATGAGATATTTATAAAAGGGATTAAAACACACACACACACACACACAAGATCAACCCTTAGTCATTCCTCACTTAGCAAACACCTATAACTCATAAGAAACATACCAATAAGCACTCAAGCATTCAAGTTAGAAAACCTACCCTATTCATCCCTACTTATATATCAATCATAAGAGAAGTATTTCCATAATTTTGGAATATTCAAAGAGAGTTCATGATCCATATTACTAGGTTATAAGCTAGGTCACTAAATGTGTTTGATTATCACACATTGTATCATTGTGCATGCATAAGACAACACATAGGGGATAAATACATAAGTTTGAGCCCTTCTTCAGAGTATTAGATATGTAGGTAACAACCATTGACAAAGGGGTCCTTATGATAGCTTGACATTATGAGCTCACTAACCCATTTTACCCATAGTCAATCTAAGGATGAAGAGTTAGGGTTTGATCATTTGAAAGAAAGTAAAATATTATGTGTGTGATATGAATACATCAAAAGAAAGGTGATAGAAAACCCAAAAGTCTCTAGTTGGTTTCATCCATATCCAATTATTATTTTGTATTGGACACCTCCATCAAATTTAGACACTTGCATTGACATAACTATCTAGATCTGATACAAGCATTTGAGGCCATAGTAAGAATATTCATAAAATCTGATGACTATTTTAGGGTCATCTTCTAGTCCACTTACATCCTATTCCATATTATACATACATGTTCATGATAAACTATCTTATTATGACCAACATGCCCCATTTTCAAATTTTCAAATGAGGACCCTCTTTGATCTTAAATTCCATGTTTAGGTCTTGTTGAAATGAATTAGTCTAAGTCTAAGCTACAAGTCATTACCTTAAGTCTGAGTTTTTTATTTAGAATGAATTCTTAATCTAATTCTAAATTGATTGAGTTTTCTCACTGTGCTCTAATAATTCAATTGATACCTGAGTCTAAAGGTTAAAATGGACATGTTTATTGAAGTTATTTTATGCATCTATTTAGATTTTAGTGATATGATGTTTATCAAATTTAGATTTTAGCTTTATGGATTAACTGAGGTAACTTGATTTTTGACCAAGGTTGCTTTTTGTTCTCAAGAATATTTTGGCTTTATAAAACAACCTTACTAAAGCGTACCTGATCCACCTTAGAAATATCCTCTATAACATGAGTGAATTTTCATAATTAGTCATTTTACTTAAGCTTCCTTACAAAAACCATTATTGTACATATATTTTTCACCTAGAGCAACTATCAAATTTAAAATCATCTAGGTCCTTGTAGTTTAAATTCCAATGGATAGACCCTAAGCTCTGAGATGATTCCATGTGTTAGCACCCAACTTCCTTGCAAAGGATTTTTGAAATGACTAAGTATTTTTATTTGGAATTCCCATAAATTAATAATATTAGGATTTGTGTCTTCATCCCTCTTATCTATGGTTTATGAGGCAAAGGGTTTTAAGTAATTTTCACCTGAATGCTTGATAAATTATGATTGTGTCATGTGTACTAATATTAGTTACTCACTTATATTAACTTAAATGGCTAATGTAAGGACTCCATGAGCATATAAATTAAATATATTATTCCATATATCTCCATATCATTCCTTTAGAGAAAAATAGTGAAGTGTCCAAGTCACTATAGGTCAAACTCTAATGAATAGAACCTAAACTCCAAGATCATTCCACATGTCAAAACCTAGCTTCATCATAAAGGATTTTTGAAATTACTAAGTGTTTTTATTTAAAAAGTATCTGAGTTCATAGAATTGAGATGTGTGTCTTCATATTAATTTTATATATATTATGAGGCAATGGTTATAGGTCCTTTTCACTTGAGTGTTTGAGTAACTAGAGTTATGCCACATGTCCTCATTTTATTACTCACTTCTATCAACTCAAATGGCTCAAGAAAGGACTCCACAAGCATATAGATTAATGAGATCATTCTACATACCAACATCTCTTTCCTACAAATAAAAATAGTGATGTGACCAAGTCCCTATAGACTAAACTCAAATGGATAGACTTAGAGATTCTAAGATCATGCCACATGTTGGCATCTCACTCGCTTACTACTAAATGGGGCTTATGGTACAAAGTGCTAAGCTTAAACCCAACAAAAAAGTGAGGACATGCCAAATGTCACATTATGAGTAAATAAAACATGGGACAAAGTAGATTAAATACATGAAGGTGTCCCCTAAAGCATTATATCTAGAAATTTTTTATTTTTAAAATGACTAAATAGTTAAAGACATTAGAAAAGTGTCATGAGGCTAGTCCCTTAGTCATTTATAGTAACAAAGAGGTAAGTTGGACATGTGCTCCTCACAGTTATTAAACCTGATATCTAAAATGAAAACATTCCTCCATGAGTCTTTTATCTACTTGCAGAGGTTATACCTTATTGACTAATCATTGGTAGCTCAATGAAATGTACCATAAACATTAGGAGGTAGTCCACATCAGACCTCTCCTTGATTCTCCTTAGTGGACTATGAAATTCCATTTTGTCTTATCTATTTTGAGATGAATAATATTCTAACATAAATCTTTTTTTTTACTTTTAGGCCATGATGGCCAAAGTGGGATCTCATGCCTCTTGGAGGAAAGACCTACCTCTCCCTTATTATATACTATTACCTAGTATGTTAAAAGTGTCAAATTTATTTGTAAATAAATGATATCAGAATAATGCAAAATTGATTTTCTATGTAAATACATTTGGTTGAATTGAAGGTATTTCACTATATTCCTACTTTAATGGACTAACATTAATTAGAATGTGCTTCCACTATTTTAGTTAGGTTATTTGATTTATTTGAAGTTTTTAAGGACCTATGTGTAATTAAATACAAACCTATTTATAGTTCATTCATTAAAGGAGTATTATAATGAAACATTTGCCCTTACTCCTCAAACTCTCTCCTTCTATGATTGGAGATCGATCCATCTTGAAACTTACCATACCGTGGTGCAACTATAGTTAGGCACATTTTATTTATTAAATCATTTGTATTTCCATTTAATTAGAACACTTTATTTCTACCTTACCCTCCCTCTCTTTTGATGTTTATTTGTGAACAATTGATCTTTCCATTTATTTATAAATAGTGAAGTGAATCCAAGTAGAGCTCTAAAATTTAATATGTTGTAATTGGTCTAGATAGAGGTGTAAAAGTTATATGAGTTAATGAAAAAATTGGTAATAGACCTCTGGTGGTAACACTTCATCTCTTGGATATCTATTCCAAATAGGTTATTTAATAGATCCCATACCTATCGCTCATGGTATGGATTGTCTTAATAACTATTAAAACCTGAGGATGCAAGTCCATTAAATATTCTTGAACTCTCTTAGTGCATATAATCTACTTAGTGAAAATGAAATTGAGATCTTATCCCAAACAATAACTAGAACTATAAGGAGGGCCATGATAATAACATTATGGCCCATCCTTTATGCTTTCCTAGATTGTTACATGCTTAAATGTAGAATAACAACTAGTGCTAGAATGATGACACCCATTCTCACTTTATAATAAGGCTTTAAACTACTAGCCTACATAAAAGTAACTTGGAGCTTACTATGTGGATCACTAGATCCCAAGATGGTCTTGGATGATTAATAATATCCCTATTGTAATTACATAGGAGAACTGGAATTGATGGTGGGAGACCAAGACATGTGATTACACCTACTAGCTCATCCTCTAAGTTTATCCCCAATATACCTCCACATATAGCTATACCTATGGCATGGATAGCCATGTTTTCTATCAACATTTTTGAAGTTATCCATGATCTACCTAGGAACATATAAATATACCTCCCAAGATTCACAACAAGTGTGGGGTGTACCATTAAGGAACATGTAACCTCATATGTAACTATTGTATGGAATTATAAATGTCAAAAATGAGGATATTTCATATAATATTTTATCATTTAATCTGATGGACGCGGTGTATGATTGGTTCTTGAACTTTCTTGAAGGTTAAATCACAAGATGAAACAAATTCAGTAATATGTTCCTCACCTAGTTTGGGTAAGTCATTGATCTAAGTATGTTATACCAATAATTCACTTGTATCAAAAGGGAACCCAATGAACCCATAATAAATTTAAATACTAGGTTTCATACTATATATAAATAAATCATTTTTCTCTATAAACCAAATTCCCAACTAGCCCTTGAAATGTATAAGAACACACTAGATCCTTGGATTTCTATTTTTTTGCACAAAGATCTTTTAGTGGTATAATTACCTCTAGCTTATGTCAAGGCCATAAAATTAGATAGAAAAATAAATCCTCAAGGTATGTTGGTACTTACCATATCAAATCTACTACAAAGTATGCCTATTTTGAAAGCCCTCTTTACCACTATCCAGAGTATACCCATGCCACAATGTTTGCTAGTGATTAACTAGCTTCTTTTGAGACACACTACTAATCATCCCTTAGGATTAATTATCCTAATAAATAATGAATAATTATTAAAAATAAAAATCAAACATTGGTCCATAATAATGTTTAAAGTGTGCCCTAGGAGTCCACCAAGAATGAGTTAGATACTATACAACACATGGTACAAAAGATCAACAATGACTTCTTGTGCCTCCAAAGATAGGTTGGAAATAATGTTGGTGAGAGTTAAAACATTAAATTCACCTACCATAGGTGTAATCACCCCCATAAATTCTCTAAAAACTAAATATATCCCTCTCCAAATAATTTCCTTGATATCAACATCTATGAGTTAGACTTGCCTAACTAGTGCCATGTGTACAATACAACCCAACATGGTAAATAATTACATTAATTTCTATAGTTTATTTGACATCTTATAGAAAGAGATGGAAGAGTATGAGGTATCCATAAACCACCCCAAGGATATTTATCAGACTGATACCTCTAATGCTCCAAGATCCCTTAGCACTATAATGATATTAGAGACATTGGACTTCCCTAGCCATGAAGACAATGAATTAGAAGATGCCACCAATGAGGTGTATGATTTCTAAAAATTATAAATGAGTAATTACACTCTTAAGAACTAGAAATAATATCAAACCATTACCACATCAACCTCTCCTAAAAATGGTACCACTCCTCCTGATCCTAGAGAAAGGAATGACCCTCCACCCCCAAAAGAAAATAATCCCAATCCAATTAAAGATACACAACATACCATTAGTAAGGCTTGGTATAATAGAGTAGATAAATTGAAGAAGATCAAGGAAATAATCACTTTGTATGATATTGGAAAAATCACTAAGCAAAGATATCTCCTCCTAAAGTCCCTTAAAATAAACCAATTTAGCCCAAACCCAAGCATGTGCACACTAACAAGTTGAAACGCAAGATTAAGGCTGAGGTTCCACCTTTCCTCTTTATAGTTAGGATATTTGGGAAGAATATTCATAACTATCTAGTTGACTCAGAAGCCTCCAAAAATGTCATGCCTATCATAATTTATCAAAAATTTGGAGTAACACCTAATAAGTTAGATAAAATAGTGGTCCAATTGGATAAATCTAAAGTTAAGGTAATGTGTGATCTCTTGAATATCCATAGCATCTAGAATATGAGCCTAGGTTCCAAAAATTTATGGATATTCATGTAAAAGATATCCTATAGGCTTATGGGATGTTTCTTAGTAGATATTGGTTTAAAACCTTTAATGGATACATGGTTATACACTTATCCCATGTGTGGTTGCCTTGGAAGGTGTACCCAATCATATCTGTGTTGATAAAAAATACAAAATGAAACACATGATCATGAGATACAACACAATCAATGAAAGAGTGAACTTAGTATCCTCTAACATAGGTTTTGTCTACAAAATGTATTAAAAACCAAGATGATAAAGATCCTAAACTTCTAGGGCTATGGTGCTTGAACTTTAATGGGGCCTATTCTAAATAAGATTTTAGAATAAGAATTCTTCTCATTGACTCATTAGGGAAATGACACCTATTTTCCTATAGGATAAACTTATATTAAACCAATAACCTAGTGGAATATCAATCTTTGATCTTAGGACTATAGTTTGTAGTGAAACATAAGGTCAAAGAATTGAGTGTTTGGAAATTTTAAACTAGTAGTGAACTAGGTTAGGAATAAGTTCTAATGTAAGTTGTCTTATTTGAGGAAGTAAAGCCATAAGGCATGGTATTTTATGGAAATTATCAATGATTTAAATGTCATCCCCATTCCTAGAGAAGAAGATTAGGTGGCTAATTTATTGACAACTGCTACTATAAACTTGACACCCCTAGATGACTCAGGGTTACAAATTTTTTTAATAGAGCCCATCCCATGTCCCTCAATACTAACTAATGTTAAGAAATCATAAATATTTGAATATGACCTCAATTTTTTTGAATTCATTAATAACTCAAGGGTATTTGATACCCAAGTTATAAATGAGGTGAAAAGAGATAATCTTAGAAATAAAGAATGTGACTAGGTTAACATTATGAACTTGAAATAAAATTGAGTTCCAAAAGGGATGATATCCTTTGAGAGTGTTTAAACTTAAAAATACCACACATAGACCTAAGATCTAATACACTTTGACCAAATTTATGTAATGATTAATTTGGGATAACTACACCAACCCCAAAATGTTCATATTGGTCTGAATTTCACTCCCATTGAAGTTAAAAAAACTAGAAAATTGCTACTACAATATCAAGACATTGTTAATTGGGACCATGGAGACCTTAAGGTATTCGACCTAAAGATAATAACCCATACTATCCCACTTAATTAGAACTATAATTTATTAATATAGAGGAAACAACTTATGAATCCAATCTTGGAACCCCTTATTCACATAGAGGTCCACAAACTCCTCTTAATTAAGATCATCTTCCCAATTCATAACTCTACTTGGTAGCTAACTTAGTGTCAACCCATAAAAAGAATGGATAAATATGACTGTCTATGGATTTTAGAAATCTAAACTAATCTTTTGACAAAGATAACTATCCTTTACCTTGCTTAGATGGAGTAATATAAATGGTAAGTGGATCTAGATGATGTCCTTCCTGGATAGATTCTCAATATATAATTAGGGTCTGGTAAACCTAGAATACCAAGATAATATTGCATTTACAACCAATTAGTGCACCTTCACTTAAAAATGAATTCCATTTAGCCTTATTAATGTATAATCTATATTTTAGAGAACTATGGACTTTGATTTCAAAAGTATGATAGGTAAATGCATTATTATTTACATGGATGACTTGACTATTTTTTCAAAATGTAGGTCTAATCATATTCACCATGTTTAAAAGATATTAGAATGGTGCAAAAGGTATGGTATCTCACTTAACCCAAAGAAAAGCATATTTGGTATTACCAAAGGTAGTATTATTAGTCACATCATCATGAAGGAAGGTATTTATATCAACCCTAAGCATCCTAATGTGATTTCAAAGATACCTTTGCCTAATAATAAAAATGGATTAAATCCATTCTTTGGTAAGATTAAATTTGTATGAAAATTCATATTTGATTTTTCTAAAATTGTTAAACCTTTGAATGCAATATTGAAATAAGAAGCAAAGGTGGAGTGAAATCCTACAACCAGGGAAGCCTTTCAAGAAATCAATGAATCCATCATGTAGGCACTAGTCTTAATTAGCCTATACCACATGATGGAATTATACCTATATTATTTTGTATCAAATCACATCATATATACATTGATTACCCAAAATTTGGATAAATATGAGCACCCAATCACTTTCATGAGAAAAAATTTAAAGGATGTACAGATGAAGCATTATACCTTACAAAAGCATGCCTATAACATGGAAAGGATATGAATAAATTTAACCACAACATTCTTAGAAACAAGGTGCACACCATCATCCTAGACCTAGATGTAAAACTAATGTTGGGGTAGAATGAGATAGGACGGCGTATAGGTCAATAGATGACCAAGATACAAGAGTATGAAATTGAGATAAAATATATCAATCTAGTCTAAAGATAAGGTCATACTCACTTGATCACTAAAATTGTCCCAAGGATCATGGTGGTGTAATCTAACTAGTTAGAAATGGTCCATCAAGAATGCTATGATCTAATTATCAACTACATCATTTATGTAAATCCTCCTCCAAAACTCAATCAAATAAAAAAAAAGAGATCTCAAGCTAAAGGCAAACCACAACATGCTGAATAAGGGAGTGCTAAATATAAATAACAATGAAGGAATATATCTTAGATGTCTATTCAAAGAAGAAGCTATGGAAGTCATGACTAACTTTCATAAGAAATTGGGTATTCACCATCTTTTAAGGACGACAAGTACACATAAAATTATACAAGCTAGGTACTATTGGCCCACTATCTTCAGAGGTGTCCATGCCCATGTGCATTTATGCCATTAGTGTTAGACCTTAACCAAAAAGGAAGTTCACACTATAATGCCTTTGCATCTTATCATATAATATCATCCTTTCAATCAATAGGGACTTGAATTCATTAGAGTCATCAGCCCAAAATCATTAATTGGACATAAATTCATACTTATATCTAGTGAACACTATTAGGACCAAATCTCGCACACTAGAAGAGAGTGTTTAGTCCTCTCCTAGATTTGGGTAACATGGGAACATTTCTAAGGCCTGTGGGTATGCCTATACAAGATATAAGTCTTTAGGTTGAAAGGGATAGCTCCTTGTATAAGTCTTTGTCAAAATAACTTGCTTAAAAGGAAAAGAGTTGGGAATTTTTAGGAAAAGCAAAATTATAGGAAAATAAATCTTACTCTACATGTGGTGATGCACCAAAACTATCTTTCCACATGGATGCCAAATTCTTATGCATGATAAAGCAAAAATAAAACTATTTTTAAATATTTTAGGAACTAAAAATGATATTTCAATGTAGAGGTAAGGCATGCAAAAAATGGTGCAAGGCAAATGAGACAAAAGGCAAGATTTGCACATTCAAGGCATTATTACACATGCAAGAATTAATTACACTAGGTACACACTATGTGACCAGTTAGACTAAGAGTATTTGATATATGTGGAGGATAAATTATGAAAAAGGATGGAAGATAATCTCATACTACCACTATATGTCTCTCTCACATTCAAACCAAGAAAACCCAGAAAAGCTTCAAGGAAATAATTCTATGCTAATTGCTCAAAGGCTGAAATTTTCTCATCCCAACAAGGCTTATTCATATGCTGCGTGGTTATCTTTTTCCCTTTCCCAAGGGATGTATTTATAAAAAAAGGAGAATAAGTTGAAGATCCCTTTGACACCAAAGGAAGGAATCATTTCTATTGGAGGTTTCCATCTTTGGTTACAATCAATTTTACCAAAGATGCTTATTTTTTGCATTCTATTTGATCTTTGTCACTCTCTTGGATGCCCTTTTCTTTCCCCTTGAATATGATTCTAAAAAGGCCTCTCAACATAATGAGATATTTAAGGGAAAGCATCAAAATGGTTGCTGCTAGAAGAGCCACCTGCAAAAAAAACTTTGTCTTCATGTCTAACCTCCTCATCTCAACCTTTTAGATGGAAAAATGATAGAGGAGGTCGCTTTCAACTTATATCTTGTTTTGACATGGAATAAGTTACAAGACCACATGTATTCTCATTTCCATTCCTTTTCAAACACCTTTTTATTATTTCATGAGGGAGAGACACAGATCACTCAAACAAAAATCACCCCTAATATGCCATCGATCTACCTGGGCATGGATGTCTATGAGTGTCCTTCATCTCATTTTCCCCTATCATGTGGAGGATCCTTATTTTATTGATCATGACTCTTAAGCACCATCAATCAGCTAATCAAGATTTCTCAATTGCTTTACTCATAAAAAATGATAAGTGAAGCACCTTGGAAATCTTAATTTTATCTTTGCTTACCCATTCAAGTTTTTGGAACCACTTTACTTATAAAATTTATAATTAAATCCTTTTCTCAAACCTAATTTAAACTATAGTGACCAATTCAAGTTTTATAGACTCATCTACTTCACTTTAGACTTTTTGAGCTGCTCTACTTATGAAGATTATAAGTAAAGTAGCTGGATAACCTTGATTTTGTCTTTGCTAACCCATTCAAGTTTCATTACTCATTACTTTTGGATTTACCCTACTGACTACTTCAAACCTTCTAACCTAATTTACTTATAAATATTATAAGTAAAGCCTATGACAAATCTTGGCTTGCATTGTAGACCCAATCAAGTTTTGTTGATTGCTTTACTTCCATGAAGAATGGAAGTAAAGTAGTTGAGAAACTCTAGTTTTCACTGTGGATTATTTTGCATATCCATTTAGGATTCTCATCACTCATTACTTTTTTGTTTTATAATAGCTATTTCATGACACCCAAATTAATGTCCCTTGGTCCATCATAGGATATTTGAATCCCAATGTCTACTTCATGATCTTAATCTTGAGGTCTCCCAGCACATCATCTTGGGCACCTTCATTTCCCCTGAGCTTTTTCCCTAGGTGAATTCCTTAGACAAAAGGTCTAAAGGAATTTGTCTAGGTATTGGATCAAGGGGAAAAGTCCCTTTGAAATTTTTTTTAAGGGTACTTTGGAGGAAACTATCCCTTTATAACTTTTCCAAAGGGTACTTTGGAAGGGGGAAAGGGACAAAGTGACCCTTCGAATTTTTTTTGAAGGGAACTTGAAGACAAAGTTTCCCTTAAATTTTTTTTGAAGGGCCCTTCAAGAAGAAAAGTGACCCTTCAGAGAAATTTTGAAGGGAACTTAAAGACAAAGTATCCATTCAAAATTTTTTTGAAGGGCACTTGGAGAAATAACAGGAAAAAGTGACCCTTCAGAATTTTTCTAAAGGGCACTTTGGAAGGTGAGTGTCCCTTCATAAATATTTTGAAAGATACTTAGGCAAAAAGTGATCCTTCATATTTTTTCTGAAGGGCACTTTGGAAGGTGAGTGTCCCTTCAGAAAGATTTTGAAGGATACTTAGGCAAATAAAAGATAAGGAAAGAGCCTTTCAAAGGGGTAAAAAAGGTCTAAACAAGGAAAAAGAAAGGAAAGGAAGAAGGAAAGGAAGAAGAAAGGAAGAATAAAAAGACAAGGAAGGAAAAGGCCAGAAAAGAGAGAAAAAAAATTGCACAAAAGTAAGAGGGGACAAATAAAAAACTATATTTAGCCAATTTTCATATGGGTGAAAATTAGCTAACAATTACTACACAAGTGTGACAGAGGCAGTGGTGACCAAGAATAACATAGCCAAGGAAGTTATCAAGTTCCTTGAGGAAAACATAATAATATGATTTGACACCCCATCCTATCTAGTTTATGATAATAGACTTAAATTTCAATTAGTCCAACTCACTAAATGGGATTATGAAATTAGGACTATCCTGAGGTTCTCATCAAACTACTACTTATAATGGAATGTTTTGTCTAGTTCAATGACTAAGAACTTGATTGATGCCATCGATAAGTCTAAAAAAAATTCCTAGAGATTAGAATTCCCTATTGAAATATGCTCTTTGGGTTAACCTCACCAAATATAAACAAGCCCTCAAAAGCTCTCCTTTTATTCTGGTATGTGGTTGGATCCCATCTTCCTAATGACCCTTAAGTTTATAACTTAAAATTTTATGAAATAGTACATGAAGAACACTAAGAAGTCAAACTCAAGGATGTTGGACATTATCTAATTAGAGGATGCATGAGAAGAGGCTCTATATAACTTTAGTAGACATCAAGTGACAATCAAGAGATGGTTTGATAAAAGGATAAAGGTTAAATATTTTTGGATATCACTTAGTCTTGTCATGGGACAAAGCACATGAGAAGAAAGGGTAACACTTAAAACTTGACCCTCTCTATATTGACCCAAACCATATCTCTAAGTTGCTAGGGTAGAACACATTTTGATTAGAAGACCTTGAAGGCAATAAAGTCCCACTACCTATGAATGGATAGTTTTTGAAGCATTACTTCTCAACTATTCCTTCCAATGTATTTTTATAATATCCCTATGGATAAAGGCTAGTGATGTGAATATTATATTAGAGTTATCTATTTTACTTTAGTTATGTGTTTACTTATGTTTTATCATTCTTTTGCTTTCTAGTTTTTTGGTGTGCATTTGTTTGCTTTGGGGCTTCCTCTAGTTTTCCCCTTGGCTCACCCTAGCTAACCTTATAATGGTTTTACCTTGTTCTCATGATTCATATTAAGAATTAACTAAGCCTATTATAATAAGATAGAGTCTAATATAAATTTTGGTCCACATGCTCCCAAGTTTAATCACTTTAAAATTGATAAGGCACTAAAAACATAATCCCAGAATTGGAAGGCAAAATGTCAACCCCCATTATTGAACAATGTGATAAGAATATTGAACAATGTGATAAGAATAATAACTTCTCTTAAGACAATAAAAGGATTAGGAGTCATCAATTCATATAAACAAATGAATCAAGAAAAGCAATATTTTAATAAAGGTCATTGCATCACTTAAAAGGAACATATCAATTACAATCAAATCATTAAGAAATAAAAAACCCTTCTTGGTTCAAAGAGTTCATTGAACCATTCCTACACCTTGGCTATATTGGTCCCTAAACCTATTGGATTAATTAAATGAAACATCAAAATGAAATGAAATCTAAATCTCATGAAAATGCAAGTTTCTTCCTAAGAAAGGATGATTCGGTTAACCTCCATCATAGGTTTTTTGGCCGAGATGGAAATGGAGTAAGGCCTTGAGTGGGACTAAAGGCTTATCCATTTGGGTTATAGATACATCAATGGTATAAGACCAATACCCAATAATTCCTTTACTTATCCAAGATTTTTAAATAAATTACCTTTCAAGGAGCTATGAGTACCTAAGATATATCTATGCTTGCCCAATAGATTCAAAATAACAATAAAATCATTGTATGCACAAAATAAACTTTTAAAGGAATTAGATCCCATTATGTTTTTTATTGAAGTAAATGGATCACTATATTTTATTATAAGTTCATCTAAAGGGAAGTTAAGTTTATTATCTTATTGTTCAGTAATGGAGGATCACATTTTAAATGCTAAACATTAGTTCAATGCTTTCCCCCTAGTAGTTACTACTTGTTGTGACCAACACACCCCATTTTCAAAATTTCAAATGAGGACCCTCTTTGAGCTTAAATCCCATGTTTAAGTCTTGATGTGAAATTAAATAGTCCAATTCTAAGCTATATGTCATTATCTTAAGTCTGAGTTGATTATTCAAAAGGAAGTCTTGATCTGATTCTAAACTGAGTGTTCCCATAGTGCTATAATAATTTGATTAATAACTGAGTCTAAGGTTGACAAGGACATGTTTATTAAAGTTATTTTATGCATTTTTTTAGATTTTAATGTTATGACATTCATAAAATTTAGATTTTATCTTTATGGACTAACTGAGCTAACTTGATTTTTTTCCAAGGTAGTTTATTATTCTTAGGATTATTTTGGTTTTGTAGAGAAACCTTACCAAAGCTTACTTGATCCACTTCAGAAATATCCCATATAGTATGAGTGAATTTTCATACTTAGTCTTTTTTAAAAAGTTTCCTTTCACATACCATCATGACATGTCTATTTTACGCCTAGAGAAACTATGAAATTTAAGAGTAGATAGGTACTTATAGTTTAAATTTTAGTGGCTAGACCCAAGATCTGAGATCATTCCATGTGTTAGCATTTATCTTTCTCATGAAAGATTTTAAAAATGACTAAGTCTTTTTCTTTTGTCATCCACTAGATTAATAATATTGGGGCCCATGTCTTCATATCACTTCTTTGCATATTATGAGGCAAAGGGTTATGAGTCCTTTTCACCTAAGCCCCCAAGTAACTAGAATTATGTCATGTGTCCTCATCCCAATTACTCAATTCTATAAACTAAAATAGTTAAGGAAATGAATCTAAAAAAATATATATTAACATGATCATTCTACATGTCTCCACCTCATTCATCTAGATCAAAATAGTGGTAGTGAAGTGGCCAAGTCCTTATAGGTCAAACTCCAATGGATAGACCTTGATCTTTGAGATCATTCCATGTGTCGATACCAAGCTTCCTCATGAAGGATTTTTGAAATGGCTAATTATTTTTATTAAACAAGTATCTGGGTTCATAATATTGAGATGCATGTCTTCATCTACTTCTCCATGGCTTATGAGTAAGTGGTTATAGGTCCTTTTCACTAGAGTGCCTGATAAATTGGGATTATACCACATGTCCTCATCTTAGTTACTCACTTATATCAACTCAAATAGCTAAGACAAGGAATCCATAAGCATCTATATTTATGGGATCATTCCATGTGTCTCCATCTCATTCCTTTAGATTAAAAAAATGAAGTGAACAAGTCCCTAAAGGTAAAACTCTAATGCCTAGACCCCATGCTCCAAAATCATGCCACATGTTGGCATCTTGCTCAATTGTTTCTAAGGGGGGCTTATGGTACTAAGTGATGAGTTAAAAACCAATGAAATATTGAGGATAGGCCAAGTGTAATGTATTGATGTGGATTTTATACACACCATAAAATATAATGAGCTAGCCTCTAACATTTTAGGATCTCCATGGAATAAAGTTCCACTCTAGGGCATGAGTTGCAGTTATGTAGTTAAAATAACTAGTTGGTGGAATAACAGGTTGAGCATGTAGGCCATTTAACTAGGTAAATGGATGGATGTGTGAAATCTAAAATAAGTATACACTAAGTGAGTTGGCTAGGTGGAATTACTCTATGATGGATAGATCTCAAAAGAAACTCAAAAAAGGAGGGAAAATTAAGGAAAAAAAGGTCCTACATTCTTACAGGGTCACTTCAAAGGCTATTTCCTTAGTGGATGGGTATTTCCAAAACCAATGCTTTCTATTTTTAGCTGCTACACACTAATGAACAAACATATTTAAGCATTCTAGGAAAGTAGGTATAGGAAACTTAGTGGTATTAGCTAAAGGTTGATCTCTTTAGAGTTGATATTATACACCCTTAGTTGAGAGATTATAGATCAAACCAAGAAGGTATCTAGAGTAGCCACACCACATACTTAGAATACTCTACCAGAGGGAGACACTCCTTCACACCTTAGAATATTAACATAGTCTAAACTAATTGCTTAAAATCAATGAAATTTACTAACTTTCAATAGCTTTTGCATATCTATGATTAGTATACATCAATGATAACAATCAAGATTATCCATATCTTTTGTACACTTCAAAATTATTGGATTGACATAGACAAATAAGCTAAAATCTTAACAACATAGAAAAGGGAAGAGAAATAACCAATGTAGTTACATGATAATCAATAACTTGACTTCTTCCTATATTGATCAAAACTCTAAACATTTAAAAAAAGGGTTTTAAATGTATTTAAATACTTGGGGAAGGGGTTGCCTCATCCTCTAAGTTTAGTAAAACTTTAGATTACATATTAGAATAAACAAAACTCAAGTTCTAATTTAATGCAAGATTACCTATTATAACTCATAGATTACAATTCTACTTCTATATAGTCATGTAACATATGCATATTGGCAAAACATTTCAATTACATATAAAACATATGCATTAAGCATAACTAAATATAGTTATTTTGAATAAATATTACATGAAAAATTGAATACAAAATTGTTATTAAAATATCTATGGATTACTCACAACTAGAGTTTGTGTAGCTAAACTAGTAGATGGAGGTGGTGTTGAAACTATCACATTGGCTGAATTGGTAAATGGGGTAGATCTAGACTTCCTATTTTCCTCTAGATCTTGGTAATGTTTATACCCAATAACGTGTTGTGTTCTAATTATGCTAATATCTAAATGAGATGGTTTTTTCACCCTATTAACTTGTGTTATTAATCTTACATGTTTAGCTTTTGTGGATCTAAAGCCTATTCAAAATATCTCCACTTTTATGGATTTCTTCCTTATAAAACTCAAATTAGCCTCAATATATTCAAAATTAAACCCCTACAGACTCTATTTGAAGTTTATTGAGGCTTGCTAAAATAGTTTATCAAAAATAGACCTCACCACCAAATTTTGAGTACATCTGATGCATTTGCCAACTCCAATTCATTCAAAATTTGTCCCACTTGATTATCATGTTCATTTATTTTTGAGACTAAGGAATCATTAAATGCCATCCACTCCTGTGCTTCCTAGGTTTGAAAAACCACTAAATTTAATCCATTTGATTCTTTTAAGGGTGACATTAAGTCAATATGGTTGAAAGACTTATTTGGGGTGTATAAAACTAAAAAAAAATTAATTTGGTCTCATCTTTCAAAGTTTTGAACAATTTGGTCATTTGAGTTAAATAGGGGTCCAATTATGTCCTCAATATCCAATATACCATACAACCTTAAGGCTATATTTTGAACATCTTGATTAATCTCAGAGGGAACATGGATGACCTACCATTATTATTTGATATTCTCCAATTATTTCTCTAGCACCTTCCTCACCTGTTTAGTACCCTCATGGATCATTACCTTAAATTATCTCTACTTAGGATTATTGTTTTATTTCATTATATTCAATTGTGGGTGCTTGAACCTGAGAAGTCTCTTCTTCTATTCATTTTTCAATAACTAAAGTTTCCACTTCACTTTGATCTTGCTTTACACATGTCATCATGGTGGGTGGATTCTGGGGGTCTTGACTTTGATCATATAGTTGATGAAGAGGTTTATTATTCTAAAAGTATAAATAAGTCCATTCTCTTGGTGGTGGAATCATGTATTATGATTTTTCAATTATGATGGAGGGATCTTCTTGGATTACCTTGAGTAAATCTTCATTTACTCTAGTCATCTTAATCCTTTTCATGACTTGAGAATCATCCTTTACATTGATAAAAAGGAAATCATGATCATAGGGCTCATGACTATACTGAATGCCCAAATTATGAATACATTATTGTACCTTACCATGGGGGTATCAATGTCTATGGGACAAGGTGGCCAATTCATAGGCTATCCTAGCCTTGATAGCTTCCCCAAAATGTCTGTGAAAGGTGTAACACATCCTCCAAATAATGATACAAGAGATATGAAAATTTAGCTTCTTTTTTATACTTATATCCTCATTGATCCCCTTCCATAATTTATAAGAAATTTCTTATTTAGCTAGTTTGTGAGGAACATATTTTGGAAGGCACAAAAGATCTACCCTATGTCTAGTAAGCATTATCATGGTATAATCCAGATATAACCAATAGTCTCCCTTGAGCATGAGTGATTTGGTAATAATTTTATATACTCTAGGCATGGGTTCCTCAAAATTTCCCTCCAAACCTAGGGATACAAGTCCTCTGTAATCCTCAAATATATTCTTGGTATATGCATAAATATACATAAATGAATAGAAATCACAAATCTTGTTTTTGATATAATCAAGATTTGGGTCATAGAGAGACCCATTATGTATGTAAATAGTACCCATGACAACATAAATAAGGTAGGACATCATGTATAAATTACCCCTCTAGGACTATTATCTTTATGTACTATAAAATCATGAAATAAGGTGTTGATGATCTCTCTAATACAAAGTTGGTTATGAGGTCAGTAATAGGTTGAGAAATGGTACCCATTCTAAGTGAAGGAAGTGGATGCTTAGGTAACCATATAGGTAGTTCAATAGTTCCATACCAATGTAAAATCCCATTAAAAATCTAGTGATGGGCATAGGGTTCTTGTCCTTGAGTGAAAAGGTTTCTCCAAGGAGAAGCCATTTGCTCACTATCTTCTCTATATTGTTACTTTTCTTCTAGGATATTACACTATGTAAATCAAATGTGTCATACAATATAAGAAATCATAAATAACTTTAAAACATTTCCATTAATATGTAGGTGATGATGATTTTATGATTGATGTGGTGGAGGAAGTTTCCAATAGTAATTCTTCCTTCAAAGAACAAGTCATGTAATAGGTCAATGCATGACATGACCTCAAGTTTAGCAAAAAAATAATGAAGTGAGTGATGATTGAAGGGAATTAGGTTAGATACTACCTATTATTATTCTATAGAGACATCTTCTTCATAGGTGAATGTGTCAACACCTTATACAACATCCCAAAGAGATGATTAGTTCGTTTAGATACCATCAAACATGGAGGCATCAAATATTATGTCCATATAATCCATTAAATATTTGATAAAAAATATAGACAATGTCTGAGCTCACATGTATATTATAGATGAATATGCCATTGTTATTTCTTAGTGATGATATAATTATGGATCCTTGTATTGATGGTTGGGCATTAATATATGTAAATTATAACTTGATCGAAGGTAACTAGGGTTTAAATTCTCAAAAGACAATATTCTCTTGAGTTCTTTAAAAAATGAATGTGAAGTTGGTTATCAACTTGATGTTATAGCCTTTTAGCATTCAATATCAATTTGTGTGCCATTAATCATCAACATCCACAAGTTATTTTTGTTTATTTACTTTGAACTTGACCACCTTGGCCTAGTGGACACACTATGTAAGATACTCATTTGAAAGGGTGTCATGGTGCTACCCTTTTTGACACTTATCAATATGGGGTTTAGTTGAGCATCCGTGCTTGCATTTGGATCAAACTATTTAATTATCATGATCTAAGGAAAATGAATGAAAGACCCTAAAGATCAATTTGTTCTTTATGAATATTCATGAAACCTTTCTCAGAAGCCAAAACTATGTACACTTTTATTTAAAACTAAAATTGTCTTTTGAGAGGGTTTGTTAGAGAAATATGTCAAAGAGAAAGTTGATGAAGATGAGAGTTTCAAATAGAAATACCCAAAGAAAGTTGTCATGTTAGGTTGTGGAGCTAAAAGCTTCACTAATGCAAACAGGGGAGGTGGTTGCTAAGTGTCACAGTCACTGACGTCGGTTAGGCCGACCGACGTCAGCCAGTGGTGGACAAGAAGCAACCGACATCAGTCAGGAGTCGGCCGACGTCGGTCACCTCCAGGTAGACAGGGATCGACGTCGGTCACCTGTGTAGTTTTGGAACTATCAGTTGCATGAACCATTAGTTAACGAACCAGTTGTTTGCATGTAGAAGGCCAATTATAGACTTGAAGCTGCAGATCTAATTATTGTAATTAGGTGTCTAATTATTGTTTACATGAGATCTATATAATAGAATCATGGGCTGTATTTTCATGTGTGCTAGTTGAGTAAGAGAAAAATTAGCTCCTTTAGAGTGAAGAGAGCAAGGTGTGTTCCTCCTAGTGCCACAGTGCCAAGTATGGGTGCTGGTTTGGAGAATCAAAAGGATTCTTCATGTATGTAGGATCTTGGTCGGCAGGTTTGCAAGGCCATGTTTGGAGATCTGCATGGTAAGTAAGATCATTGATCTTTAGGTGTATGTGTGTGTGAGGTCTAGGTTTATAGGTGTGTAGAACCAGGTTGATCTGTAGGTGGTATTAGGATCAAGGTGATAGCAACACAACAGGGAACAAGATCAGGTGGGATCTACTTGGAGTACGGTGTGTACTCAATTGGAGAGCAATAGAGGAAGGCAAGGTAGATCCTTCCAAAGTAAGATCATTTGAGTTACAAGTTGTTGCAAGTTCATGGGAGATCTACTTGGAGTGCATTGTGTACTCGGTTGAGTATGTGTGTATACTTGGTGTACTGGTAGTAGTGATACTGACTGGTTGGAGGTAAACACCAACTTTATGTTTGAGTTGTGTGTTGGGACCGTAATTGAGAGAGTGATCTCTTGAAGGTGAATTACTGTACACTTGGTGTGGGAATCCTGTAAGGTATGGAAGAGTGTGGCGTCTCTTCATTTGTAATTCTTTTTTGGAAGAGTATTAATATAATTGGGTATTGTCTCTCATATTCTGTGTTATTTCTAAATTCTAGTTACTTGTGCATTCTGGTTAATTCTGCATATTTAAGTTGCTTGTGCATGTTAATCAATTGTGCTTCCTAGATCCTAATAGTGGAATCATAGCATGTTTGTTGTTCTAGATTCCTGACAAAGTGGTATCAGAGCTAAGGTTGCAGGGAGTAGGTTTGTGTTTGATTACAGGTCACTCTCAGGGGTTTCTGATTGAGTGGGAGTATAGCAATGGCAGAAGAAAGTAAGATAAGAATGGAGGAATTAAAAAGCATGAATGGCTAATTACGATGTTATGGAAAGAAAGAGAAGGTAAAGAAAAATTGTTGGTTGGTAGAAGATTAACATGAAGGAACTGAAGAAGCAGATGTTGCAGGTGTTGTTGCACAGGATGCTCTGGGATGTTCCTCGGATAAAGTAGAATCTTGTTTTATAGATTTTGTTGCCTCTTTCCATGTAGCTTGAAATAGAGTATTTTTCCATGTTAAGGTCTTTGGAGACTTTGGAAAGATTTATTTAGGAGCTGGTGTGCCTTGTCAAAGTATTGGCAAAGGGGAAGTGAAGCTGAAATTACAGGCGGCCAATACATGGGTATTGAAGAAGGTCATGCAGGTCCCAGTCTTGAAGATGCGGCTAATTGCTTCAGGAAATTTGGGTGATGAGAGATGCACAATAACTCTCATAGCAGATTCTTGGAATGTTACCAAGGATGCACTTGAATTAGTATGTGGTAAGAAAGTAGGTACTCTTTATCTACTTGCTTGTATTACTGATTCTTCTTCTGTTGCAAGGACGTGGCTTTGTAGACTTGGTCACAAGAGCAAGAAGGAGATGCATGTTCTTAAGTGGAAGTCAGATGTGTTTGATAGACTTAAGAACTAGAAAGCTTTGGTGTTCATGGAGGAGATGACAGATAGAGATCAGCTGATGGGACTGAATTACTTTGAGTAGGGTAGTTTGGATAGGGTTTTGATCCAAAGAGAGCTCGCAAGTAAAAAGTCATCACTCACAGGCAAACACAAGTACCGACATCAGTCAGTAGGAATTGGCATCAAACAGATAGGTACCAATGTTGGTCATGTGTAGACTAGAGGAGTCGGTGGTGTCGGGTAGGTGGAGACCAACGTCAGTAGTATAACTAGTGTCAGTGATCTGAACAGTCGCATGGAACCAACGAAGGTTAGATGCAGACTGTGTGGTGATCAAGGTCGGTCACTGGAATGGATTTTGGGTAGATAACAAGCTGTCAAGGAGTCTCAAATGCCCATGAGGACTGAAAGGGTAAGTAAGCCTCAAATTTGTTGTTCCTCTTCTTTATACTCATTACTCACTACATGTAGAGTAGGAAAGATCCAGGAAACAGTGGGAGCATGGCATGAACAGGATGCAGAACCAAACAGGAGATTTGGTAGGGTTGCCAGCCAATATGAAAGCACTGAAAGACAAATGAATACCTTAGTTAAAGAATAGAGAGAATGGACACGTGAGACGAAAGGCCAGGTCATATGGTCTTGAGGAAGCTGCAAGACAGTGGTACAGGTTTGACAGGTGGATGATAAAGTAGGGCTTTAGTCAATGTCAGTGTAACCATTGTATTTGTCTTACCAGGTTGGATAATGATTGCAACATTATCCTATTACTATATGTGGATAGTATGCTAGCTAGCAGGTTCATACATACAGGGTTTTGCTGAGCTAAAGGTAAGGTTAGTTCAGCGGTTTGCCATGAAGGATTTGGGAGCAGTGAAATTCTTTGGCATGAGTAATCCTAGAGATAGGGAAGATCACAAGTTGATGTTGTCATAGGATGATTGTGTGAAGGTAGTGCAGGTTGCAGAATCGGGCAACACACCTATGGATGGACAGTTCATAGAATAGGGTCCCCAATCACATGATGAGGTTGAGTACAAGTGTACTCCCTGATTTTGCCCTAGTAGTGGGAGCTGTCAGAAAGTTTGGAGCTGATCTGGGAAAGAAGCACTGGAGGGCAGTTCAGTGGATTCTCAAGTATCTAAGAGGGACCAGCAGTAGGTTGACATGCTATGCAGGGTTAAGTTCTTTTATACATGGGTTTGTAGATGCGGATGTGGCAGGTTACTTGGATGATAGGAGGTACACCATAGGATTTGTGGTGGTTGGTCTTCAAGGTTGAGCTTGAAGAGGGATACAAGCCAGGAAATAGATTAGACAGGGTATAGGTACAGGTACAGTGTAGCTATTTATCTCCAAGTGGGAGATTGTTAGGTTGTGGAGCTAAAAGCTTCACTAATTCAAATAGGGGAGGAGGTTGCTGAGTGTCACAGTCACCGACGTCAATTAGGCCGACTGACGTTGGCCAGTGGTAGATAGGAAGCAACTGACATCAGTCAGGAGTCATCTGACGTTATTCACCTCCAGGCAAATAGGGATTGACGTCGATCGCCTGTGTGGTTTTAAAACTATCAGTTGCATGAACAATTAGTTAACGAACCGGTTGTTTGCATGTAGAAGGCCAATTATAGACTTGAAGCTGTGGATCTAATTATTGTAATTAGGTGTCTAATTATTGTTTGCATGAGATCTATATAATAGACTCATGGGCTGTATTGTAATGTGTGCTAGTTGAGTAAGAGCAAAATTAGCTCCTTTAGAGTGAAGAGAGCAAGGTGTGTTCCTCCTAGTGCCACAGTGCCAAGTATGGGTGTTGGTTTGGAGAATCAAAAGGATTCTTCATGTATGTAGGATCTTGGTCGGCAGGTGTGCAAGGCCACGTTTGGAGATCTGCATGGTAAGTAAGATCATTGATCTGCAGGTGTATGTGTGTGCGAGGTCTAGGTTTGTAGGTGTGAAAAAATAGGTTGATCTGTAGGTGGCAGTAGGATCAAGGTGATAGCAACACAATAGGGAGCAAGATCAGGTGGGATCTACTTGGAGTACGGTGTGTACTCAGTTGGAGAGCTATAGAGGAAGGCAAGGTAGATCCTTCCAAAGTAAGATCATTTGAGTTGCAGGTTGTTGCAAGTTCATGGGAGATCTACTTGGAGTGCATTGTGTACTCGGTTGAGTATGTGTGTATACTCGGTGTACTGGCAGTAGTGATACTGATTGGTTGGAGGTGAACACCAAATCTGTGTTTGAGTTGTGTGTTGGGACCGTAATTGAGAGAGTAAGCTCTTGAAGGTGAATTACTGTACAATGGTGTGGGAAGCCTGTAAGGTGTGGAAGAGTGTGGCGTCTCTTCATTTGAAATTCTTTTCTGCAAGAGTATTAATATAATTGGGTATTGTCTCTCATATTCTGTGTTATTTCTAAATACTAGTTACTTGTGCATTCTGGTTAATTCCACATATTTAAGTTGCTTGTACATGGTAATCAATTGTGCTTCCTAGATCCTAACAGTGGAATCAGAGCATGTTTGTTGTTCTAGATTCTTGACATGTCAATGATAATTTTTTTGAAGACCAACGTCCTAAAAAAAACTTCTGAAATAAGATCTGAAGAACAAGTTGTCAAAAATAAAGTCCCAAAAAGAAAATCCTGAAGAAATAAAATTGGTAGGTAAATTTTTGAAAGAAAATTTTGAAGAAGATATTCTGACTAAAGTTTCCAACAACAAAAGTTCCCAAATTATTCTCCTAAAGTCCAAATCTTGAAGACCAAAACATTAGGGTTCAAAATGTTGATAATGTTGAATAAGTGAATCTGAATATTGATAATTTTGAAGACCTATCATACATAATAAGCTTCCAAAAATTTTCATTAATAGATTAATTCAAACAAGATATTTCAATGAAAATGGGTTTCAAAAGGAAAACATATGCAATAAATGTGATTTAATTCTAAGATCCAAAAATTTATGAACATAAGAAATAGGCTAAGCATACATGTATAGCCTTACTATGAACAATCTTTCTAACACCAAATAAGTCCCTACTTTTCCATCAATAATGCAAGGTGGGGTGTGTTGAATACAACATCATGTTGTGAGTAAAGTAGACATGGGAAAAAGTATATTCAATACATGAAGGTGGGCCCTAAATCATTATATCCATACATTTGACATTTTTAAAATGACTAAGTAGTCAAAGACATTGACAAATCCCCATATGGATGGACCCTCGATCATTCATAATGCCAAAGAGGTAGGTTGGGTGTTTGCTCCTCACATTACCTAAACCTAATATACAAATTTAAAACACTCCTCCATGAGTATTTTGTTTACTGGTAGAGGTTCAAACACATCGACTAATCATTGGTAGTACAACAAAAGTTGCTAGAACTATTAGGAGGTAATCCACATTAGACCTCTCTTTGATGCTCCTTAGTGGACCATATAATTCCATTTTATCTTATCTATTTTGTAACAAGGAATATTATGACATAATTATGTTTTATCATTTCAATCTATGATGGCCAATATTGGTATCTCATGTCTCTTGGAGGAAAGATCCATCTCTCCGTTCTATATATACTTCTACCTAGTATGTTAGAAGGGTAGACTCTATTTTCAAACAAACAATGTTAGAATAATGCAAAAATATTTTTTTGTGTAAATTCATATGGTTTCCTTGAATGTCTTCCACTTTCTACTTTAATGGATTAACACTATTTCTATAATAATATTAATTTGTGTTTTTTTAGATTTTGTATATTAACAAGGATGTGCTTCCACTATTTTAATTAGGTTCTTTGATTCCTTTTGATTTATTTTATGTCTATAAGGATATGTGTATATTTAAATATATATCTATTTATAGTTAATTTATTAAAAGAGTCTTATAATTAAGAATTTTCCCTTACTCCTAAACTTTCTCCCTATGTGACTGAAGCTCGAGCCATTATGAAAATTAACATATAATGGTGCAACTATAGTTAGGCACATTTTATTCCTGAAAACATTTGTATTGCCCCTTTAATTATAATACTTTATTTATGACTTACCCTCCCTCTCTTTTGATGTTTATTTTTTAACAAATGATCTTTTCATTTCTTTATAAATAGTGAAGTAAAGCAAAGCAAAGTAGAGCTCTGAAATTCAATATGTTGGAATTGGTCTAGATAGAAGTGTAGAAGTTTTGTAAGTTAGTGAGAAAATTAGTATTGTACCTTTGGTGGTAGCACTATATCTCTTGGAGATATATTCAAAGTAGGATATTTAATAGAACCCCATACATGTAACTCATGCACTAGATTATCTCATTGACAATCTTAAAATGAGAGGATGTAAATCTACTAATTATTCTTGAGGTCACTCAGTGCATCTAATCCAATAGGTTCAATTAAGACCAAGATATTTGCCCAAATAACACAACTAAGTATCATTTATTTTCAATTAATTACAATATATATCAATAGTTTTATGTTACTATTTTTATAAATCTCAGTTGTATAAATTTAGAATACTATTTCTCTGATTTCCTATTAATTTTTGTGCTCATTAGGTTAGTTCAACATCCTTGTGTAAAATATAATCTAATTCCCATTAACCTTAGATAACCCCATTTATCAAAATTTAGGTTTAAACATATATGTAAAGCTAAAGTATCTATTAAATTGTACCTCTACTTTGTCACTGTGTATGATATATGTCACATATTTGGAAAAATATATCCTAAATATGTGAAAATAAGTGAAAGATAGTTTGTAAAATGTATCATATTATGTGAATTTTTTGAACTATATATTATGTATTCATGTATTTATGACATGTCCCCACTGATATTCCCCCCATTT
This sequence comes from Torreya grandis, assembly GCA_037957365.1. Lineage (NCBI taxonomy): Eukaryota > Viridiplantae > Streptophyta > Pinopsida > Cupressales > Taxaceae > Torreya > Torreya grandis. The sequence goes on from JARHVA010003897.1 coordinate 1,427,344, forward strand.
TGAGGTGAGGGGAATAGAATATGGTAGTCACATCCTTACAAAAGGATAAAATGAGCATACTATGTATGTGTTGACCAAATTTGACCTTGTAGGTCAAATTGGGGCCCCTATAGGTAAAAAATTGGTATTTAGATGTTTTAGGGGGTCTAATTTTTTTTCATAAGGTGTAATATAGGTCATTTGATGGAATTTAATGTCACATTACCCTTGGTCATTAGTCATATTAGTCTTTATATCATTTTGAGGACAAAAGGGGCATTTAATGACTTGTATGGCATCCTTGGGAAATGTGAAGGTTGAAAAATGTGATGTAACACCCTGTGTGTCCTAATATGTCTCAATCAATTGTTGGTAATTGAAATTGGTATGTGTTTCAAAAGAAAGGGTAGTTTTCTTGGGAAAAAAGAAGAGTTTGGCACTTGTACAACCTATGAGAGAGTTTTACATGTGGGATAAGGTTGTAATATAACTATTAATATTCCTATCACTCATATAAATTATTGAAAAGCTTTAAAAGTGATAAAAATGCCCAAAACTATTTTGATCCTTTCTTACCTTTCTAGACATGCATAAGTGATCAACAAGTTCATGTTTGGTATGATCAGTGGAAGAGGTTTTAGGTCAAATGCCTTTGAGAGGTGAAATTAAACTAAAAGAGATTAATTTAAATAAAAATATCTTGAAGAATGGTCGCCTGTTATTTATGAACCATCCTCATGAAGTTGACTCTATTTTTTTGCTTACTAATCTGTGCACCTTATAGGTTTTTTTTCCATTTTGGACAAGTTCGTACAAACTAGTTACTGAGGTTGATTATAGATGATGTTTTATTCCTTATATAATTATATTACTCTTGGTTACATGATTCAAGGTGTTTGGATATGCAAATCATCTCATGTTGCAAGAGGATACACCATTTTATGTTGTAGGTAGTTTTTCACTATTTTCAAGATCTTCAAGTTTTGGTCATGGTTTAATAGGGTGGATATGAGTCCATTACCATGTTTTCAATGTCCTATAAATTTAATCAGATTTAAATTTCATCCTCTAAGGCAACATTCCATGAGTTTTTAACTATAACTATCATACAATTAGTTTGCAGCCATAACTGTCATATTAATCAACCAAGGGAAGTGTGAAAAGATTTGAAACACATATATGAAGTTGTGTTAGAGGTAATTAAATTTTGGACACACTATAATGGTATGATTAATAAAGGAGTCTTTTCACTTGTTATAAAATGACTATGATAGTTTATACATTCACTCATACAGTACTATGTGATAGGAAAATACACCTATAAGTGCTTTCATGGAGGGTTATCAACATTAGAAAGGGAATTTAAGATATTGTTTTTAAGGTTTGAAAACATATTAGTGTTTCATTACAACATAATTATAAAGATATAAAGTGACTATGAAATCACATTCTTTGAATGCATGGACCATTTAACTGTCTGCTTGCATGCCTTTCAAAGTGCATCTATAGGTGTTCAAAAGGGGGATACCATGTTGAATAGAGGTTTTGAAATTTAGTCTCAAGATATTCATGAAGATAAACACCTATTTTGAGGATTGGAAAAGAGTATAGGTCTGCCAATGGGGTCAAAATATGCACGTTGTCTATTTTCTCCTTTACTACCTATATACACTGAATGATGACCTATAGGCAGCGTAACAAAGAGCTAATTATCAATTTTAAGTTGTGAATCATGTGATGGAAACTTTTATTGAAGTATTATAATCAGTTTATAATAATGGAAGACTCATATGGGAAGATGGTTTGGCAAATGCAAGTGTGGATCATCTTCTAAGGTCAGGTGACAACATTCAGGGATCAAATCCCAAAAAGTGCAAAACATAGATATTTGATGTTTTTTTGAGATCCTATAACAGGGTTACAATTTGTTTTGAGGCATATAAATGAGAATAAATTTTACTTACAATATAATACAAGATTTAAAAAAATTTAGATGGGTAGATGACAAGTGGAGATTAGTTTTTAGGAAGGCCAAAGTTGTGTTTTTATGCATTAAAACCAGGCAATGACATCTACAGTTGGAGCTACAAAGAGACTTTCAAACCTAAAGTGGTAATACAAACCATGTTTTATGATTGGTTAAGAATTATATGGTTTGGGAAATCTTTCATGACTTAGGTTTCCTTTCAAGGGAAGATGTGTTGTGTTTTAGTTCCCCAAACACACCTATAGGCCCTTTTCATCACTAAATGCTCACCTACAACCAACCAACATAAGGTGCAATTTTGAGAAAGTGTCTCTCTTGTGGACTTAAAACATAGTAACCTAGAGAATGATTTGATCATTTTTAAACATGAAGACCAAAAATAAGGGTTAGTATGTGATGTTTTGATCAATTAAACACCTACAAATACCCCTTTATCCAAAAATATGCACCTACAACCACTGTAGGTGACTGTGAGAGATAGTGAATAAAAGGTGATGGTTATTAATGAGGGTGTAGCCAAAAATGAGCGAAATTGATATAAGTAGGTACAAATTGACTCCAAGGAACTCTTAAGGGGTATTTAAAAATTATCTCAATCTTAATTCATGAAAGTTAACTTATAGGTACAATCCAGAGCAAAACATAGTAAAAAATTATGCATATAGTCTGGGCCAAGTAGGAGCATATGGAGATATGTGAGAGGTTGGGGGGATGAATGAAGGTTATAAAACCTTAATAAAATTTAAAATAGCCTCATAAAACCATTATGGTGTATTTTTAGTATAGAAAGGTTTTGTCAAAGGAAATATGCAATCAATCTATGATTGTCATACACACACTCCACTTTTTGTCTAGTCCATCTTGGAGATTGGGAGAGTTGGAAGGTTTATTGACTTAAATAGAGGATAAAAATTGGTAAAAAGGGTATCCATAACATGGATATACTTATAAAATCTTCACCTTATCTAAGAAAACAAGGGGAGTGCCCTTTGTTTTGTCTTAGATAGAGGGCACTCCCTTATGAACAAAACTAGTAGGTTTTAGAGAGATGGGTAAGAAGAGAAAACTAGAAGCTATAGGGAATATTATATAAGGTGGGAGAGGTTGAAACACACTCAGGGAAACATGAAAAACACCTCAAAAAATGGGGAAACCTATCAAGGTGATCTAGATTACTAAGTTTTTAAGCATACTCACTAGGTAGGGTTTAGGCCTAAAGTTTAAACAAAATGTCAAATTCAATTTTAGAATGAGATGGGTATTTTAACCTATTTAATCATGGATATAGGGTCATAAAATATATATAGGAGCTATTTAAATGTAGTTAAGCCATCAAAAAAGTCATTTTGGGCTTTAGGCTGTAGATAAGCCTATTAAGCATGACTAGGCCTAGAATCCAAAGGGGGGTCAATTTCATGAAGAGCCTTAGATGATAACTCAAATGGATTGGGTAATGTTTATAGGGTCATTACAAAGGTTTATGAGACATTGGTATGTAGGGGAAGTACAAATAAATCCACCTTTGGGATCAAAACTAACTGAGACTTGTAGGAAATGGAGGAAAGAGCTTGATAGGGAAAGTTTGAATGCTCATAAATCTCTTGGTGATTTTAATGGTAATCCAAGTAATTTAGAGATTTTAGATAGGGTCTTAAAAAATATTTTGGTGCCATTGGATTGGAATTTGAAAATGAAATATTTATGAACAAAAATTAAGAGGTCAAAACTATTAAAAACCTTTGCAAACCTTGGTTAGTGACCTGATGGAGGAAATGGAGTTGGATAGCTACTATAATGGAAATTTTGTCTAGAAAAAGGATTGGATATTTTATAACACTCACTTAGGCTCCTCCCCACCCTTTTGAGTTGTATATAATTTTATAGATAAGGTACAAAACAAGGTACTTTTGACTATTTTTTTAGGTTCTATGAGGTTTCAAGAGATGCAATAAAGTTTGGGGGGAAGTTTAAGAATAAATATAACTCCTTATGGAAATTTATTTCATTGTAAAGACTCCTAAAGTGTGCAAACAATAGCTCTCATCTTAGCCAGTCAAAACTACCATAGTGACTAAGCTAGTGAGAAGTGTGAAAACTTCAAGTAAATGGCATTTTAAGGTGTGACTAATGATTCTAACACCATGGAGGGTCTTTAAAAGTGTCATAAAATCCCTCCCATGTATTTTCATGGAAAACTAATGCCTTTTTGGATTCCAAGTGTGCAGGGTGTATGAAAGAGGAGTTTCTTAAAGTACAAGTAATGATAGTTCCTTTTTAGATGATTCCAAATGACCAAGCCCACAACCAATACTTGAAGAGGCATGTATGTAACCCTTCCCATTAATTCCAATAATTATACCTATCCCTAATCAGTTTTGTGATGTTTAAATAGGTCCAAATCATGAAGGTAATTTTTTTAGCCAAAATGAGAACTTTCATGCCACTTTTCATGAGTTTCATGCCTTGTATGGCCACTTATCTCTTCTAACCTTACATGGTTCATCCCACATCCTCTTTTCATGAAAAATAAAATAATTTTATCATCTTGAAAAGTGTATTTATGACCCTTGAACTTATCTCTTCTCTTCTCTCTCTTAATTTTTATAAGAACTATCCATTTTGGCCATTGTAACTTATGTTCCACTTGAGTATAGTGAAGCCCTACTCATTTACATACCATTTGATTAATAATACTAATAATTTTTACCTCTTCATAACTATTCATAGTGTGTTTTAATTATATGATTGATCTTGCTTAGTGATAACTATGATTTCCTTAGCATGTTATCTCATTCTTTCACCCTATTTACAGTTAGAAAGCTTCTTCTTGTGGGGCATGTGAAGTGTTCTAGGAAGTTTCAAGGTTGAGTGAGTTAGTTTATTCACTAGTTCCATTCAAGTCCTCTTGTATATTCCTCCTAGCTTAAACATTCATCCATATCCTCATAATGTAATATTGATGTGAGAAGATGCAGATTGGAGAAGTGTATGTTTGGTTAGTCTCTTGGTTTCATGTGTAACATGCACCTGGTTGGAAGTCATCAATTTATTTGGTGTATCACCTCCATTAAGATAGTTTTATTTCAATTTTATCTTTCCCTTCCCCCCCTAAAGTTTAGGTGTAGTTGTGATCTAAAGTGGTACATCAAGGGAGCTAGTCCTATTTAGAGATTCACCTCATCCTTAGGCTACCCACAAGCCTAGAGGTGTTTCAATTGTGCCACTTAGATGAGAAGAGCTAAGAAATATCATCAAAGGGTGAAAATCCAAGTGAAAATAGTTTTTGACATACTTTATGGGACTCTTAGTCCAAGAGGTTGAAAGATTTTTGGTGTTGTCTTTCAATAATCAACCTTTGGAGGCATCTATCTAAGCATAAATGGTGACTCTAAAGTTATATCAACTAGTCAAGCATCTCAATTTTTCCTTTTGAAGATTGTTGGTAATGTTTATTTATTTTCTTTCTTCTCAATGAAGTTTCATGGCTAATTTTGGTGTTGAATACTATTTTACACAAGTTTGTGAGACATATCCAGCTTATGGCATTCCTAATCAACCTTTGTATGATTCTTATCAGCCTTGGTGTGATTATTATTAGTCTTGTCATGATCCTTATCATCTATATAACTAGCCTTGTCATGAGTTGTATCAGTCCTATAGCCAACCTCATCAATATCTTGCTTCTCCTAGTCAACCTAGCCACTTCTCAACTCAATCCATTTCCACCTTTAAGCAAACTCTTTTGAGGTATGATAAGTTTATGTTAAAGATTGATACACTAAAGAGACATGGTCAAGATGTTCCTAGTCATTTCATTCATTAGGTGAGATATGCTTTAGATCTAGTCAAAAGAGAATGGGCACCTATTGAGAGAGTTAATTGGCAAAGTCTCATAAGTGAGATGTTGTATGTGAGTGGCCTAGTTTCATCCTTGGAAGATAGGTTAAAACTTCATGAGAAGTAGCCTCAAAAAACTTATCAACCTTCATATCCACTTACCCAAAATTGATATCAGTCCTACATGATTCCCACTCATGAGCCCAATCAAGCTTATCAAATCCATTATTTTCCTAATCAGTTGGAAGAGAGATTTGAAAAGAGAAACCTTATTTTTAAAGCTAATCTTGATAGGAAAATTGATTTGGATAATATGTATATGTAAGCCATGCCATAAAAAAAAAGTTGAATTTAATCCCTCATTGCCTCCCCTATTACATCCTTACCTCAAGAGAAGACATCTAGATATAAGATTCCAAGTTGGAGACAAGGTGGAGAATCTAAGCCTAAGGAGATCCCAAGTTCCTTGAAAACTTCATCCAATCTTAAAAATGCATCACCAACTCAAGAAAATACTTCTAATACTAACATCATAAGCTGGAATAAGATAGTGGAATCATGGGGAAAGAAAGAGGATAGAAACATTGATAAGGAGTGTGAAGTTGAGAATGAAGTTGATTCTTTGTAAGTCCCTCCCACCATTCCTCAAGAGACCTCTTGCTCTCCATGTTAGACCTCTTTTTATCTTTATCCTCATGATGATGCCTATAAAATCCAAGAGAGACTTTTCCAAGAGAACCTAGCCGAGTAAATTAAAGAGTTAGAGTCAAGGATGAAATTGCTAAGTCAAGGTGTGATGGAAGGCTTAGACCCAAAATAAGATCTTATGTCTAAACACACCTTATTAAAGAGAATTATCAAGCGAAATAAAATTTAAATGAAGTTATTATCAAATTTAAGGAAGAAAACCAAGCCATTTTAGCCTAAGGTCTACCTCCCCTTCCTCAAGAGCTTCCAAAAGAATCCCCTATACTTCACTCTCAATCTCATTTTGAGATCTATGTGCCACCTCCACGAACTAGTTCATCTTGTCCTCACCTTATCACTCTTTGAATTGATGGACATGTGGTATGGAAACCTAAATAGGCGTATCTAGTTGATAAGAATTATAAATCTTGCTTGAAGAAAACATACCTCCTTGGCAACATCATTGGGCTAAGTCACATGATTTTAAGATGCCTAGTCTTGTCATCACCAAGAAGGAGAAGGAGATGGAAGATCTTTCAGCCCTTGAATAAGACCCTACATCTGATAAAATTTTTGTAGATGATCAGCTATAACATGAATATGAATGTGCTATTAAGGATGGAGAATAATTTCAAGTCATCCCTAAAGAGGTGGTAGTCCTAGAATAATCTCTTGAGACCAAGGTGGAAGTTATTGTTCTTAAAGAGGATCCAATACCTTAGATTGATATTTAATCACCATAAAATGCATTGGATCTTAAATAAAACTAACTTGATGACCTCATACATCAAGAAGAGAAGATTGAAGAGGTAGTGGTTCAAGAGGATAAAGAGGATATAGATGATTAGAAACTATAAATGAAGTTATTTTAAGAGCTTGAAGAGATTTACCAAGTTGAGGGTCAAGTACATGACAAGGTGAAGGAGTATTACATAGAGGATAATGACCAATATTGGGTATAATATTCAAAGGTCCTTGATGATCTAGAAGAACTTACAACTGAGAAGAAACCTAATCTTATTGAAAGCACTATGGAAATCAAGAAGGTATGCCTTGTTGAACCACCATTGGAGGTTGTAATTGAAGATCCATATGAGAAGGTTGAGGTTGATTAGATGTAAGAAGAGTTAATTTTCATAGATAATATATTTAGAGCTACTTGGTTCTCAATGAACATCATGTCAATGAAGTTGGTAAACATCATAAAATTGTTAGAGGCATCAATGATAAAAGACAAAAGGTTACATGTCTCGTTAAATTCTTCATGTCATGAAATAAGAAGAGTTTCAAACTTCCCCTTTGATCTAGGAGGGGTTTTTAATTTTAGATTAGTTAGTATTTGATTTATATTTTTTAGTTTGGTGTGTGTGTTCCATAAAGTGCTCATGAAACACATGTGTGTTTGCTTTTGCTTTGTGTGTGTGTCTTTTATTTTGTGTGGTTGAGGTAATCATTGGTATTGTCTTGATAAAATCTCATGTTAAAATGTCTCCTTGTATTGATTTATAATTAAAATGACTCCATAAGCCCAATGGATATATAAGGCTACTGGTCTAGTTAGCATAGTAAACATGCTACCCCTATGAGCCACCACTTTGTTGACCTAATTTGACCCTGTAGGTCAAATTGGGGTCCTTATAGGTAAAAATTTGGTATTTATATGTTTTAAGGGGTATAAAATTTTGTAATAAGGTTTATTATATAAATATATTTATGGAATTTAATGTCACATTAGCCCTGATCATTAGTCATATTAGTCCTTATATCATTTTGAGTCATTTTGAGGTTAAAAAGGGGCATTTAATGATTTTTATGGCCTCCTTGGGAAATGTGAAGTTTAAAAAAGGTAATTTAACAACCCATGTTTCCTAATATGTCTTAATCAAATATTTGTAACTTAAAGTGCTAGTTGCTTCAGAAAAAAAGGAAAATTTTCTTAGGAAAAGATAAGATTTTTGCACTTGTATGGCCTATGAGAGAGTTTTACACATGGGAAAAGGTTTTAATATGAATATTAATCTTAATAACACTCATATAAATTCTTTAAATTATCTTTAAGTGATAAAAAGTATCAAAACCATTCTTCTCCTTTCTTACCTTTCTAGACATGCACAAGTGATCAAGATGTTCATGCTTGATATGATCAGTGGAAGGGGTTTTAGGTCAAACACCTTTAGGAGGTGAAATTTGACTTAGAGAGATTCATTTAAATAATAATATTTTAAATAATGGTAGCCTATGAATTATGAACCATCCTCATGAAGTTGACTATATTTTTCTACCTACTAATTTGTGCACCCTATAGGTTTTATTCCATTTTGGATATATCCATACAAAATAGTTGCTAAGGCTGATAAAAAATGATGTTTGATTATTTATATAATTATATTTATGTTTTTTTTAGTGATTCAAATTGTTTGGATATGAAAATCATCTCATGTTGCAAGAGGATACACCATTTTATGTTATAGGTAGTTTTTCACCATTTTCAATATCTTTAAGTTTTTAACATGGTTTTAGAGGGTGGAGATGAGTCCATTACCATGTTTTAATTGTCCTATAAATTCACTCACATTTTAGTTTCATCCTCTAAGGCAAAATTTCATGAGTTTTTAACCATAACTATCATATCAGTCAACTAGGGGAAGTTTGCAAAGCTTTGAAACACATATATGGAGTTGTGTTAGAGGTAATTAAATGTTTAACACACTATAATGTCATAAGTAATAAATTAATATTTTCACTTATTATAACATACTATGATAGTCTATACATTCACCCATACAATCCTATGATAGGAACCTATACCTATAGGTGATTTTATAGACGATTATCAACATTGAAAATGGAATTTAAGAGTTTGTTTTGAAGGTTTTAAAACATCCTAGTGTTCCATTACAACATCATGATAAATATATTAAGTGACTATGAAATAAAATTCCTTGAATGCATGGACCATTTCACTATCTACCTGCATACCTTTCAAAATGCATCTACAGGTGTTCAAAAGGGGGATACCACATTGAATAGAGGTTTTAAAGTTTGGTTTCAATATATTCATGAAGATAAATACCTATTTGGAGGATTGGAAAAAATTATAGGTCTGTCAATGGGGTCAAAACATGCACATTGTCCATTTTCTCCTTTACTGCTTGTATACACTGAATGGCCGCCTATAGGCAGCCTAACAGAGAGCTAATTATCTATCTTAAGTGTTTAATCTTGTGATGGAACCTTTTATTGAAGTCATATCATTGGTTTAGAATCATGGTAGACTCACCTGGGAAGATACATTAGTAAATTCAAGTGTGGATCATCTTCTAGGGTTAGGTGATAGTGTTCAAGGATCAAATCCCAAAAAATGCAAAATAGAGATATTTGATGTTTTTTTGAGATTCTATAACAAGGTTAAAATTTGTTTTGAAGTATATAAATGAGCATGCATTGTTTTTAACATATAGGAAAAGATATCCAAAAATTTATAAGGGTAGATGATAAGTGGAGATTAGTTTCTAGGAAGCCTAAAGTTGTGTTTTTATGCACTAAAACCAGGCAATGACATCTACAGTTGGAGCTCCAAAGAGACTTTCAAACCCAAAGTAGTAACATAAACCATGTTTTATGATTAGGTAAGTATTATATGGTTTAGGAAAGCTTTCATGGCCTATGGGTAATTTCAATGGAATATATGTTGTGTTTTGGTTCTCCAAACACAACTTTAGGCCCTTTTCATCACTAAATGCTCACTTATAGCTAGCTAATATAAGGTGCAAATTTGAGAAAGTGTTTCTCTTGTGGACATAAAACATAGTAAATTATAACATGGTTTTATCATTTTTGAACATGAATAAAAAAAATAAGGGTTATTATGTGAAATTTTTATCAAGTAAACACCTAAAAATACCCCTTTATTTGAAAATATGCACCTATAGCCACTGTAGGTGATTGTGAGAGATAGTGAACAAAAGGTGATGGTTTTTGATGAGGGTATAGCCAAAAATTATAAAAATGGATCCAAGAAGGTAAAAAGTGACTCCAAGTAACTCTTAAGGGGTCTTTAAATGTTATCTCAAGATTAATTCATGAAAGTTAACCTATAGGTGCAATCCAAAGCAAAACATAGTCATAGATTATGCATATAATCTGGGCTAGGTAGGAGCATATGGAGACATGTGAGAGGTTGGGGGGATGAATGAAGGTTATAAAAACTTAATAACTTTTAAAACATCCACATCAAACCATCATGATGTATTTTGAGTAGAGAAAGGTTTTTTCAAAGGCAATATGCAATCAATATAGGACTGTCATACACACAGTCCACCTTTTGTATAATCCATATTAGAGATTGGGAGAGTTTGAAGTTTTATTGAGATAAAAAAAGGATAATTTTTTATATATAGGGTATCCATCACTTGGATAACTCTCTCAAATATTCACCTTGTCTGGAAAAAAAGGGGAGTGCCCTCTATTTTGTCTCAAATAGAGGGCACTCCCTTATGAACAAAACTGACAGGTTTTGGAAATATGGGTAAGAAGAGTGAAATATAAGCTATAGGTATAGACCATTAAATAATGTGGTATATGTTTTAAAAAACTTATTTAAACATTAAAAACACCTCAAAAAATGGGTAAACCCATCAAGGTGATCTAGATTTCTAGGTTTGCAAGTAGACTCACTAGGCAAGGTTTAGGCCTATAGTTTAAATGAAAGGTAAAATTAAATTTTAGAATGAGATGGGAATTAAAAATTATTTAATAGTGTAAATAGGGTCATAATATATATTTTAATGTAGGTAAATCATCAAAAAATTCATTTTGGGCTTTAAGGTGCAGATAGGCCTACTAAGCATGACTAGGCTGAGAATCCAAAAGGGGGGTCAATTTCATGAAGAGCCTTAGATGATAAATAAAATGGATTGAGTAATTTTTATATGGTCACTAAAAAGGTATATATCCATTTTTATTTAGGATAATCTCAAAAAAATCCACTTTTGGGCTCAAAATCAACTCAAACCTGCAAGAAATAGAGGAAAGAGCTCGATAGGGCAAGTTTGAATGCTCATATCTATCTTGATTATTTGTATGGGAATATAAGACATTTTGATATGTCATATATGGTTATAAATTTTTTTTTTATGTAATTATATTTTAATTTAAATTGAAATCTTCATGAACAAAGCTTAAGAGATCAAAACTATCAAAAACCCTTGCAGACCCTGGTTAGTGACCCAATTTAGGAAATGGAGTTAGATAACTACTATAATGGCATATTTTTTATATAAAAAGGATTTGATATTGTATAATACTCTCTAAATATCATCCCTATAATTTTTATTTATACAAAATTATATAGATAGGGTACAAAATAGGGTACTTTTGACTATTTTGTGTGTTTTGCATGTTTAGGAGGTTTTAAGAGATGTAATAAATTTTGAGAGGACTATTAAGAATTAAAATAAATAAATATTTAAATTTAATTACTTTAAAATACTCCTAAAGTGAGAAAATAATAACTCTCATCTCAGCTTGTCAAAATTAGCACAGTGACCAAGCTAGTGAGAAGTATGGAAACTTCATATGGATGGCATTTTAAGGTGTATATGATGATTTTAAGGCCATGGAGGGTATTGAAAAGTATAATAAAATACCTCCCATGGATTTTCATGGAAAAATAATTCCTTTTTGGAAGCCAAGTGTGTAGGGTGAATGAAAGCGGAGTTTCTTAATGTGTAGAAAGTGATAGCTCCTTTCCAGATGATTCTAGATGACCAGTCCTATAAACAATACATGGAGAGGAATGTATGAAACCCTTACCATTAATTAAAATTATAATACCTATCCCTAATTAGTTTTTTTGACATTAAAATAGGTCCAAATCATGAATGAAGTTTTTAAAGCTAGAATGAGAACTTTTATGCCACTTTTCATGAGTTGCATGTGGCCACTTGTCTCTTCTAACCTTACATGGTTCATACCACATCCTCTCCTAATGAAAAAATAACTCATTTTATAAACTTTAAAAGTGTCCTTGTGACCCTTTTAATTCTCTCTTCTACTCTCTCTCTCTCTCTCTCTCTCTCTCTCTCTCTCTCTCTCTCTCTCTCTCTCTCTCTCTCTCTCTCTCTCTCTCTCTCTCTCTCTCTCTCTCTCTCTCTCTCCCCCCCCTCTCTCTCTCTCTCAAGTTCTATAAGAAATAGATATTTTGGCCATTGTAACTTATGCTCCACCTGAGTATTGTGAAGCCCTACTAATTTTCATACTATTTGATCAATAAGACTACTAATTTTTATCTCTTCATGAATATTCATAGTGTTTTTTACTTGTATTATTGATCTTACTTAGTGATAACTATGATTTCCTTAGCATGTTCTCTCATTCTTTCACCCTATTTAAAATTGAAAAGCTTCTTCTTAAAGGGCATGTGAAATATTCTAGGAAGTGTCAAGGTTGAGTGAGTTCGTCTATTTGCTAGTGCCATCCAAGGCCTTTTGTCTAGTCCTATTATCCTAAACATTCATTGGTAACCTCATAATGTAATATTGATCTGAGAAGATGTAAATTAGAGAAGTGTATGTTTGGTTAGTATCTTGGTTTCATGTGTAACATAAAGCTGGTTAGAAGTCATAAAATTATTTGGTGTATCACCTCCCTTAAGATAGTTTGATTTAAATTTTATCTCTTCTTTCCCCCCTTAAATTTTATGTGTAGTTGTGATCCAAAGTGGTACATCAAGGGAGCTAGACCTATCTAGAGATTCACCTCATCCTTAGGCTACCCATAAGCCTAGAGGTGTTTCAATTATGCCACTTGGATGAGGAGAGCTGAGACATCTCCTCAAAGGGTGAAAATATAAGTGAATACAATATGTATCAATAATATAGTATTTTATAGTGTATTATTATCATGCCTTAGGTAAATTAGTAATTGGTAATTTGGTATATTTTGTAAACAAAATTACATTTTGCACACAAATTTTGAACCTTGGTATGAACAAGAGAAGTATTAATTTTTTTGAAATTTGTAAAAAGAGTTTATGAAACTCGTATGGTTAAGAAGTTATTATTTCATATATCCCAACATAGCTTATGGTTTTCAATTTGAATAAATGGTGCCCAAGATATCGTAGGTCAAAGCTTGTAAGTGTTAATAATGATTGAATTATATATATATATATATATATATATATATATATATATATATATATATATATATATATATTTCATTTTTTTTAGTTTCATTTTCAACTCTAGTTTTTTAAATTTTATTTCTCTTGAGTGATTTTGAGTATGAATCATGTAAGACATATTTTTTTTGAGGTGTTTTAAGCTACTTTAGGCCACCCTAGGAGAACATGACCTTGAGGAATTGGTTAGGGGAAAATTTTAAACATTTTCATGTTTTTGAATTTTGAATTTTCTCAATTGTGGGCCTCCTTTTAGGCTTTGAAAATATCTATGGACCCTATAATCAGTGTTTTTGATTATTGTATTAATACCTCAATGGAATTATCCATTTTTTGATAATATTCTCCTACACTACCATCCAAAATCAATGGTATTGTATGATGCTAACATCTGACTATTCTTTTTAAAATTTGGATTTTTTGCTTGATAATAGTTGATTTAATTCATGGCTAATGTTCACTTTTACTTGTTTATTTTTTTAAAAAGACATTCATATCCATGAGTTTAGGAATGGGAGGAACTTATCCACCTTTTTTGAGTGAGGTTTGGAAGATGCAAATTAAATGATTATTGAGTGGGTCAGGCTAGGGAACATTGATCGATTAGGGTAGGTGCATTATAATGTTCATCTTATGAAAACATTAGACAAGAAGTGGAATGTTGATAATTATACTTTATATCTCCCAATAAGGGAGATTAATATTACAATAGAGGGTGCTTATTATATATTATTCTTTATAATTATAGGGGAAAAGGCTTAGGTGTATGGTGATGGTAGTATTAGATATATGTAGATATCACATGTATATTTCATAGATCATTCAGTAGAGGAGGATGAGACTTATGGTATGATCCATTTAGAGGATATTGGTATATATAGTGTTTAATTGTTATGGAAGTTTATTTTTTGTTTTATAGCATATTTTATGGTTATGGACGGTTGTGGGGTAGTTATATCCTATTGAACATATCACATTGAGGAGTAAGGTACTCAATATTCTTAGGGACATACCATGGTGGCCTACTAATATAGAGATTTGTATTGATTTGCTTAGAGACACATGGTAGAGAATCAAGTGAAACCACACTTTTTCATGAATGGGAATATGAGCACATTTTAGTTGTATGCCTATTGGTGGATGCTTAGTTGGATGGGCACATCCATAGGTTTTTATTGCTTAATGGAAATTACCCTAGGGGAGATTATATTTAGGTATGGAGTACCACATAATACTTGATTGTTTGACCCCAACATAGATTATTTGGTGTCCATATAGGAATTTTATTAGGTGGCCTTAGGATTCTCATTAGTTACCTTGAGTTCATGTTAACATTAGGTTGGTTGATCAACTTCCTAGGGTTTTTGATTATTTATAGTATGATTAAGTGCTAAGATAGTTTGGCACTAAATAGGGAGTCCCATATAATCCTTATCTAAGTCATCATATAGTTAAATCCAATTTTAAGATGAATGATAGCCCCACCCCCACAACTATAAATATAACATTATTCATAGCTAGGGAAATAGATCTTATTATTCTATTAGCTACTGGTGATGATTTTGGATGCATAGATGCATATACATAATGGTGATATAGTGCAAGTTAACATTGTTATTCCCTATTATTATTTCCCTTGGTGTAGTACCTATAGTACTGGGTGAATATGGAGGAGGTAGAGGCATGGGAGATCCTATAGGTCCACAACCTTAAGATGAGATAGTGATTAAAACCACATGTAAGCATATTATTATATTTTCTTTACTTTTAAGATATTTGGTAGATTATATTTGATGAATATATCTAATTGTCATTTATTCACATTTATTATAGGCAATCAAGAGTGGTATAAAATGGTAGATCATGTTGTGTAGGACTTCACACATAGCATTCCCATGAATATTGATGGGGAGGGGTTTTGGAGAAAGTGGTTGATCTTGATAGGTAGTTGATTCCTAAGAGGAGTTATATAGAGTTGATGTAGGTTTTTATCTATTGATATGATGAACTTCACCATGATCATGATAATACACTACATATAATATGAACCCTAGAAGAGAGATTGCAAGAATGATCTTGATCTCATGGTCCTAGGTGAGATATTAGGGCCTCCATATCGAGAGATGTGAGGGTGATGGAGCTAGATAGTGATGATGAATCTTATACTCTCAGGGATATGCCCCTACTTATGATTAATTTAATTATATAAAAATTTGGTCACTTATATATATGATGAAATCATTATTGATATTTCATTGTAATGGATTGGACTTTATCTTTATTATTTGAAATTATTTTACATTTTTTACATGTAATATATTTAAAATATGACAATTTAATATGTGGTAAGGTATTGGTAGTATTTATTTGGTTTTATTTAATAATAACTGGGGTAATCACCATATATAATGCAATCCAATTGGGAAAAGAAACGCTTGACTATAATGATCATGTGGAAACTGTGATTTTGCTTTTTATTCTAACATAATAGTTAGTGCATCTTTGGAAATATCAAGTGTATTTGTTTCATCTATAAATTTAAAAATTAGTTTAGGTACACATTATTATTGTTTATGAAACATAAGTATCAAAGTATGGTTAGAAAATTTAACCTATGATTCTATGCCTCTCCCAAGTACACCTCTAATGAGAGCTCAATTAACTAATGGTTCCTTGATAGGATCAGTGTTGATCTAAATCTCAGAGGTTTTGGTTGAAAGATAATTCAAGAACATAAAATAACACAATTATATAATGCTATCTCTGGGAAGAGATGTTTTATTACTCACAAAATTGTAGAAAACTTATGCATATCTTTGAGAAGAGATGTCTAATCCCCTTCTCAGGATACATCTATTTTTATACATAATTTGAAGGTAGGAGGAAGATGTGAAAGGTCACAAATCTTGAGGGAGATGAAGTGGTTCAACTTCCATAATTTACAACAACACATAATTTGATAAATTACTTTTTTTAGAAACTTTCTATTTTTAGACATCTCTATTAAAATTGAAATTATGGGAACTTACATTAGGTTTTAGGGGTAAAAAACAACCAATAATATCTCATGACATATCATCACATTATCCTAATTATTATCTTTCCAATGGATTAAATAGGGAGTCAAACAGAGCTATGGTTCAAAATTTATGGCTCTTGAAAGTTTTGCCACCAATTGGGGTAGAACCATCACCCGAATTGTTACCTGAAGTGTCACCCGAATTGTCACCTAAAGTGTTGCCCAGATCAAGCATGGGAGAGATCAATAATTGTAGATGGTGCAGTAGGAAAAATAATTTTTCTAGTGGTTTATTCCTACAGGGGCTAATAGACCATACATTCCTTAGTATAAGTAGTATGAGATGTCTCGACCCTCTTAGAGTGACCTCTATAAGAATTGGGTTAAGGAGATATTGTTTTATCTTTTTGAAATGTGATAACTCTTTTATATATAAGTTGTGTAATATTTTTCCTTAGAGAAAACAAATCATTATAGTGATGCCATTAAAAACATGGTAAGTGAAAAAGGGTTTTACTTTTACCTTTTTAAATCTATGTGGTGGTTGGTAGTAATTTTGAAGAAGAGTAATCAACCATGTATCCAATAGTGTATGCAATATATCATTTGGTTGATTTATTATCCAATAAAACTAAAGTGGTTTCATATTAATAGAGGTATATGTTTTGAGTGTAGGAGGTATTATGTATGTGGATTTATTTCCTCTATGTAAAATATTTAAAATTTGTTCCTTGGTATAAACTCCTGATTTATACAAAGGTATTTGAGGTGGCTCATGAACCTTCATGTTTTATATCTTCAATTTGTAGGAATTAATTGTACATGTTTGCCTATAGATGAAGATGCATGTGATTCAATGTTGGTATTTGTTAGTTCATGTGCATATTTATGCACATCTCTATATAATATATCAAAAGAAGTAAAGGGATTATGAAATGATCTTTATTTTAATAGAGAAACAAGGCCCATACTATTGACCACTTTCTTCCCTTAGGATTAGAAAGGGGTCAACCTAAGTTCTGAACACCCTAGTTTACCATAAAACTTCATAATTGCCATATCTCTTGATGAGTCAAGATAACCCAAGGAAGTCATTCGTTGTCATGTCAAGGAAAATAGGTATAATGTCTTGGTCATGTCATAAATTTCATGGTGGTTGCCCATATTTCCTATTTTAACTTGTGTCAAGTGTCCTCCTTGTATTCATGCAAGTGTGAAGGTCCATAACAAGCTTTGGAGTGGTCTAAACAGTCTAAATTGTGCCATGATGGAGATGATTAAATGTTATAGCTAATGATTCATCATAAACCTTTCTAATGTATTCAATATGTGTAAGGTAGGTCTTGATTACAAGTTTTAATAATGTTGTGAAGGTACATGATATCCCAACTTGAGTCTTTAGAAGGTTATGAGGTCTTTTAATAAGTGTTGAAATGATATTCATTTGAAATCTCCCATTCAAGTTACATATATTATCTAAAAAGTGAAGTATTTGAACCTTAAATAATAATTTTTGACCTTAAAATGCCACTAAATCTATCAGACATGCCTTAAAGGACCCTCATGAATGACACATTACCATAACCAAGCATTTCATATACTAATGTTAGCCTTTCCATAAGTCAACACCTCTAATTACCATTACATGGGTTCCACACATGTGTAAAAATGTATCCTCAACTCCCCAAGTTTTACCATGAACTTTCAGACATTATAGACCCCCATTTTACATCCTACCTACTAATAATGATTTATGGTTTGAAACATGATAAAATAGAGGAAAATTATAGGTTGCAAAAGTTTTTTGAGTGGTATAGATTCATACAATATGAATTTACTTAGGTGAAGTTAGGTGTCTACAAGGGGAGTTCAATATAGGCCTATGATGAATAAATACAAGTGTATCAATGCCAAAAAATCCAAAAAATGATTTACTTCCTCTACCAAGCTCTTTGGCATACATGAGAGCACTTTAGGTATGTGCTCAATCCATACAAAGGAGAAATAGAGAGGGTTTAGGATATTTTAAAAATAAATTAGACTTGATGAACTTATAATCATGGAAATTATTTTTAGGTTTAGTCTTCTAATATCTATGAAAAAATACTAAGAATTTGGGTAACCTAGTCACCATCTTCATCTCCACAGGGCAAAAGAAGGGGAATTGTTTCATTGAGTTTTTGGTTTTTTTTATCAAACTAGTGATTGTTCATGTTTTCTCCAATATTTTAAAGACATTTTATGTAATATTAAACCTTTAGTTCACACATTTGGGCATATAGGAGTGATAAATGTCTAAGTTAACACTACCATAGGATACAAGCAAGGATTTATTAGTGGGGAGGAGTATTCAAAGTATATGCTTGAAGATGAAAAAATGGTGTCTTAAATTTATTAATCTCCTTAGTTCAGCTTGAATGCTGAGATGGATATCCAACTCTCTCAAATGGTGCTTCCAAGTGAATATTGCCAACAAGTCTGAGTTTCACTACATAGGAAGGTAGTATGCTCTATAATGATGGCTTGGAGGTTATCAAAACATAGTAAAGGACAATAACTAATGTTTTATTCACATGAGGATATCCTTATCTCAATATTTTTAGAACTTATAATATCCATCATAGGCTAGGAAACCATTAGTTATCCCTCAAACACCTTCACAATCTTGTTTAGTAGATATTAAGGTCATTTAGCAAAAGTTAAGGTTTTTTTGGAAAATCCGAGGTTTCCATTCCTCATTATATATACCTCATTGGTGATCTCAAACTATTATATTCTATTAGGTGTATGTAGTTATTTTAGTCCATTTTGTGTATGAGTTCATAGTTTCAACCAATCCATTAAAGAGGCTCTTCAATTTGACAACCTCATCACTATTAACCTACCTTGGTTTAAGCCCTGTTTCCAAGTTTCAAGCTCATTTAACCTTACATGTCTTCATATATAGTTATGGACCCTATAATAAAGACCAAGGCATATAAAAAATGTTTGGATACTCCATATTTCTATCAAGCATCATCATTACTAAGAGAAAATGAGACTACATAGTCATAAAACCTACTGAGAGACCATGATCACCACCTACAAGAAACAACCTAGATCTACCTTGCAGAGTATTTCAAAATATATATGATGAGCCTTGAGCATGAGAAAGGAGTAAAAATGATCAAATTAATGCCTCAATGAGATTATTTATAACATAAAAGAGTCACATAGATATCAATCATGCAATGGAGCCTCTCTTCTAGCTCAAAGGTCTATTCAAGAGTCCTGTTGTTAGTCAACATACATAGCTTAGTACTCACAATACTATTGATAGTCTATACCCTCAACCTTGAACATAAGGAAAGATATGCATATGAGTAGGGAAATAAAACTAAAAATGTGATAAAGTAATGAATATCATGGTACGAAGGAATAAAAAAATGGTTTAAACAGGTGACCCAAATACAATGGTGCAAACATACACAGTGAGCTAGCCTTCTCAGTAAGTTTGGAATACATGACTAAAATGAATGGACATACCTAGAATATATGAAATGGGAGAATAAAAGAGATGAAAACATACCAAAATCCATTAATATACTACTTTATGGTTCCACTAAGTAGAGGATTTGCTTGGCCTGAGATAAAGACCTAAGACACACAAGCCTTATATGTGACTATGTAAATTAACCTTATTGGTAGGGTTAAAAGAGGTAAACCTTAGGGATATGATCAATAATTTTAGTATGATGTTTGAATCCTGACACCACACATGTGAATATCTAAAATAGGTTCTTTTGGGAACTAGCATCAAATACTATAATCCCATACATAAGATAATATAGCCAAGGTAGGCTTAAGGGAGAGTAGGGTTAACAAGATGGTCTAAGTATATGCATAAAGTGGAAAATTGATTGAGTAAGGTGTTATGGAAACATGGAAGCCATAGATGCATCCAAATATGAGCGAATATCCTGAACACCCATTCTAAGCCTAGGAGGCTTAATCCCTTCTCTCAGGTCTAAGACCTTACCTCACCTTAATAGTAAGTCCAAACCTCTAGGAAAGTTCAATATAGTGTGGGGGTATATGGAGGTGTTTTAGACCCTATAAAAGTTATTTGGAAATAGGGGAATGCAATTAAATATTTCATTTTTGGGTTTAGCTCCCTTTTGAGCTCTATTGCTTAAGCAGATAGGTCAAGTTGCACTTTTAAACACTAATATCTCTCATAATAAAGGGGATCAGATCTAGAGCTCTTAGGGAAACTTAAGCACCCCTATGGAATCAAAATTCATAAAGGAGTGAATGAGGTTGAGGGGCCCAAATTTATTAATGAATGTTAAGAAGATAACCTATATAGACTACTTAATAAGGAGCTTGAGACACACCATCCTTTGCTCATATCTCCACACACACTTTGCATGGGACCTTAAGATTATTAGGAGAGATGAAGGAGTCAGTGAACTATAAATTCATGACATAATATTTTAGTTTGGATGTTTATATTATACAAACCATCATTAATATGGTGCACCTTTAAAACCCCTCCTAAACCTTGACTCAGACCTGATGGGGGAATTATGCCCCAAAATGCATCTAAATGGAGTGACTGATCTATGAAAGGATCTTAATTGTCTTACCAAGTCCCCTACACATGTAGATAACCTATTGGTTGGCATGTGTAGGAAATATACTATACAGATCAATCCAAAGAAAGTCATTTTAAGTCTATGAATAAGGAATTAAAGAGGATTTACATATTCCATGGGCTAATGAGGAAAGAGAGGGGCCCAAATTTCTCAAATGATTTGACCTTAGTCATCGATAAGGGCCTTCATCATTGGTAACTCTTTTAGATATACTTGGGTGTATAAATGAGAGACTACATGCATATAATAAGAGGTAAATAGTTTGATAAAGGCAACATAGGTACTCTAAAGTACCTTATGGGTGATTTTCATGTTAGAAAAAGTGGTTAAGTGACTCAAAATCATAGCCTAGGTTCAACACTCAAAAACCCTATAGTTAGACATATTTGTCTAGTACCTTCTTCAAGTTAATGTCACTCAAGAGCTATAACAGAGGATAAAAGGGGATCAATTGAAATCTCAAACCTTCATGGAGATGTTGATCATGTTTTTTCAAATTTTTAGTCCACTTTAACTTGTAGGGAAGAGGTCAAAGCTAGTAATTTTGGCTTGTAGACACCTAAATACTACCTATAATGCATACTTATCACCTAAGAGGCAACTTGATAGGCTCACAACTATATGAAACTTCTACATGGGGAGCTAATCACTTTAGGAGTGGTGGGGGGATTTATCCACAAGTGATTAGTGTCATTGGTTCATAGGTTAAGGCCCTAACCTTTATGAACCATTTTTAAGAGTCTAATACCCTCTTAAAACTCCCTAATATTAGAATCACAACCATTGAGATTGGGTGTGAATCAATGTGTAAACATTTCATTCAATTCTATTCATCAATCTTTAACCATTCAAACTAGTATAGAGATATAGTAATGCATAGAAGAGAAATCACATAAGCATGAAGAAAGATATCAAAAAATTAACACCAAAGATATATTTTAAACCCTCATGGGGGATAAAACCCACTATCACACCACTTGGACTATTGTCCTATAAATAATGAAACAACATTTAGTGAGGCACCAACCCCACAAGGATCACCAACACCTCACTAGTTAGGCATAAAACCAATTAGTCCTTTAACAAGATATAAATTGAAAGGAGGATCAAACCCCATAAATTACATGGAATATACCTAGAAACTTGAAGGAAATTTTTTAAATATCCAACCTACAAGACATATCCAACTCCCTTCTTGACTAAGTACCAACCCAACCAAGATAAGCTTGCTGATGGTGACCTCTTCTTCAGATATTCTATCTTCTTTATCCTATAATCCACTATTTTTCATACACATATAATAAAATTATCATGAATATACTAATGGTCTCTCACCTCATTCGACTAACTTCAACCCTTTACCTCTCTTAAATAGCCTTATAGGCTTACTCACTCAAAATGCCTCTTTTAGGATCATTAGGTCAATTGACATTTTAATATATTTATAGAATATTTATGGATGTTCATGAATCATCCTATACCTATTATTTAAGGTATACATGACCTACCTCTACTCATCCATTGATATCTTCACTTTTCTTCAATCTTTAATTATCTAACTAGTCAAAATAGGCTTATTAGGCCTTCACTTTATACTTGATTCTTTCTCATACCAATATTGGTTACAAAAGAACCTCAAAATAATTTTATTATGATTTAAATATATCACTAAACACTTTTCACAAGTTAAATAAATATTACATAGGTAGGTCGTTCCCCTTAAGGGCCAAAACCTCCATTAGGCCTTAAGGAGACCTAATGCAATTAGGTCTGTCTTAAGCACACATTACAATTATGACCCCTTGGACCATCTTGAGTCCCTTAAAATGATATAAAAACTTAAAATATTCCTCAAATAAATAATTTATAACATATACATAGGTCCACACCACCTGTAAGTCCAATTTCACCATTTGAACTATGTTATTAGGCCTACTTACCATTAAGCCTTCTCATTGCCTGAAAGTTTGTCTCATAAAACAAAAGTATAAAACCAAATTTATTAAAAAAACATATGATAAAATAAAATTAACATATATTTCATGACCTTATATTCATCACTATGTACATTATACATTTCAAAACATCCCAATAGGCCTCGAACCAACTCTTACAACATGACCACTCAGAATGGTCAAACACTGCCAAAGTATAGTCAACAACATTTGATTAAAAACTTATGAATATGAAATTATAATTAATATAAATAAATTAATATGGAACTAATATATTTATATAATATCCTCATAATCAAAATATCCTTCAAATTTGAGTAAAACACTCCAAAATCACCTCTATAAGATGACTACTCAAAACTGTCAACAAGCCTTTCAACACAGTCATTTAAAAGTTTGTATTTAACGTTTTAAAGAGTGATTTAAAGAAATATATCACACATTAATAATTCATATTTTACCTATAAATAATCATACAATATTTATATCTCACACTCTAGTGACAATCATTGGTCTTATAGACCAATTTCTCAAGCCACTCTCTCACAACCCTTACATGATCTAATAAGCCATTTTAGCTTCCATGTTTCAACCTATAAAACTGTATTTAAATATTAAATAAAGAATTTATATGTAATTTAATTCTTAAAAAAATAAAAATTTTCATTATATACAATTAATCTTATCATATAGTCTTAAACTCTTCACTTCACCTAGCACACTTGGAACAATCATTTTATCTTATGAACTAGTCATGGTGTACATGAATTTTAAACACATATAGGGACACTTAATTTAAATTAAAAAGAATTTTTATGATAATAAAACATACTTATCACATATTAAAATACTAATATAGAGATGTTTAATAGAAAATGTGGAAAGTATAGATTAACTTCTAAACTCTACTCCTTCACTTTCTTAACTCACTTAGACATGACATCTTGTGAAAAATTTCTTTCTCATATGTGAGAATTTTAAAAAATTATAAACCAAGGGAAAATTATTTATAGGTATTAAAAAAATAACTCAAATAATTTTATCCATTCTTAATCATCTAAAACACATCCCTAAATTTATTCTCACTTTGACTGGTTTTCTTCGTTGTCTTCACTCTTTGCTAGTTTACCGATAAGTTCACTTGGGAGACCAAAATAGTTCACACAAAGGATGAAAATTTAAAAATATAACCATGGAAATAAATAAAAATTCTTTACCTTCAACCTCCATCCATTATGCAATCTTGACCTAGTCAACCCTACTTGTAACATTAAATTCTTCAAAAATAATCCTTTTTTTTATAGCTTCTACTCTCTACCCTGACAAACCACTACCACTTGGAGATGATTGAATGATTCATATATATTATAAAAACATAAAAAAATAATTACCAATCCATTTTGGTCCATTATCAACAATATTTATTTAATTGGGTCACTATAAGGGTTTTGAGAGGGTTTTAGACCAGTTTACCTTCTTAACATTTGTTCATAGATCTCTATCTTTGAAACCAATTCCTAATAATTTTAAAAACTTATTAGGACCATTTTAAATATATAAAAATATTCTCATCTTACCATTAAATTTTAACATGTGCCAATGAACATCAGAAGTTTCTTCTCAAGCTCTCATCCTTTCATTTTGCATACATAGAAGACCTCAAAATGTGATTTATTGATTTACATTTTAATTAAAGACCTCAATATTGTTAACACACTTGACACAAAATATTAAACCTAAATCCATGTTCACATGTGCTATATCACCTTGGAATATTATATTGACCCCTCATTAGGCCACACTAGGTCTCTATGCATACTAGGCCTTAAACTACCAATTATATTTTGACCCTTGAAGACACTTGGTAACCTCTTATACTAATATAAAAAATTAATAAAAAATTTCAAATTACATCATACCAAGCTCACAAGATACTAACCTTACTCACAAAATTCTTTTAATATTCACCTCATCAAGCTACGAAGCTTGTGCCTTCACACTAGGTTTCTCATGTAAGGACTAAGCCTCAATACTTGAATTTTCTACCATTGTAGATGTAATTTCCACCTCATTCACATGTTCAAACAAATTCTCATATTATATACCACCACTATGCATAACTTAAATTTCATACATGCTTATATCACCATCACCATGCTACTACAAGCCATTTCCATACTTAGGAACTAGGCCATCAAATGAACCTTTAAGGTACCATATCATTTTGACAGCTTCAAGATATCTACTATATCTCATTACTCACATATATTTGAGATAATATCCAAATAATCTTCCATTATTCTCATTTAAACACATAAAACCTCACACTTCATTAAACATTAATTACCTCAAAGACAACTCTCACCTTGGCATCATTGATAGGATAAAACACATGACATCAATGAAAACTTGAAATAATTTCCCCCTATGTCATTTATGGAAAACACTCTACCATATAAGACCATTATCATATCTCCTCAATCTATATTTCCCAAAAAATTCTTTTCTACCCCTTTGAAATTAATGATAAAGGTCATATAAACACAGTCCATTGACCCTTAGTCTTGATCATTTCAATGAATAGGCAAGCTCCCCCTTTATCTATGCAACTAAAAATAATGTTATAATGTTATTTGAAACTAAAAATAATATATTTACAATAGATACAAAACTCATTTTCATAAGTTATGAAAGATCCATAGTCCTTAAATAGACTCCTCAAGTCATTAGGACTTGACTTAGCTGATGACACCTTCAACAGATCATCTCAACCAATTAGGTATACATAAAAATTTATAAGTATTTTTTATATAGGAAAAATATGTTTTATTTATCTAAGAAAACTCTTCAATATAAATATTGCATCCACATATCTTATTTATCATCAATCAAGACATCATAGCTTGGACAAGCTCATAACACCCTTCTTGGTGCACTCATAGATCCTCAACATCTACCCTTGTATAAATTGAATGCATGGAAATACCATATGTTTATTTGATTCAAAATTATTCCATAACAAGGTTAGGGTCTTCCCTTTTGGCCTCATACTTTCACACTATTGATATCCTTTTGGTCAATCCAAACATGAGCTCAAGTCATAGAAGTAGCTCAGCCATCTTCAAAAATCAGAAACAAGGAAACTTAATAATCATTATATATATATAATCCCCCTAAGATCATGCATACCACTTTAAAATGAACTTATAATATACAATTTCTCACCTTGTCCTTAACATGATAGAAACCAATTGATTATACTCAGAATACTTATTGAGATACCTCACTTTGTCATCTATTGAAGAACACTTCCAATGGTCTTCAAAATCTCATTGGTCTTATAGACCAATTCATTAATCTTATGGACCAATTCATTACTCTTATGCTTTCTTGTAACAAATGATAAATATGCATTCCACTTTATATTTCTCAATCCATTATGGCTCAGATTATCTCATAACACTATTCATGTATCAAACTATTAGATAGGTCTGTGAGACATCATTCTCTATTGTAGACCTCTTGTCAAATATTGTTCACATGAATTATATGATATTAATGCCAATTTTACATTCACCAATATAATTTTACTCCACATGGTAATGATTCAAAGTAATTAGCTTTGCCATCATATTACATTCACTTTTTTCTCATTATTTCACTGTCCCATGAAGTCTTGAAAACATCAATCATGCTAGTCATGTCAAAAGTTTCAAACACCTACATCATTATCCAAAATGACCTTATTCATCATTGAATATTCCCATAAGGTAAAATAATCTTCTTGGATCTTCATATCCTCATTTGTCTTGCAGACCAATCTATAACTCATGTGCCTTCTCAGAACTCCTTCATTGGATCTTGTCATCTCAAAATACATATGCTTAACAAATATACAAGAAAAAACAAGGATAGATGCTCATACATTTATAACTCATGAAGGCTCAAATATAACTCAAATAGTTCTCATTAACATACTTAGGCTTCTAAAAAACCTCTTTCTCATTTATGACAACTTCATAGACTCAACTCAACTCCTCTTTTTTGATGATTAAGATCACTTTATTTACAAACCTCTTTGTGATGATATAGATTAATTCATAGCATCTTATTTCAATGGTAAAACAAGATTATTTCAACCTTAATATTCATGAATACCTTAAAAATAGACTATAAAATCTCACTAGAACGTTATACTAGCTTACATGCTTTTATATTGCTTATCATGCTTCAATAAACTTGGTAGGGTCTAGGACTTAGGTCTAGGTGCAAACCTAAACCAAGAAAAACCTTTCTTCTACCATGTTAGCTGAAAAATTAGGCCACCTTAGAATGACTATTATGAAAAAACATTCTTGTCATGAAACATATGCAAATATTCAACAAGAATCCACAAATATTTATTTTTCCACAAGTTGATAAACATATTGATCTTACAATTTACCTTCACAAGCCTAGCCATTTTGTGCTTCTAAGATCACCTTCAAGTTGTCAAATATTAATCAAAGGACCTACTATGATACCAATTATTGGAATCAAAACCATTGAGAGGGGGGTGTGAATCAATGTGAAAACATTTCATTCAATTCCATTTTTCAATCTTTAACCATTCAAAATAGCATATAGATATAGTAATGCATATAAGAGTGATTAATCACATAAGCATGAAGCAAGATATAAAAACATAAAAAAAAAATATACGTGGGAAACCATCATGGGGGATAAAACACATTGTCACACCACTTTTAATACTATCATATAAAAAATTAAACAATATTTAGTGAGCTACCAACCCCATAAGGAACACCAACCCCTCATTAGTTAGGCACCAACCAAACTAGTCCTTTAGTAAGCTCCAACTTTAAAGGAGGTTCCAACCCCATAAGTGATATGGTACCAACCTAGAAAATTTAACGAAACTTATTAAATCTCAAACCTACAAGGCAGATCCAAATCCCTTCTTGACTAAGAACCAACCCAACTAAGACAAGCTTGATCACGTCAAGTCTCCTTATTGCTCTTTCAACTAATGATGACCTCTTCTTCAAATATTCTATCTTATCTATAATAAAATACAATATTTATAATACATATGGAAAACACTTATAATAAATATATTGATGGTATATCACCTCATTAAACTCACTTAAACCCTTTATCTCTCTTAAATAGCCTTCTAGACTTACTCGATCAAATGCCTCTTCTAAGATCATTAGGTCAATTGGAATTTTAATATACTTGAAAAATATTTGATGGATGTTCATGACTGATACTATGCCTCTTCCTAAAGGTCTACATGACCTACCTCTGCTCTTGCATTAAGCTCTTCACTTTGCTTCAATATTTAATTATCTAACTAGTCAAAATAGGCTTATTAGGCCTTGACTTTATACTTGATTCTTTCTCATACCCATATTTGTTGGATAAGGACCTAAAAATACTTGGAATATTATTTAAATATATCAATAAACATGTTTCACAAGTGAAATAAACATTACATAGGTTATATTACCTTTAAGGGTCAAAACCTTTATTAGGCCTAAAGGAGACCTAATGCAATTAGGTCTATCTTAAGCACATGTTACACTTCTAACCCATTGGACTCTATTGAGTCTATTAAATTTATTTAAAAAATTTAAATATGAATAAAATAGACCATTTATAACATATACATAGGTAGATACCACCTTTAAGTCCAATTTTAGCATTTGAACTATGTTATTAGGCCTACTTGCCATTAGGCCTTCTCACTGTTTAAAAGTCTATCTCACAAAACAAAAGTATAAAAAAAAATTATCAAAAAAATCAATGATAAAATCACATTAAAATATCTTAAATTACCTTATAGTCATCACTATTTCCATTGGACATTACCAAATAGGCCAATAAGCCTCAAACCAACTCTTGCAACATGACCAATAAGAATGGTCTAACACTACCAAAGTACAATAACCAACATTTGATTAGAAAAATATTCATATGAAATTATAATAATAAAAAAACATTAATATGGACCTAAAATAATTATATAAAATCCTCATAATCAGAATATCCTTAAAATCTGAGAAAAACACTCCAAACTCACCTCTGTAAGATGATTACTCAAAATTGTCAACATAGTCATGTAAAAGTTTGTCTTTAAATTCGTAAGAGTTATTACATGAAATATAATTAAAATTAATATCTCATTTGTGATATCTATATCATCCTCCAATATTTATAGCTCAAACTCTAGTGATAATCATTGGTCTTATAGACCAATCTCTCAAGCCACTCTCTCACAGTCCTTACACAGTCTGATAAGCTATTTTGGATTCCATTTTTCAACATACAAAACTATATTTACATATTAAATAAAGAATTAATAGGTAATTTTGGTCTTAAAAAACATTAAAATGTTCATTATATATAATTAATCCTATCATAGAGTCTCAAACCCTTCACTTCACCTATCACACTTAGAACAATCATTCTATCTTATGAACCAATCATGGTGAACATGAATTATAAAAACCTATAGGGATAATTAATTGAAATTAAAAATAATTTTTATGATCATAAAACATCCTTATCACATATTCAAATACTATAATATATAGACATATAATATCAAATGTGGAAAGTATAGACCAACTTCTGAACTCTACTCTTTCACTTTCTTAACTCATTTGGATAGGACATATTGTGAAAACTTTATTTCCTACATGTGAGAATATTAAAAAATTATAAACCAAGGGAAAATTAGGTATAGTTATTAAAAAAATACCCCAAACAATTGGATCCATTCCTAATCATCTGAAACACATCCCTAAACTGATTCTCACTTTAACTAGTTTTCTTTAGTGTCTTCACTCTTTACCAATTTAGTAATAGGTCAACTTGGGTGACTAAAATAGTTGAAATAGACAATGTAAATTTACCAAATATCACCATGTAAATAAATAACATGTATTTAGCTTCAACCTTGATCCATTGTTCAATCTTAACCTAGTCAACTTGTAACATCAAAATCTTCAAAAATAAGCCTTTTTCTATAGCTTCT
Organism: Torreya grandis; assembly: GCA_037957365.1. Classification (NCBI taxonomy): domain Eukaryota; kingdom Viridiplantae; phylum Streptophyta; class Pinopsida; order Cupressales; family Taxaceae; genus Torreya; species Torreya grandis. Next base: position 1,457,670 of record JARHVA010003897.1, read on the forward strand.
ACTCTCTACCCTAACAAACCACTAAAAAATGGATATGATTAGAGGAGTCCTATAAAAAATATAAACATAAAATAAGACTTAACATTCCATTATGTTCCATTCTCAACAATCTTTATTCAATTGGCTCACTATAAGGGTTTTGAGAGGGTTTTAAACCAATTTACCTTCTTAATATTTGTTGATACAACTATGTCCTTGAAACCAATTCATAATGATTGGAAAACCTTATTATGACCATTTTAAATCTCTACCAAAAGGATCTAATTCCCATGAAATTATCACATGTGCAAATTAACATCAAAAGTTTCTTCTCAAGCTCTCATCTCTTCATTCTACATACACAAAAGACCTTAAAATGTGATTTTTTTGCTTTCCCCTTTAACTTAGGACCTTAACCTTTGTCAAAACCCTTTAAAAAACCTATTACACCTCAATACATTATAAACATGTTTTATATCACCTTGTAAACTTATCTTGAACCCTCATTAGGCCACACTAGGTCTCTATGCATCCTAGGCCTTAAACTACTAGTTGCTTTTTGACCCTTAAACACACTTGGTAACCTTTTGTACTACTCTGAACAAGTCATCACATGTTAAATTACATCATACTAGGATCACAAGATTCCAAATTTTTCACACAAGTATTATATTATTCCCTCATCAAGATACCAATTTTGTGACTTCGTACAAGGTTTCTCATGCAATGACTAAGCCTTAATGGCTAACCTTACTACCATTGTAGATGTAATTTCCACCTCATTCACATGTTCAAATAGTTTCTCATATTCTCTACTACTAATATGGATAAATTCAAGTTCATACATGCCTATATCACCATCACCATGTTACTACGAGCCACTTTTATGCTTAAGAACTAGGCCATCAAATAAACCTTTAAGGTACCATATCATTTTAAGAACTTCAAGATATCTACTATAGCTCATTACTCACCTCTAGATATATGAGATAGGATATAAATCATATTCCATTATTTTCCTTTAAAAAAGTCTAATTAGACCATATAGGTCACTACCTAAGACTGAACTAGGCCTTCTTTAAACATACAAGACCTCACACTTCCTTTGAAATTAATGACCTCAAAGACAACTCTCACCTTGGCATCAATGATAAGATCAAACACATGAGATCAATGATAACTTGTAACACATAAAACCATAATAAGGACATTATTATAAATATTTTAGAAAAAATTCATCCAAAAGCACTAGAAACACTTGGAAAATGCTTAGGTCATGTAGTCCACTCATTGAAGGCTTCTAATAGGGTACTAGTCTATACGGGCAATGTATCAATACCTTTAAAAACTACAAGTTTTCAATATTTTGAGTAGGATATGAAGTAAAGGAATTGGTAACAAGTTACCAATACTTATATGGGGTGTTTTGAGACTTTTTTCCCATTCTCAAATCATAATATGTCTAAAACTCTGCCTAGAAACACTTCTATAAACCTTCACTAAACATGTAGTCTTAAAATGAATGAAAGAAGTGACCTAGTCACATAAGTGGATTAAGGTTGTAAGTGTGAAATATTTTTATGGTCCTATATATTTATTTATAATGTTGGTTTAGATTTAAAACAAGATAATTTATTTAGGTTATAGGAGTTGATTCAGTTCTCACAGTCATCCAAATAGTGAATGAGAAAGAGACTAGACTGCTTATCTAGTAAGCCATTTAATCAAAAAAATAAAGATGATTATGGGCATATAAAAATGATATGTATTTAATTTTACATAATAATACATATTTAATTTCCATTCAAGGTGAGAAAACTCCATATCTATAGGCTTTCTGAAGGATTTTGGACAGTTTATTAAACATGGCCAATGTGCAGGTAAGGGTAGCTATTATGAAAGAGGGATAATGGGACCTTTTAAATTATTTTTATTATTATGGGATAGATAATTTAATAAGTATTTAATGCATGATATATTCATGGGTCAAATATTGATAAAATTAGACCTCAATGTTCTAAGGTATTCATTCAATGCACTAGTCAACCCAAGCAATGCATGGTCAAGTATGGAAGGCTATTGTAACTACTGAGTGAGTAGATGATGACCATTATGGCCTATTCATGCCACTTATATGACAATAATACCTCTCCTCTCTTTCTAACATTTTTATATATTTAATCCTTGAGGCCTTTATTTGATCATCCCTTGGTTAGGTATAGTAAAACTCTACCATATTATATCTTAAACCTTGAGAATTAATAAGAAAGGATTGGTTATAAACATATTTATTAGAATTAGTGTGTGTTATGGTTTGTTGAATTTAAAAAGTGTACTATTTTTTATCTTTTGTAGGTCTTCTCTTTTACCTAGTTGCTATGAAGTTATCTTATGCAATTTATGTGATGTGTTAGAATGTGGTGGTTGCACTTAAGAGTGAGTTGGTTAATAGTGTCTCAAGTAGGCCTTCCTTCCATTTCCTTAAATTTATATACCTTACACATAACTCCTAAAAGATTTTTTTTTTAGGAGTGTGTCAAGAAACCTATTTAATCACTAGTCTTTCATTTGATTTATAAAATGTGTCTAAAGATCAATCAAGAGAGGATAAATGAATATGGGTGCATCACCATCCTTAGAATAGGTTTTATTTTAATGTTTTCAATCTCTCTCTTGTCACTCCAACATTAATATGTTTTATCAAGAGAGATTAAGTTGATGGAACAAGGGATATATACCCATAAAGTAGAGGTTTGGTCTTCTTATAAGTCACCCAAAGCCTTTAGGCCAATCCCATGTTAGTCCAATATTGAAGAGAATTGAACTACCTCATTAAAAGGGTGGATCTTTGAGTGCTAATAGTTTTGGCATGCCTGGTGGGACCAACATTAAAGTTAATTAGAGCATACACTAGTAGACTTGGGTGGCATTATAAATCTTTAAGTACTTTAGTGGCATATATATAGTCAAGTTACATGCAAAAATTGGTCACAAGATATTCCTCAAAATGTAAGGACACTGAGTTTATTGAGTTTTCATTAGAATTTTTTAGGAGAAAGAGATATCTTAAGTTTAATCTTAATATTACACACCTAACTCTCCTAATTCTTCCCAAACAAATACTACTACAAATCCTATACCTCCAATGGATAGTCCTAGAATGTAAGCCTTTATGCCTTTAAATGGTGGAAACCCCTTAAACCTAAATATATTTGATGACATACCTACTACTACCCTCAAAATCCTTCCCTATTTCATACGTGAAAACTCAACTACCCTTTTAGAACATATTATAGACATAACCAATTTGTGTTCAAACCATAATGTGACCCAAGATAATGTAGCTATGAGACTATTAGAAACATCCTTCAAGGGAAGGCACTCTAATGGTATAGGGGTTTAAAACCTACATCCATCAACACATAAAATGAGTTTTAGAAACATTTGTGTAAGAATTTTAAAGATAGGAGTGACCATCTCTCTTTAGTAGAGAAACTTACCACAATTAAGAGGGCTCCCTAAGAATTTATGATAGACTTCAACTATAGATTTAAAAAAACTTGGGATAAGATCCCCATATTCATCAAGTCCACCACAAATTATGCATTCTTATAATACCTAAAGTCTCTAAATTTTTATGTGGCAATAATGATGCAGTCAATCGGGGGAAACACCTTGTCAAAATCTTATGAGGTAGATATAAGGGTAGAAAATTTCCTAATCCAAGTAGATAAGTTGACTCCTATACCCATCATGCATTTATTTCTAAGAATAAAACCCATATTCCTACCATTATTCCATTAATATCCCCAACCAATCATGATCATGAAGATGGAAACCAAGTGGATAGGTTAGTCAAGATTGAAGGGCTGCTCAAGGGCCAAAACAACAAGATAGTGGCCTTAAAGAGGCAGTAAATTCCCCCATATACCTTATCAAGCACCCTATCAAGCCCACTATCATCCCTATTAGTATAAAATACCTCCATATTATCCTAACCAACAAGGTCAATGGAAAATTACACAAGCAAGGCCTTACAATAATTATAACCCCAATTCTATCAGTAGTTCTAAAGCCTTAGTCCCAACTAAGAATAATTATGCTCAAGAGGGCCAATGACCTCCTTAATGAGGGAAAGAACATGATATGGAAATGGATCTAATTGGTGATTTTTTTCAATCATCCTTCATGAATCAAGTTCCAACTCTTCCAACACATGATAATCAACCTCCTACACAACTTAAAGAAGGTCTTCCTATGCCACATGGAGACACCCCCTTCATGATTCAAGTTGAGATGACAAGTCAACAAGTAAAAAGTGGTAGTAAATCACCTTATAAAACCATATTTTTTAACTTACAAAAATGTGAATACTCCTTTTATCAAGTGGTAATAAATCAAGGTCAAAATTTATCTAAGGTAGAGAGTTCAGTTGTAGCCCATCAAGGGCTAAGAGAAGGGCAGTTGATGATAGTTTGGGACTTTCCAAGGCAAATTATCGACCTTCTCAAAAACCTCAAGGTAATTATACTCAATATGAAAATAATAATACAGCATCAAATTAGTAAATGCAAGATGGGAAAGGGTAGAATAAGAAGGGTCCTTTTATACCTTAGTTCACACAAACTCCAAGCAATATTTTTACTCCTAAGTTGAAGTCCAAGGCAACCAAACCTCATATTAGCATTGTATATTAGATTAATAAGGTCCACATAATTATCAATATGTGGGATACCTTGATTATTATATGGAAAAAGGTCCTCCTTTAAGAATAAATTTCTAAACCCCATGTCTTAAACAAACAAGTAGAAAAGGTAAGTGTAGTCCTCACTAATTCCATTCAGCATCATGAGTCCCAAGCACCTAAAGTATTCAAACCACATCTAGTCTACCTTTTAGTCACCATATGAGATTCCCTAGTGCATAATTTCATGATAGATAGTGGGGATATCACTTATGTCATGCTTAAGTTTATAGTTAATAAACTAGGGATAAAATATGAACCTAATACAAAAGTGGTTTTATAGTTAGATGGGATCTCCTATCAAGACTATGGGTATCCTTAAAGACCTTAAAATTAGGTTGGATACTTATCCTAATTACACTATATCTTAGGATGTGATAGTAGTTAACCTCCCTCCCTAATTTTCCTTATGCTTTTCTATGGATTTTATTGCCAAGATAGGGGGTTATCTTTCTTTTGATTAGTCCTATATGGTTTCTAGGACCAGGAATGGGACAAATGTTACCATAAGGTCTGAACCTATTTATAGGTTCCACTTATAACCCTACATGCCTATCCTATCTAATGTCAATTGTAATATCTTGGATGAGGATGAACACCTCAATGACCAAGAAACCATTGACCCACTAGAATTTATATTATATTTTCTCCTTGATGAGTGGGAAGTATAAAATCATGGATATTATCCTTATAAAAGTATTGAAGAGGTACATTTGGGTGTGTATTAAATACATGAAGAAGGAGTTGACATACCAAGTCTCACTAGCACAAGCCAAGATTATGAATTAGTATGGAACTTATTCTTTGATGGTTCTAGATCTAAGAATGGAAGTGGGGTAAGTGTTATGTTTGTCTCCCCTTCCAAAAAGAAATATTATTATACTCAAAATTTTTAGTTCAGTTTCACTTCCAACACTATAGAATATGAGGCCCTCATCCATGGTCTACAATGGGCAAGGAAAAGAGGCATCAAGCTCTTGAAATCTATGGGAGATAGTGAATTAGTGGTGTACAAGGTAAGATTCCTATGTGTAGTCAAAAACCCACTCTTGAAGGCCTAAAAACATAGGGTTTGGGACATCTTGGAGGACTTTCAATCCTTTGGCATTCTCTCTATTATTAGAGAGGCTAATCAATATATAGATTGATTAGCTACCATTAAATCATATTATGATATAGTTAGTAGGGTCAAGGACATCAAATAATAATCCCAATTCAAGGTGGTATGTAGACCTTCAATTCCTAACAATGAGGTTAGTTGAAAATTATTTGAAAATGATAATTGAATTGCTTGTTTCTTGAAACATGAGGCAAACTTATGCTCAAAGAATCAAGGTAGATTACAATATTAATATGGGGACCAGATTGTCTAATTGAGGACAAAAAATCTACATAAGGGTTTGGTAACATTAGAGATCATATTCAATGAATATGACCAGATAAGGAAGGATAAGATAAGCATTTCCACCAAGGAGGAAGACTATGGGAAAGTTGTCATATTCAAAGACAAGTTACTCAAACTAGGAAAGGTGAACACCAAAGAGGAGAAGGTAGCCTTGATATCTTTATTCAAATAAATTGTAGATGTTTTTTCATGGGAGTATCATGACTTCAAGGGGTTTGACCCTAGGTTGGATCAACATACCATAGAGTTGGAGGAGAGCGCAAAACCTATGAGACAAAAGCAAAGACTGATCAACCCCAAAATTAAGATATTTATGAGGAAGGAGTTGACAAATATTTTTGAATCCAACATTATCTTCCCCATAAAATATTATTCATGGGTAGAATATCTTGTGCTTCTGAGGAAGAAGAATGGAGAGATAAGGTTGTGTGTGGACTTTAGAGATATCAACAAGGTGTCACTAAGAGATCAAACCCTCTACCATTTATAGATTAATTCTTTAAAGAGTTTTAAGTTCAAAAAGTTTCTCTTTTCTTGATGGATACTCCATTTATCATTAGGTATTAATTAGGGAGGGGATCAACACAAAACTACCTTCACAACTAGGTGGGGCACTTATGCATACAAGAAGATGCCTTTTGGACTGTCCAATATAGGGGCTACCTTCTAAAGGGAAATGGATGTGGCCTTTCAAGGGATCCTAAATGAGATGGAACTCATATACCTTGATGAAATCACTATATTTTCCAAGGATCACTTGACATATTTTAGGTTGGTGTTTGATAGGTATAGGCCTCTTTGTACCCCCCAAAATGTATATTTACAATCCATGAGGGTAGAATTATAGGACATGTTGTGTCAAAATATGGCCTCTCCATTGAACCTAAAAGAATAAAGGTGATCCTTGCCTTATCATTACCCAAAAATAATAATAGGTTCCAAAGTTTCTTGGTAAAAATCAATTTCATTATAAGATTCATACCCAAATTAAAAAAATTAGTGAGACCACTAACTCACATGCTTAAGAAACATAAGGAACTCTCATGGATCAAGGAAGGTAAGATAGTTTTTAAGGACATCAAGTAGGCCATTAACTAAGATCCTACCCTCATAAATCCTGATTTTATAAAATATTTCTTCATGTATGCCTTCTCTACAAGTGATACTATTTTTGTTATGCTCATGTAATAAAATAGTGAAGGCCCAGCATCCCATAGCCTTCTTCAGTGAAGCATTGGAGGGGTATGAAGAGAGGTATAAATTTGTTTAAAAAAATTTCCTTGTTATCATGAGAGTCCTAAATAAATTTAGACACATTGTGTCTAATAATAATATCTTTGTAATGGTGGTTCACCCTAGTATCAAAGATTGTATCCTCAATAAACACTTGAGTGATAAGAGGGATGGTTAGGTGACAAAGTACATAGAGTATGACATATAAGTGAAGTTTAATAATTTTATCATAGGTATGGGAATTTTTTAACATTTTGTAATATATTCTAAGGAGGAGAAATAAGTGGTTTTGATAGTCTAAGATAATCAACAAGCAGTTGCAACCATGTCTCCTTCTAATTGGACCTAAGACATGGTGAAGTTCCTCCAAATAGGAGAGTGTCCTATAGTATTATGTATTAAAAATATGAGGTATTTTAGGATAAATCCATCCCTTACATATTTATCAATGGGTTAATCTTAAATAAGGACCTTGGTGGCATGCTTCTAAGATGTGTAGAGACTAGTCAAGTTGACAAGCTATTAAAGCAATTTCATGATAGGCTTGAAAGAGGAAACTTTGCAGCCAATACCACAACATCTAAGATAATAATAGTATGATATTTTTTTCCAAATTTATTCAAGGACTCCAATTCTTGTGTTATGAGGTGTCTCAAATGTGCTATGTTCACTGGTAAGCAAAGACTAGTTGCCCTTACTCTAAAACCCATTCAAGTTGAGAAACCCTTTATGAAATGGGGATTAGACTTTATAGGTATGATTTAACCCCCATATAGTGATTTAAATAAGTGGTTTTTAATAGATACTAATTAATTTACTAGGTGTGTGGAGACAAATGCACTTAAGGAGGCAAATGAGAACTTAATTTTTTAGTCTTATGACAACCTAGTGACTAGATTTGGGGTCCCCTCCACCATTACATCATACAATGCATTGGAATTAAATAGTGAAAATGTGTGTTTGGGACCTTAATCATGGTATATAACTTAAGTGTTCATATAACTACTAACTATAGGGTAATAGACTAGTAGAGACCACCAATAAAAAATTGATTAGGATCATAAAAGGGATAATGGAGGACAACCAAAGGGAGTGGTACACCAAGTTAAGGACTACCTTATGGGTAGATAGGATTAATACTAATAAGTATATTATTCACTTAAATTATCTCCTTATTTATGGAAAAGAATCAAAACTTCCCATTTCACTTGAGCTACCAGCCTTGGAACTTGCACATGAACTTGAACTCATAGAGAGTGGTGCAATGGAAGTGAGAATGAATGAGTTAAGGGAGTTGGAAGAGACAAGAGATGGTGCCATGAATTCTATGTGGTCTAAAAAAGACCAATTAAAAGGATAATTTAATAATATATCCTCATCAAAGACATTTCAACAAGGTGACATTGTACTTAAATGGGATGAGAACCATGCTAAACTAGGTAATCATTCAAAATTTGATAGTCTTTCGACTGTGCACTACATCATTACCAGTAATACAGAGAAAAAATCCTTATAATTGTCTATATTGAGTAATAATGAACTTCATATCCCTATCAATGGGATTTTCCTCAAGTATTATTATTATAGGCACCAAACTCTCTTATACATAGTAGCTAGTTTCTTTCCTCCAAGTGCTATTACACATGCTTGTTAGTTTTTTATTTGTTATAGTTTCTTGATGCTATGTGTCTTTATTATTTTATTTTCTCTTGTTTTGTGTCTTGTTGTGTTTTATCTATTCCTCAAGGTCTTTAAGGTATTAGGTAAAGTTAAAGTGTAGTCAAGGGTTTCTATCTAGTTATGGGTGATAAGAAAAGAGATCCTAGGTCTTCTTGACCAACAAGTAGGTCAAGCCTTTAGAGTCACCATAAATTTCAAACACTTTCTACCCTCAGGCTTAGAAAGGGGTCAAACTAAGTCTTGATCACCCTAGTATACCATGAAACTTCATAGTTATCACATCTCTTGATGAATCAAGACAACCTAAGGAAGTCATTGGTTGTCATGTAAAGGACATCAGGTCTAATGTCTTGTCATGTCATAAATGTCATGGTGGTTTCCCCTATTACCTATTTTAACTTGTGTGAATTATCCTCCTTGTGTTCAAATGTGTGTGAAGATCTATAACAAGATTTGAAGTGGTCTCAATAGTCCAAACTATGCCATGATAGAGATGATTGAATGTTGCAATTGATTCATCATCATGAACCTTTATAGTGTATTCAAGATGTACAAGGTATGGATTGATTACAAGTTTTAATAGTTTTTTGAAGGTAGATGATATCCAAACTTGAGTCTTTAGAAATTTTAGAGGTCTTTTAATAAGTTTTAAAATGATATTCATTTGAAATCTCCACTTGAAGTTACATATATTATCTAAAAAGTGGAGTATTTAACCCTTAAATGGTAATTTTAAACCTTAAAAATCCACTAAACCCATAAAAAATGCCTTAAAGGACCCCCATGAGTGCCACATTTCCATAACCAAGTATTTCATGTACTAATGTTATCCTTTCTATAATTAAACACCTATAATTACCATTAAATGGGCCCCACATATGTGGAAACATGTCTCTTCAACTCCCCAAGCCATACCATGAACTTTAAAACATTATCAAACCCCTATTTTCCCTCCTCCTTCTGCCTACCAATAATGATTTATGGTTTGAAACATGAGAAAACATAGGAAAATTGCATGTTGAAAGAATTTTCTAAGTGGTATAGATCCATATAATAAGAATTTTCTCAAGTGGAGTTAGGGGTTTACAAGGGGAGTTTAACACATGCCTATGATGAATAGATGCAAGTGTTTAAAGGTCCAAAGAGCTAAAAACTAGTTCACTTCCTCCACTAAGCTCTTTGGTAGACATGAAGAGCACTTCAAGTTTGTGTTTAGTCCATAAAGAGGAGAGAGAGAGGGTCCATGATATTTCCCAAAGAAAGTAGACTTGATAAACTTAAAATCATGGGCATTGGTTTTAGGTTTAGTCTTCTGAACTCTATAAAAAAATCTAATAAGCTAGGTAACCTAGTCACCATCTTCATCTGCACATGGTAAAATAAGGGGAAAATTTTCATTGAGTTTTTGGTTTATTTAATAAAACTAGTGATTGTTCATGTTTTATCTAATCCTACATAGACATTTCATTGCATCCTCAACCTTTAGTTCACATGTGTGGGCATATAGGAATGAGAAATGTCTAAGTTAACACTGTCTACAAGCTGTAAGTAAGGCTTTATTGCTAAGGATGAGGATTCAATGAATATGATTGAATTTAAATAGTGTTTAAAGATGAAAAAATGACGTTTTAAAGTTATTCATTTCCTTAGTTCATCTTGAATGCTTAGATGGATCTCCTACTCTCTCAAATGGTGTTTCCAAATGAATATTTTTAGCAAGTCTGAGTTAAACTGCATAAGAAGGTAGTATGCTATATAATAATGGCTTGAAGGTTATCAAAAACATAGTAAATGACAATAAGTAATGTTGTATTCACACCAAGATATCCTTATCTCAATATTTTTAAACCTTATCATATCCCTCACAGGCCAAGAAACCATCAGTTAGCCCTCAAACACCTTCACAATCTTGCTTAGTAGATGTTAAGGTCATTTAGTAAAAGTTGAGTTTTTTTAGAAAATCTTAGGTTTTCATTCCTCATTTTATATGCCTCATTTGTGATCTTAAAGTGTTATATTTTGTTAGGCATATGCATGGAGATGTCTAGGGCCCTTATAGGTCATTTTGTGTATGATTTCATAGTTCAAACCAATCCCTCAAAGAGCCTCTACCATTTGATAATCTCATCACTATTATCAATTTCACCATATTCATTAACATTTTAATTTTCATTATTGGTATTTTTGTTTTTTGTAATTTTAAGGAACTACTACAAAGGAAGACTGTTTATTTTTATTATTGGCATAGCCATAAGATCCTCATAATAAATGTATTGATCATCATAAAGATTGAAAAATAATCTAAAGGATGAGGTTTCATAGGGTTTTCAACATGAGTATTCATTTTAAAGGTTTTAAACATAAACACACCGAAGATAAAAAAAATACAAGGCCTAGGGCCACAAAGAAAACAAACATCACTTACACTATGCCCATGCAAAGAAAATTAGATCTGAAAAGATAATTACAAAAGTCTAAAAAAAATGTAGGAAGAAATAATAATGCACACTAGAATATGGTTCAATTAAAACCAAAGGACAATTTTATGTACACACAATTAACACATGCTAAAATATACACTCAAATCTATGAGTTCATGTTGAGGTAACTAATGTAATGGATGGGTTATGAATTAGGTTTGTTGCTAGGTGGAATGAGATTTATAATAGGTGGTGGCAAGGAGTTCTTGTGATGGAACCAAAAGACCTCCACAATATCATGGTCTCATTGAGAGTGTCTAGTTGTGTATAAATAGAGCTTTAATATCCTTTTATCTATGATATTATAAAGAGGTAAAGCTCACAATCAATACTAGGATTGAGATAATAAGAGTAATTAGGTTGAATGATTTGTGGGATGATATCAAATATATTAGGTTGGCTACGCCCAGTCAATGTGATCCATAAATGTAAATGATATAGGATGATGATAGACCTAAGGAAAATATAAAATGGGGTGAAGGTGAGGAACTAGGCTTGGATCACGTTATACTATCAACCTTTGTTGTAAGGGAGGATAATGATTGGAGGATTAGTATTTTTTTATTATTCCTCTAAGGTGTTGAGTGAGTCAACAATGAGGTGTGGGATGTGGGTAGAATAAAAAACCTCTCTCCTAAGGTTGGTGTTGATATCAGACTGTATGTTAATGGTGGGATCAAGTGCCCTAACACTAGGGAAAATAGCTTCTCTAACAAGACTTGGTATCTTGAGAAATGTCATCCAAAATGAATTAGGTAATGTGTAAGCATATGAGGTTATCTAAATATATTGTGTGAGGACTTGTTGTGTTGTTAGAAGCAAGGTTTTGTTTATCTTGTATGATTAGATAAGGCTTTTGACAATGTTTTTATTTGGTTTATGGATATTTGAATGAAATGGAAACTAGGTATTTGATGAAATGAATAACTAAAAGTAGAGAAATAAATAAAACAACTAAAATAAAATGAGTGAACACTTTATTTTTGGTATTTTTAGCTGCTTTTCAATGCATGCAAAGTAAGTGAGAAAGAAATATATTATAGCTATGCTAATGCTGATTTTTAACTTTATTTGATGTAATCTATATTAAGTTGGTTTTGAAAAGTTTAATTTATATGTGAGTGGATATACTATGAAAATTATGTTTTATTAACATGAAAGTGATTTAAGAAAATATCTAAGATCCAAACAACAATACTATGATATTGCTAGAATTTTTTTCACCCAAACAAGACAAGAACAAGTTTTAACCTTTCTAGGTGTTACAAACTAGATATGAAAAATGTATTTGAAATGGAAAAAATGATTTATATGATTAAATTAATTAAAAAAAATATTATAAATTGATCTAAATAATGAAATTTAGAAGCACAATAGTGCCACTTTTTCACCTAGGTTTGTCTAGGGTTTTGCTACTCACTAGTTATTTGTTTGAGTAAAAATAACTTCTTTCAAAATTGAAAACTAAATATTACAATGGATAAAAATGTATTATATATTATTTAACATTCACCTAGGGTTTATATGAAATATTGTGTTATGAAAACAATCTATTTAAATGAATACAGGTAAAAAAAGAAACTAATTACTATTTTTGTGTAAGGATGAGAGAGAGAAGAATTCTTTTTCCTATCAAAACTTGTTTTTTCCAAAAATAAATTTTTAAGATAATAAAATAATTATTTATAATTTAAATAATATAATAAATAAAATAAATAAATATAAATTAATAAACTCCAACTTGATCTTGATGTAGACCAACTGAAATCAAAATATTTATTGTATTGTGATCCTCAGTGTGCTAGCTAATTTACCCAAATGAATTTTTATTGAACACTATAACAAGGAGGATTAATTAATGAATATCACAAATGGAATAATTAAAATATAAACACAACTCAAAACAAATAACAAATGATTATGGCTGATTGAAGACACTATTTACACAGACTTAGTTGCAAGAACAATGGATCTCCTTATCTAGAACTATGAAGTCAAACATGAAAGTAATCCAAGAAAAGATCTAAAATAATTGTAGTATATTGTGGCTATAAAGGCTTAAAAAATCTTAATCTCTAATTCAAATATCATATCCAAGCTAAAATTAACTTACTTATAAAAGATAAATGGAGGTTACATGAAGGAGTTTACTTGATCTAAATTGGAAGTTAGACTTAAGAGGGAATCAAAATGATTGGAAATAGAAGAGAGAGTGAATTGGACATAATTAGAGGTGAAATTAAGATGAAAAGAGAAATAAATGAAATAATAAGCATGCAAAATGCATCAAGGAATGAGTTCCATAAGCTAAAATTAGAAGGTGAGACAATAGTGATAAAAGCACTCTTGTTTGTAGGGGTGGTTATGTAATCACCACTTTTGGGAGAAAAACCACCTTTTAGAATTATAAAATAGCCCATATTTTAAATAAAAACCACCTTTATGTTATAGGTTTATTAGTATGGTTTACACATCTTCCCTTACAAACTTATCATATATGGGGTGATTTTATAGCCCCATAGGGTAGTTACATCACCTAATAAGGAGATTCCATCACCAATGAGAGAATTATTAAAATGATATAAGGGGAGTTACAAGGTAAAAAAGGGGGATTTGAGGGACATAAAAGAGGGGGAGGGAATCAAAATGGGAAGGGGTGTTAGAGAGTTTTTATTTGAACATTAGTAGTAGGTCACTACATCATTTGACTTTTTGTGTCAAGAATACCACACTATATTAAAATTGGGTTCATAAATTTTAACCTTAGGGAGGACACATTATCATGGATTGATGAAGGTGTATTCTATATTAGTGTCATGTGTAAGGGAAATAGGAAGTTATAAGTACTTACCTTATATACCTTGGTGGCGTAATAAAGCTGGTTGAGTCTCTGTACAACTTGCAATCAAAAATGATAATCAAGTACAACATGATGAGAAAGTGGAAAAAAAACTATGCAATCAAATTATGGATAAACTACATACCATACATTTTAGGAAGATCATACTACCTGAACCATCCGATTGGGAGACTGAATCTAGCACTAAGTATTCAAGAACCTATAAAATCATAAAAATATGCTATGAAAGATAGAAAGTTTTCAAAACATCAAGTTTAAAACATAAGTTATAGAATTTAGAAAAAAAATGATTTTTAAATATAAAATTATGTGTAGAATGTAAAAATATACCAAAATTAGAAATTTTTAAAACTTAAATGGCTAACTTAGGGCCCAATATATTTAAAAACTTGCCAAAAATAAACTCATTTGTGTCAATTGCTTTTGAGATTTCTTGAGCTCTAGATTGCCTATGACTATTTTGAGTAAAAATGTAGTAAAAAATAAGAGGATGGATAATGTACCAATGGGAGGATTTTTAATGAAGGATTAGGTAGGTTTTATGGCTCTTTTCCTTTTGCTCCAATTTTATAATGTTTGATCAATCTTATCAAAAATTCAACAAATTTCAAAATTTATAGCTTTAAGATGTTAATGGGGAGGGGTATATTAGGAAAAAATATAAAGTTTTATGATTAGTATATATTATGTGTAATTTATAGGGATCTTAGAGGGCATGTGATTGATAGATGAAACTACCACTTTAGGGATGGACCCATTAGACTTTATAAGTTGGCAATTAGGTAACCACTATAGTGATTCTTTAATTACCATTGTTTGCTATGGAGTGGTTATGTAACCATTTAATAGGGTGGTTATGTAATTATTTAGGGTGGTTACATACTATATAATTTAGTTTCATAACCATCACTTATAAATAGGGGCAATTTTATTCATTAAAATCTAGCTCCAAAATTTTAAATTCATTCTTTTTTTGAAGGATGGAATTAGTCCCTAGGCTAAATTATGGTATTTTATTTATTGCAAGGACCTTACATACAATATAATATATTTTGGGAGTAGGAGTGGATCCCTTGAGTCTTGAAACTCATGATGGTGGAATAATTAGCCATCTTAGATCAAGATGGGATCCTGTGGGTTATACAGGGGGATTGTCCTAACATCTATCTAGATATTTTATGATATATTAACTTATTTGGACCCTAATAATTTTTTTTTATGTTCCTTCAAACCATAAGAGAGTGAAAGATCACTCTATTTTATGTCTATCAGATTATGGGCCTTCGTACGACTAGTCAATTAGTATCCATTTGAGTTGCCAAGAGTAATTGTGAGGCTCGTAGTTGGGTGGAGCATTTTGGATATGATAAAAAACCCAATGTGGGTGTGAAGTGTGGCATGAAAATTTATTTTGTTGAGGGGATAATCAATCCCTAATCCATGGAAGGCCATTATTGGTATCCTTACCTCCTAATTAGTGCGAAATAAGGGTACCAACATGTTACTAATCATTTGGTCTCTAATTGTGTGATCTATTAAGGAAAGGGAAACATGATACTCCTAGAGGTAGGAGATATTGGTTCAAACATATATGATATTTATAATGTGTCTCATATAGGATCCCTCTTGATTAATAACTTGATGATTATCATGGGTTGGTTATATGTGCACATCATCCCTTATCAGAGAAGAGTGCTGATTGGAGGGCCTAGGGATATTAGGGCTAGTTGATAGATAGATTTGGTGATATTTCATGATTTACCTAAGTATTGGGGAATTTGATATCATTTGACATAATTTCCTTTCCTTACTAGGACATGGTTGGGAAATGAGATGATGACAAGATTTACCATGTAATAATTATTGGTGCTACTTAGGTTTGAGCTAGGTTCTCATGGATTGAGGTACATCATGTAGTTAGGGTAATGTAATAGTATGCCATATATAGGAAAAATTCTCATAATCAAGATCATTTACATGGGAATGCAAGAGGCAAGAGTTGTGATATTAGGAAGGTTATCATGACACCCGCTTGTGAGAGGGATACCCATTATATGAACCCTAATTTGGTTAAATAACCACAAGTATTATGTCTTTTATTTCTCTTTCACATGAAGCTCTTAGTGATGAATATGTCCCTTATTTGCATGGAAATTTTGGGTCCTTTGATCTTTCTTATGTCTTAATTTTCATATTTTTTGTACCTCAATGGTCTCGAGTCACCTCCTCCCAGTCATAGGGGCCCCTAGCCTATCCTGCTTGGTCTCAACTCTATTTTTAGGCCTCAAAACACTATCATGATAGTAGTGCCATGTGGCTCTAGTGTCCAATTATGGATCTAGTGTATGATGGTCATTTTATCCTATGTTTTGGGTCATAACCCTACTTTGAGCCTACTTTTATATTTTTATCCCTCTTTACAACTTGTCAATTACAGAATACAGCCTTATATTCAAATCAAATTTACTTATATATAAAGAGCCTCAAAAGTCATTTTACATTTAGTAATTACTATTTTGGCACAATTAAATAAAATTAATCAATAGTACAACTCAATACTCTGTATACTACTTAGCTATTACATCTAGATGTTGTATTCTTGATAAAAAAATGGCCTAAGTGGAAGTCATTCTAGCATAATGTGTATGTTGATTATGTAAGTTTCCTAAGGGATAACTACATATGATATAAGACCCCTGGAATTGGGGTTAATGTAGGTAGTGACCAAGATAATAGGGTTTTTACTCCATATGATCATATATCCCATAACCTAGTTTTTTCCTTTCTTTCACATTTGATCAGGTTGTTTTATGTGCGTAGGTACTCATTAGGGTTTTGGAAGATATTCAATGAAAAAAATGACATAGGTAAGCTTCTATAAAACATATAACTAACTACAAGTCCCTAGAACCTTCTACAACTTCCCTAAAAGTTCCATACAGCTCCTCTAAGAGGGACACTAGTTCCATAAATGGACACTAACACCACATGAAACTATTATCCACATAGGGTGCTACTTCTTAAAGCCAAATTTTAGCTAGAATCACAAAATGAAAGGTGTCTGACTATTTTTATAGCTTTTTTTATCCTCCTAAGCCACAAAAATACACATTTTACTCTAGATAAGTGTTCTTTCTCTATATCCTTGCATTTTGGGAAAAGATTATAAAATTAATTATTTCTAGTTTTCATTCCAAGTTATATTTATACTCGGCCCTTTAACAACATAATATTTACATACCCTAAGTCTTAAATAATTAAAAGATTTGGTGAATTCATCTTACTTTGAATATTACTTAAAACCCTAGTTTTGCCTATAGTTTACCTTCTTCCAATTTTTGTGCACTAAATTTAGGTTACAAACTTTTATTTTTTTCTATTTTTGGTATAACCTAGCTCATTCAAATTAATCCTATATCAGGGTTTTATTAATTTAATATAACTTAATTTTTTGCAAAAGAACCCTCATTCAAACCTTAGATCTACATATTAGGTCCCTATACATTCAAATACTAGAAATTAGGGTTTCAATTACAATCCTAATTTATTATAAACATTGGGTTAAATATTTCTCATAGTTGCACATATACCTATGTTAGATTATGTTCTACCTCTTGTGTGTTTGCTATTCATTATTTACATTATCTTCTTTGGTAAGTTTAAAATGGCATCTAAGAAGCCTCCTACCCCTCACCTAGTTGATGAATTTATTAATTTTTCTCATAATTATAATAATAAATGGACAAATTTTCAAGATTGCACATTAACACATGACAATGATTTCATTTATAATGATGATGATGACTATTATTTTAATAATGGATATAAGCATGGAAATTAAAATGTTGATGAAGATCCATTAGATACATATTATTTTTCCTCCCCCTCTTCTCTTACACCTCAAAATCAAACTAATAATATAATGCTAAAATAACCTTTTGTTGGTAATGCTTTGTTCTAAATGATCCTAGCTTCTCAACTACTTTAACTACCTCCTTATTCAAATTAAATCAATATATGTGCAATCAACGAAATCCATTTTTACATGATTCAAGTAAAGTAGACAATATCAATGCATATTATTTACCCTTCTCAGTTAAATTTGAAAAAACATGTACCAATGATATTACACCTTTTACCAATTATAAAAATAAAATAGACAAAATTATTTTATCACCTTTTACATTTCAAGCTCAATTCAATGATTCTTTGAAACATATTGATAGTGAAAATGTCTATAACTCTTCTCCTACATGTTATAATATGCAAAATGAAAACATGATTACTACTTATTCTACCCTTGAATCCAAGATTGAAAGTAATAATCATTCATGCACTCCACTCATAGCTAGGGAATAAATTCATTGCATTACAACCACACATGATGACACATTGCATAGTAGTAAAAATTTAAAATATTCTATTACTCTCTCTCTTAGTGAGCATGCAAATGATACTTCTACTCTTACTTATACAAGTGAAATAAACTTTGATTTTGATTAACTTTAGATTAATTATGATTACTATGATTATGGTGAATAAGACATAAAATATACACCTTCTAGTTCTCCTCATACTTCACATAGTTCTCTTGTTCAAACACATGCTATGTTACATGTTAGAAAACACACACACTTATTCCTATGTTCATAGTTTACATAACTTACATTCACATGATAATAGAGTACCTTCTAGTCTATTAACATGAGATAATTATTTATAAATTAGAAAAACAATATATACCAATGAATTTACCTCAACCACCCTTACTACAATAAAACCTATTTCCTCAACCTAACCTAAATGAGGATGATAAATCATTTCCCTTTGACCATGTCCAAGCTATCACACCTCCAAAGGTTATAGAGAGCAAACAAATCCTCCATAAAAAAGGTTCCCAATTTAATATACCAATGGCTAAGATAAATAAAAAAATTAAATAACTAAACTAACCTTTTGATGATGCTAATATACCTTCATAAGAGGTAATATCCTAAATTCATGTTGTGGGTGATTTACAACAAGTACACCATCTCACATATGAAAGTAAAGCATATCACTCATGGGTGGATTCCAATGCCATCCATAATAATCCCACCCTACATATAATTTTCAATGCATTATTGCCACCAAAGTTACATATATCAACATTACCAAATTTATATGGATATGGAGATCCTTACTTGCATCTCAAAGCTTACAAGAAAGTTGTGGCACAAGTCACTAACAATTTTATTCTCTTACAGTTATTTCCTAGGACTCTAGAGGGTTAGACAATAGAGTGGTTTCATTATTCACTCCTTAGTGGTTCACTATACACATATGATGAGTTAGAAGAGGTATTTCTCATGCATTATATTTAGAACAAGGGACCTTAGTTCACATATGATAGGTTGCCTTCATTACACTAGGGAAAGTCAAAAATAGTAAATGAATACATTATAAGATTTAAAACATGTATGCATTAATTAATCTACCAACTAATAGATTTAGAGGTGTAGTACATTTTTTTATAGATGCCTCATTCTTCCTCTTAAATAGAAAATACTATATGAGACAACCAAATCATCCAGACATCTATGTTACATAGCTCTAAAATTAGAAAAAAAGTTAGGACTAATTGAGACACATTCATAGACAAATTTGGATTTAGATCTATCATAGTCACAATCATCTAACATGGTATAAGAACCTACTCCACTCTTGATTAAGAAACAAGTGGAACAAAAACAACCAATAAAAATACTCAACAAGGGAAAAGTTCCACTTCAAAAATAACCTCTTATAGTGAGTAGAGCACATGACACACATAGAGGCGTTATATAATTTTCAAATAGGGATATGCCTTATGACATATTTATTAAATTATTAGATAATGAGATGATCACACTTCCTCCTACTAATCATCATCTAACACACTATTTTCATAGTGTATAAAATAATCCATATTGAAATTTTCATAAGATAAATGGACATTACAATAATCACTATTATGAACTATGAGACCACATTGATCAGTATGTCAATTGAGGCATTATATAGATTCACATAGGAAGAAATAATATCTCATTCTCCATAATCTCCTAGATGACACTCCTTTAGGATAGAGTTATTCTCTAATGTTCCCTTTAAGGAGCCATTAGTTACTCATCGTATGAGCTATGTGGTTTGTTGGACACTTATTTATGAGTGATCTCATGCACCATAGATTAAATAGATACAACAACTAGTTCATAGAGCTCAAATAATAGTCTTAGTTTGCATGCCAATCAATATATTTGGAAATAATAATAGAGACGAGAGTATAGCCTCAATTTTCACACCAATTAAGATATTACAAAACAATCATATAGATTAGAGCATAGCCTTAGTTCAACCACTACTCAAGATATTTTAAAGAGAACATAGTTTAGTATCTAATCAAGATATTTTCTAGAGATAAAAAAAGCTTAGATCATAGTTTTAGCATGATATCCAATCAATCTCTTTACTATAGAGTCTACACACCTAGCCACTAGAAGTGTATCACACAAAATATCAATTCTAGAGTCTACTTATAAACTAACACAACATGAGAAGTATGGTCATTTATTCACCATGCCATATGTGTTCAGATAGTTCATACTATAGTTACATGATCTACATGTAGATATCTTATGAAACACTTGTAAAAACTATTCAAACAAATAACATTCCTAGTCCACTACACATGTCTAATTAAACATTTTTAAAAACAAAAAAAAATTCATTACCATTACTTAGACAAATACCATATACCAATATCACCATTTAACATATTCAAAATAATTAAACACATGTAAACATACACAATATAACTAGATCAAAATACTAATATACACAATTCCCATATAAAAATAAACATCCATATATATAACTAAGAACATAGTTTCAATAAAAATATTGTACATCACTCAATAATATAGACATGGCCACTAGGATTATCCCCCTCACTCTCACTCTCAAACATATCCATACTGGAACTTGAGGCCCCAATATCACTTTGTGAACTTGATCAATGATTGTGTATACTTTCTCTCTCATGAAACATACCCAACTTGACCATACACTCCACATGCTATTTTTGTAGACAAATGTAAACATCCACTATCTAGTTTCTTGACCCACCCAAAGAATTAAGTATGGGTATGGTCTATCTTCATAACTCCTCATGTGATTCATCCCTATCTATATCCACTCACCTATATGCCATAGTAGCTATGGAAACTCAATCAAATAAATGGGCATGAACACTAAAAACATTTGTGGCCCTCTTCATTAATCCATCATCCATGACATCATTAGGAATATGCTATGTTAGTACACAAATGTAGAATCGATGGTAGCCTTTTTATAATCATCATCACCTAAACCTACATATACTAACATAATTCATCATATTCCTAACCAAATAAATAAGAAACCAAATACATTGAATAAATAAACATATAATACCATCGACAACCCTAAGGGGTTCCACATCTAGTACATCTTCTATAATAATCCAACCTCTTTGAAATATAGGTGCCCATATATGATCTCTCCACCATGATATATAGGCATTAATAACTCCTACATCATCTGCATCTAGTATGTCAATCATTAGATCCCACTTTATCAACAAAATTGGGATTAAATTTGTAGTTGATGGTCTAGGCCTACTACCTAGCCTCAATAGAGCCAAATAACTACTAAATCACACCACTAACACTTGAGTAATATCTTAAGTAACACTAAAATATTGTGTCACCTACTCATACTAGAACCTCTCATATACATTGACCCAATGTTCATATAGCCAACAACTCACTCAAACTTATTTCAACTATGCATCATCCTTAGGCCATCCCTCATAACCCTTGTAGGGCCTCTAAATAATGTCTCTAACCATTAACCTAACACCCAATAACACTACATTGTGCTCTTCCTAGGCACATGGGTCACCCCACTCTACCTCTCTACCAATGACTATGAGTGGGCCCAATCACCTCATAGAGGTAATTATGGTCTACTCATTTCTATATGCTCATATGCCCAAAATTATAATAGTGTGGAAGATATAATACCTATGCCACACATATTATGCATAAAATGGTATAAATCATGGTACAAGTGGGCTAGCATAGTGTGACCCCATGTGTATATGGTACTGTGATCTTCTATGTCCTAAATTATCTATGTATCCTATAGGAGATTGATATGCCACTCCTATCTATAACCATAAAAGAAGATTATAAAATCACTAAGAACTTCTACAATTGAACAATATATACTATAACAATTAGTGACAATAATATATCATTATGACTCCCTGTATGATGATTCAATATAAACATAGAAAAAATACCTAATATCTTGCTATATAACTCAATAAGTAGTATCCTATTGTAATACAAATCTTTTCATAGTAATAGGTAACTACAAGATCGTATACACATCCTCTATGGTGACAGTCATATCCCTAATAATAATGTGTAGGTATCTACATCCCACTTCTCACATATTGCAGTCATCATGTTTTTGTCCTAGGGCATCAAATCTAAGGATGTCATGTGACTCAGACTAGTTATCTCTACCGTAACCATCTCAAAATCTATTAGGGGTAGAACCTATAATGTCTCCATCATCTAGCTAATCTAAAACTCTCTCATACACACATCAACTGATAAAATTACAACCAAATCTAGAATTAGCAACACAAAATATAAGATAAATAAAAAATAATAGTCATCAAACACCAGTAAAAATTAAAAAGCATCACAAACAAGGCCTACTAGAAACTAGCAATACATATAAGACAATAGCATTGGATAGTAGCACCATATCTAGGACATTAGCTCCATGTCTTAGACACTAGTGCTATTATCAAGATATAAGCACCCATTTACAAAAATAGCCCTAACTATCATATTTATAATAAAAATAATAAAAAAATGAACTATAAATGACAAAAATAGGAAAGAGTATAGGCACCTTAGCAAGATAACCTCTTCCCTAGTTTGGACAAATACCTCCACCTCCTCATACCAGGTTAAAGTCACTCTTCATCTTCTTGACATACTCTCTATCTCAAGATAAACAATAACTATCAACTTAAATGGTTCAAATGAATTGAAAAAATAGTTAAATAACCTATTTAAGTCACATTTATCAAATGTTACATTACTAAGGTTGACCTTACAAGCCAATTTCACCAACTAATACCAACTTCTTGCCAGCACAATATCTAGAGAACCACAACTTTGATTTATGAGTTGTTTCTTGCATGTGGGACTTGACCTCAATGTACCTTGCCTTATAATAAACCAATATCTTGATCACATTTAACTCTACAAAATGACAAAATTGATATTACTATAATAAAATCAATATAGACCAAATGTCTATCCCATTACCAATTTCAAAAATCAACTTTGTCATAATAGACAAAATATTCAAAATAAAAACATCACCCCCATTAATTAACACTAACACATTTGATCATTACCACTTCTAGTTAGACACCCTTACCTTAGTCTTGGATCTCTCACCAAAAGAGGGGAAATTACACATAAATTACTTTATATATACACATATTTAGACACATAAGTTCACTCAAATATAGATATTTAGACACATATGGTAACTCAGATACAAATATTTAGACACAAGTCTATTTAAATATATATATTTAGACACATAGGTCTATTCAAATAAAAATATTCAAACACACAGGTTTGACATAAATATATGGGTTTATGTAGATATATAGTTTGGCTCAGATATACAATTTGGATTAGATATAAAATTCAACTCAAAAACATAGGTTCACTTAGATACATAGGTTTGATGTAGATATATAGGTTCACTCAGATATATAGTTTGACTTAGCTATACAGGTTTACTCAAATATATAGTTTGAATCAAATATATAGATGTTCAGATACACAATTGTGTTACTCAGATATTAGGATTGGGGGCATGATGCAGAGCACATATCCTTGATATCTATTTTTAGATTATCAAGTTACACTTAGATCATCACCAAGATACCACCAAGGTTTCACCAGTTTGGGTCATATGACATTATATAGTGGTTGATCCATAACCTTCCACTATACTTAGCTTCCATATATTTAATATAAATATTAGAGTGGGGGTAAATATGCCTTGTTTTTTCACATATTTATTTTACATACTCAAATTTAGTATACACATTAGAGTGGGGGAAATTAGGATTTATTTCTCCACATATTTAATTTACATACTCAAATTTAGTACACACATTAGATTGGGGGAAAATGGGCCTTGTTTCTACACATATATGATTTACATACTCAGATTAAGTCCAAATATTAAGGTGGGGGGAGGAAATATGGTTTTATTCCTCATGATTGAGTTCATTATTTAGATTCAGTACAAAGGACACCCACATTATGGATTTCCCACTCACATACATCACTTTAGCTCTTATCCACTTATTTGGTCAATAAGTGAGCCAGATCTAAAACACATCCACATAGGTAAGCATAAGTACATGTTCCTCTTTTTATTTTTACTTTAATATTTTCATTTCATTACATTAGTACAATAAAAGGGGGGAAATGTATACACCCTAATTTGGTCAAGCAACCATAAGTACTATGCCATTTTTTGCTCTTTCACATGAAGGTCTTCATGATGAATATATCCCTTGTTTTCATGGTCATTTTATGTCTTTTCATATTTATTATGTCTTATTTTCCCTATTTATTGCACCCCCAGTGGTCTTGAGTCACCTCCTCCCAGTCATAGGGGCCCCTAGTCTATCTTTCTTGGTATTAACTCTATTTTTAGGCCTTAAAACATTATCACCATTATCAAGATAGCAACACCATGTGGTGCTAATGTAAAATAATGGCTATAGTGTTTGATGGTCATTTTCTCACATGTTTTAGATATTAACCCTACATTGAGCCTTATCTTATATTTTTATCCCTTTTTTATGAATTATTGGCCAATGAACAAGGCCTTACATTAAAATAAAATTTCCTTTAATATAGAGAGCCTCAAAAGGAATTTTACATCTATCACTTACTATTTTGGCACATAATTACATAAAATCAATCAATAGTACAACTCAATACTCTGTATACTACTTAGCTGTTACATCTAGACATTGGATGCTTGATCAAATGAAGGCATAAGTGAAAGTAATTATAACGTACCATGTGTATTTTTATGTATGTTCCCTAAAGGATAACTACATGAGATATAATACCCTTAACATTGGGGTTAATGTAGGTAAAAACCAATATAATAGGGGTTCTACTCCACGTGATCATAATATCCCACAAACTAGTTTTTGTATTTATTTTACATTTGATTCGGTTATTATTTCATGTGTGCAGGTACTCATTAGGGTTTTTGAATATATTTAATGAAAAATAGTGACACAAGTAAACTTATGAAAGACAAACTCACCTATAGGTCCCCCATAACCTCTTGTAACTTCCCGAAAAGTATTAGACAACTCCTCCAAGAGGGACACTAGTGTCACATAACACTATATCCATATAAAGGTGCTACTATCTGAATCTAGATTTCATCTACAGTTACAAAATGAAATGTGTTTGACTATTTTTCCAGCCTATTTTAGCCTCTTGAGCCACAAAAACACCTATTTTACTCTAGATAAGTGCTCTTTCTCTATATCCTTTCTATTTTGGGAAAGGCTTCTCAAATCAATTATTTCCAATTTTCATTCTAGGTTATTATTATACTTAGCCATTTAACAACTTAGTATTTACATACCCTAAGTCCTAAATATTTAAAACACCCATCACCCAACCAATTTAGCTAGGAATGGTAGAAGGACCTCACCCACAACCAACTAAGGGACGAGGAGGATAAATTGAAGTAGGGAAAAAATAGATGTGTCCACCATCACCACCACCACAAAAGGGCCTCACTTAGGAGGACCTTGCATAAAAACAACATTTAGGATGTGGAGATAGTGAGGCTTAAGAGTATATCAAACTAGATTAGGATAAGGTTATAGTTGATGATTATAACCTTGATTGGCATGAGGGGATCTAGGTAAAATGTTGATTTACAATTTCTATTTATAGTTTGTATTTTACTTTTTAGTTTAGCTATTCATTCAATTTTACATGGTTTGAATTTTCATATTGATTAGAGCTGACATTTATTTTACACTTTATGATTGTAGATACTATGAGCAAGTAGAGGACTATGATTAGGGAACCCTGACAAACCTTTTCCAACTGAACATTGACATTACTAGATATTGACTCTTGATATATCTTGGACACTATTTTATTTGGTTTTTAAAATAATGGAGTTTTATTCCTAACTAATAAATAGGTCTAGAATAAAATAGATCAGTAAATAATGTGCAATAATTAAACCATTTATTTATGTAAATAGTTATATTTTTGTCTTTTATAAAAATAGTAATAAATAAGACAAAATATGACCTAGCTTATTCAGAGCTATCCAGTCTGAGACAAGGTCTAAGAATTTAGGTATAGGAATAGGATAGTGTTAAAAATAGGTTCCTAAACTTCATTTTATAATTGTATATGATCACCAAAAGTGGGACACCCTATTGTTTAGAATTTTAGTCCTTTTTTGGCACTATTGTCCAAGTGATCTCAATTTTCATGGTTCTACTCGATAGATCTGTGTTACCCTATCAATGAAATATTGAAGCTCAAAAGTCTATGGAGCTCATTATGTATCTGTTTTAATATTCAAGAGCCCTAAGAGATATTTATGATTGAACTTGAAAGGAAATATGGGAAAGAAAGAGAATGGGTTAGTGTGTAAAGGATACACTAGATGTACTTCACACCCCATGTATGGGCATGCTACCTACATACTAATACTCTAAGGAGGGATCAAGCTAATGTAGTTCTCCCATTGAAGTGCTTGGTGTAATTGTGTATGAAAAATGCAACCAAATGCAAAACTAGGTGTACTTTAGATGACTAGGGACTGGTGAAAGGATTTAAATAGGCTTAGAATAATATTGGAAGGATATATGTAGATAATAGGGAAAAGTGCTTGAGTTTAATTGCTTGTATTCTTGCTTCTATCTTGTAAATGAGTGCCAACCATCCTAAATGGAATTTAAATGAACTTTTATAGGGTAATTAATGATCATGGTTTAAATGAATTCATGTTAGGCTAACATGAATTATGATAAGGATCCAAGAGAAAATGACCATTATAACCTATTTTACACTTAGACAACACCAAAAATAGGACACCTTGGGTTTTGGTGCTCCTGTCCAAGTTGGGCATTATTGTCCAAAGGGAATGAGACCTAGGGGATGGATCTAGGATTGAAAGAGCTGCTTGGGTCTATAAGAATTAATTTTAGAAGGCTATGGATGACTGGGAATTAGTGAAAGACAAGCCTATAAAGGTTGTGCAATCAAGTAGGAAAACCTATGGATTGGGTGTCATTAGCCACACTCAAGTAACCAAATTTCTCATTTTACATGACTATATTTATCCCCCCTTTATTCTAGTGATGCAACAAAGTGAAATAATAGTATAAAGGAAAAAATAAAAAAGCGTACCTAAACTTACCTATAAAGGTGAAGCCCATGAAGCTTATGTGATGCTGAGTAATACTGGATAATATATAGAGAGCACATTATGAATGTGTGAATCTATGAAATGAACAAAGAGTAGATAAATTCTTATTATATGTGATATAAAATAAGAAAATACAAAATATGAATAAAATAAAAAGGAAGAGAAAGGAATGAATACACCTTACTAGGTACGTGAACCAATACAACACCTATTATGATCCTGAGTAAGGTTGAGTAATGTTGGACTGTGCTTGATGATATTGTACCAAAAGTTATATAAAGAATAGAGATGAGCACTTAATTCCCTAGAAAGTGACTCAAGAATACAAAGGTTGGTCCTTTAGCTCCATCATTAATTATTGAGTGAAGCTAGATAATCTTGCGTGTGACAACTAATGTCTGGACTATGTGTCTAATCCCTCTAAAAAGGTGGCTCAAGAATACAAAGGTTGGCCCCTTGGCTCCATTGTTTCCCCATGAATTGAAGCTATGAAGTAATACCATTATAAAATTGATGTCATATGAGATGGATCCTAAATCCTATGAATTTACTTTGATCTAAAATTTTTGGCATGGATAGATGAATGTATGCTAGAAACTAGGCCACTTTTGGCCATTTCAAAAGATGGAGATTAGGCTTGTATGAAAGCCACTTCAAAACTAGTGTAATAAGATTATGTGGAAGCCAAATCAGGTACTTAATAGGTTAAAAATATATGAAATTTCAACTTGAAAAAGATGCCAACCACCTATAGATGGAGTAAGACACACGACTACTGAGAATGCTTGGGAAACAACAAAAGACTAATGTGCCACACACATTGCCCATAATCACTAATGTATAAAACATGGATTCTAATTTGGAATTTATTTCAATTGCCTAATCTAAAATTGAAAGTGAGAGCCATCATGATAAATATGATACCCCTTTTATCTAGATTCTTTGAGAAAATTATACTAAAACTGCTAATTCTAACTGATCTAGATGACAAAAAGTATAGCTAAACTATTTTTTTTGCCTATTACAAAAAGCTTGGGTGTTTTTTTTACCTAGATAAGACCACCAAAATGATGACACACTTGTGTTTGGCACTGCTATTGTCCTATTTTGAAATTGGTTGTTGATATGGAATTATCACTATTTTTTATTCTATTCTGAATGGTTTGACCTCTAGATTCTAAACTGGGTGATCTAAATATTGCTATTTTGACTGCTAGGAGCTTTGATCTCTATGACAAAACTCTTGTTTGTTTCCCCCTCTTTTGAGGGTAGGAATAAGTACCCTATAATGACTGACCTTAAAAAATGAATCCCTACAAGTGTGTTAAGTTAGAAATATACATGATATAGAAATGATAATCAATAAGATATCTTGAGATATAGAAATATTTATATTTAGAGATTTTTAGATCAATAGGGATATGCCTAAATAAAGATAACAATATAAAAGCATGTGTAATGTATTGAACTAGAACTCAAAATGTTAGATGTTAGTTGTTATTTTTTAGTTTTCAAGGAGGTATGGATCATGATGTCCATCATGGAATCCAAGAAAGAAAGGTAAATGCATGATATGGATCATGACATTAAAAATAAGGACAAGCAATCAATCAACAAGCATAAAAATCAAGAATCATACAAGGTTGGCCAAGGGGCCATGCAAACAAAATATATGGGAATATGTCACTCAAAATGGAAAGAAAGCATACAAGGCATGTTCAAATTCCACATACACATATAATTTTAAATAAACAAATATTGGCACGAGGGCCATAGACACATAAAATAGTACAAGTAAGGGACATTGGAAAATTTACAAAGGTACACACACATGACTAGAAGCAAAGGACATTGGAAAATGTTCCAAGGCAAAAATAGGAATTAGAGATGTAATCACATCAAGCTACACTAAGGAAGGAAATCATGTAAATATTGTAAAATACAATCACATCTAACTAATCAAAGTAAGAATGGAAAGAATGCAAGACATAAAGTATAAGACTAGGTATATGCTAAGAAATACATAAGTGCACTACACTAGTGAGTGTTGATGTGGTAATCTATGTAAGCTAGTAAGTAATGTATGTCAACATGATAACTAGAGTGTGTGGTGTATGAATGACATAACCTGGATGATGTAGTCATGTAAAAGATGCCCCCCAATGGGTATGTATATCGAAGTGTGTCTCTAATGTAGATGTAGGATGCCCCCTCAATGGGTAGAGTAAAGAAATCAAGTAGCTAGATGTCACTGTACACACTCAAAGAAGATCAAGTGAAGCATGGTAATGTACATAAATTGACAAACAATAAGCATATAACAATAAATGTAAGTCCTATCATGATATTAGCAATGTAAAACATGGATGATGTATACAATCATAATATTTTTGAAGTTTTTAATTATTTACATAGCTTTGGACTTTTAAAATAATCTATATACAATAAATTGTATGAATACTATGTACAAGAAATTTGAGAAGGAACTATGTACAAGTAAGCAAAATAAACTATGTACAAGAAAAACCAGGAAGAAATGATACTAACTGATAAGTCTCATGGGAGACTCCCTATCATGGTGTCTTGTATTGAACATAATAATCATGTGTGATTGTGAAGCATGTGGGAATGGATGAGAATATGATTTTGAATATTTAGATTCATTTTTGGTATCTTGGAAATCATAATAATCTATATTGTTCTACTCATGATTATCATCTTGATTTTGAACAAATGGAATGTTGTTG
Source organism: Torreya grandis (assembly GCA_037957365.1). Lineage (NCBI taxonomy): Eukaryota > Viridiplantae > Streptophyta > Pinopsida > Cupressales > Taxaceae > Torreya > Torreya grandis. The sequence continues at coordinate 1,488,403 of JARHVA010003897.1, forward strand.
TTGACTTTTGTTGTACTAGATCTTTTTCTTTGATGAACTATGTTTGTAAATGATTTGTTATATGATTTTAAATAAACCCCAAACCTCGATGACAAACATTATCAATTTATAAAATAGGAGTAGTGATGCCTTGAGCCTACTTGCCCAACCCTTGATGTTGATAATCAATCTATTGTAGATATTTTTGACCAAACCCATACTACTTTGAAAGTTGAGCCTCATTTTGGAGAGGTATATTTTCATCTTTTTCATGATTTATCTATTCTTTTGGTATTGTTTGTTTCTCTAGTTTTACTTTTTGATACTTTTGTTATTCTGAATTATGCTTTAGTAACCACTTTTATATTGTTTCTGAATTTGACCCTTTGTGAATGTGTTCATATGTCATCATGGATTGCCTAACTGATTTAACTTGTATAAGGTCCTCATGATAAATTATCTATTATATATGATGTTTCAATGTCAAACATGAATCTGTGTGATGCCCATGCATTCTATGATATGCACAATAATATATGGATCTTCTCACTAGATGTAGAGGAGGTAGTTTGATCAACTTAGATTTAACCATTTACCTTAGTGCCTCACTTGGAATATTATTTGATCTTTTAATGATTTTTGAATCACTAGTTGTAGAGTTACTTTGTTTTGATTTATTGTTTTGATATGTAACATTTCTTGAAACCAATTGACTAGGTGAAGGTGCATATACATGATTGACACTAAGGTGCCTTTGAGGATTTTGCATTATGATATGATTTTCCAATGTTGTGATATTTTCATGTAACAACTGATTTTGCATGTGTATATCTGAAAGTAACTTGATCATGCTAGTGATTTGATCCCTTAGAGTCTCCCAAATGTAAACCCTAGTTTATTTTGATTGAACATGTAATCACATATGTTGAATATGGTTTGAAGAAGTTATAGGCTGAATGTATTCATTAGAAGCAATATTATAGGCTACCTCACATTTTGGAGGGGTGATAGCATGGCCCTAGTTAGAGGGAAAGTATCTATCACCCTCTTGAGGGAGAGGAGGAGAAGGGATTTCTTTCCTCTACATGAAATGTGACATTGAAACAAGAGTAGCCAAGGAGGCATATACATCTAGGTAGAAACCATATATATGGGCTAAAATGCATGTAAGTGGAGTTATAAGTTGTATAAAAATATGATTATAATGAAGATTCCACATGAGAGTTAACAAACAAGGGGTATAGAGTAGGTATTTGTGCATGAATGCATAGAAAATTTTGACATGAATCATAACATTTATAACATGTTTAACATGATAAGCTTGAAATTTTTTCCATATGAGTGATAGAAGTTAAAGGATAAAGATCATGAATTTTTAAATAAAGGCATATAAAACTATTTACATGTAACATAACATTTTGAATGCATTTATCAAAATGGTTTTCTGTATGAGCGAAAGAGAATATGTAAAAAGAATTTTGAAATTTTGTGCATTTTTGGCAATGAATTTTGTAATATCAACCCATATACTGAAACATAAGCATGAAATACAAAGGATGAATCTTTATACTAACATATGATAGACTTCATCATTAATGTACATGACATGGCCCATTATGTTTTCCTTGTTATTTGCAATAAATGTAAGAAAAAATTGTACATAAGTGAGAATCATTTTTGAAATTTGATTATAGATGTAAGGTGATACCTCAAGAAACAAATAGGTGCTAGTACATGTAACTAGGGATTTAACAGTGATAGTTTTGAAAAATACTATGAATTTTTGAAATTGAAATTGAAATTGTGAGTTATGTAAGTAAAAATACAAAAAATTATGAGAGAATGTTTGATTTAATGGGACCTAATATGTGAAACTAAGGTTTTGTGAAAAATTATTTTTTTTGAAATTACTATGAATTTTTGGAATTTGAAATGATTTTTTGATTTTAATATGCAACTAAAAATTTATAAAATAATTAGAAAATTACTAGAAAATTACTTGGACCTAGTGTATGCAACTAGAGTTTGAAATAAATTTATTTTAAAAATTTACTACAAAATTTTATAATTTGAGAGGAATTTATGATTTTAATAGTCAAGAAAAAATTCAAAAATTAATGGGAAAATCAACTAGGAATTTACCCTAGGGTTTCTAGGGTTTTTATGTAAAATTTGAAGTAAGTCAGGTTCACCAAATGTTTTATTTGTTTTTTAGAATAATGGATTTTTATTCATAACTAATAAATAGGTATAAAGTGAAATAAATTAGTAAATAATGTGTAATAATTAAGCCACTGATTTATGTAAATAGATTATATTTTTACCTTTTCTAAAAATAGTAATAAATAAGAGAAAATATGACTTAGCTTATTTTGAGATGTTCTTAAGATAGGGTCTAAAAATTTAGGTACATGACCAGGATAGTGTCAAAAATAGGTTCTTGAACTTCATTTTTTAAATTGGATAGGAGCATAAAAAATGAGACACCCTGTTGTTTGATGTTGTAGTCATTTTTTAGTGCTATTGTCTAGGTGATCTAAATTTTTTGGGTTCTGCTCAATAGGTCTGTATTACCTTGTTAGTGAAATATTGAAGCCCAAAAGTCTACAAAGCACATTTTACATCTATTTTAATCTTCAAAATCCCTACGATCTCTTTGTGTTTGAACTTGAAATTAAATTTGGGAAAGAGAGAGAAGGGGTTAGTGTGTAAAGGATATGCTAGATGCACTTCACACCATATATGTGGGCATACTACCTACATACTATTACTCCGAGGAGGGATCAAGTTAATGTAGTTCTCCCATTGAAGTGCTTGGTGTAATTATGTTTGAAAAATGCAACTAGATGTGAAACTAGGTGTACTTTATATGGATAGGAACTAGTGCAAGGGTTTGAATAGGCTTAGAATAATATTGGAAGGTTGTATGTAGAGAATATGGAAAGTGCTTGAGTGTACTTTCTTGTTTTCTTGTTTCTCTCTTGTAAATGAGTGCCAACCCTTCTAAATGGACTTTGAATGGAATTTTATATGGAAATTAATAATCATGGGTTAAATGAATTCATTTTAGGCTAAAATGAATTAGGATAAAGATCTAGGATAAAATGACTGTTAGAACCTATTTTTACACTTGGATAATAATTCAAAAAATAAGACACCCTGGGTTTCAGTGCTCTTGTCCAAGTTGGGTGTTATTATCTATAGGGAATGAGACCTAGGGGGATGGATCTGGGCTTGAAATAACTACTTAATTATGTAAGAGTTGAGTATAGAAGGCTATGGATGATTGGTAATTAGTGAAAGAAAAGCCTATGAGGTTTGTGCAAGCAAGTAGGAGGACCTATGGATCTGGTGTCATTAGCCACACTCAAGTAACCAAATTTTTCATTTTGGATTGGGTGTCATTAGACTCACCCATAACCAACTAGGGGATGAGGAGAATAAATTGAATTAGGTAAAAAATAGATGGGTCCACCACCACCACCACCATAAAAGGGCCTCACTTATGAGGACCTTACACAAAAACAACATTTAGGATGTGGAGATAATGAGTCTCAAGAGTATATCAAACTAGATGAGGATAAAGTTTTAGTTGATGATTATAACCATGATTGGTATAAGGGGATCCAAGTAAAATCTTGATTTATTTATTTATATTTGTAGTTTATGTTTCACTTTTTAGTTTATCTATTCAATCAATTTTACATGGTTTGGATATTTATATTGATTGGACCTAACATTTATTTTACACTCTATGATTGTACATACTATGATTAAGTAGAGGACTATGATTAGGGACACCCTGATTAACCTTTACCAACTAAACATTGACATGACTAGATATTGACTCTTGATATATCTTGGAATTCTTGTAGGGATCAACTGATATACATACTTACCCTAGTTTACTATGCACTATGATGGTGACAGTGTTGAGAAAAAAAATAAAACCTTACTAGATAGGGCAAAGATAATAAAGGCCATGGTGGATACGATGGTAGGAAGATGAGGAGGATGAGTCTCCAACCATAGATTAAGGGGAAAAAACATTAAATAGAGGTGTTATTAAGGGCCATCATACTTGCCTCTAGGTTGGAGTGGGTAAGATGGAATCTGAGGGAGGCACCAGTAGGAGATGTTGCCATAGTGACAATAATCAACATTCCTTTGAATCAAGACCTCACTATAGGAGTACATGTTTTTGATGCTTGACAGAGATGTTTTATTATACCATTGTACATTTTGATTCTTTTTGAGATGATTTGAGGCACATTGGCCCTCTATAGAGGTATTTTTATTAGACCTTATTTTTGTACAAACTTGATAATTATGATATATATATATATATATATATATATATATATATATATATATATATATATATATATATATATGGAGACATTTGGTGTACCTCATAATGATTTGTCATCATATATCATGGGTTTTAATTTCTATGTTGTTATTTTCTATTTATGCACTATAGATGAACAAGCATGTAATGATATATCATCTATCTCTATGTTTCTGATATAATGATATAAACAATGCTTATACATGTGAGATGAAAATGTGTTTTTATGATGTAGTGTGATATATATATATATATATATATATATATATCACCTACAAAATAAATTATGTCACACTTATATATATAAACAACTAGTTTATCACCTATAAAAATGGAATTCATAGATCCAAATTTCATAGGAAAAAGTAAGATGGCCTAATCCTTACAAGCAAAGTGGGAAAGTGTGCTTCTTTCTAGAACTTAAAAAATACTAACTTTGTTGGAGTCATCTAGATATAACTGGCTCTGGAAAAATTAGGAAGTGGGATAAGGTTACCTTTTTTAGCATAGACATGTAGGCAAGCTTTTGGAATAAATTTTTACTTAGACACTTTTTGATTTATAACACTTCTACATTTAACTTTTATCTTCTATTTGTGATCCCCTAAACTTAGTCTCATATGACTAGGAAGACACATGGGATCATCACCAAAGGCTATATGTAGGCAAGTAAGGGGAAACTATCCCTAATGCTAACCCCACGTAACTAGTAAGATGTGAGGGATCAATACCAAAGGCTACTAGGGGTGGGAAATGTGAAATTTGACTCTTGTTTTGCATAGACTTTTGATTTTACTACAATAGAAAGAACTAGGGTGGTAAAGGCCATGGGGGCTAACTGAAGAGTCTTTTTTGAGACTATAAGTGCCAATGATGTGGTTTGGGCTAATTGAATTATGCACATGGTTTCACTAATTATTAGGGAGGAAACATAACTTTCTATAAATGGGGGACTTGTAGGTACTTAAACCTATGGAAGAACTAGTGGGAGTACTATGGAGATCCTTACTTGTAGAATGGATTGGGTAGATGGGAACTGGTAGGTGAGATTGTTGTGCATAGTCAAATGTAGAGGCACTTGGGTGAATTATGGAAGGGGTGGAATAGGGAAAAGGGGAGGCATAATCAGAGTGGGTTTTTATGGAGAATGGAAACTAGGGGTTCTAATAAGTTGATGAATGGTGGGTGTAGGGGGAGGAATCTACATTGGTTTTGATTATTATTCTTACCTTGGGCTTATCTTTGGGTTAATGATGACTTCAAACCTAAGTGCCTATGTAGCCTAAGGTTGAGCTACTTGAGGTTGAGCCACCCATGCCTGAACTAACTAAGGTGGAGTCACTTGAACCATGAGAGGTGGTAGAGATATAGTATAGGGATGTGGAGGTGAATCACATAGAGGAGAAGAAGTAGCGACCCCTTGTAAAATTCTCCTTGATATTTAGGTAGGAGTTGCCTAAACATCTCCTCTGGGATGATTTGATATGGAAGAGGCAAGGCTAGCATGGGTATATGTCCTAGGCTAAACCTACTTTACTTTATTCTTCTTCTTAACCTCGATCTAGGTAAACACCTCTTGATCATTAGCTAGGTTAAAATAGAGATCATCATCCTCTTGGGGTTGGTGACTATAGTTCATGTTAAGTTGGGCCTATTATCTTGACACATGCCATGCAAATCCTAATATTGGTGTTTTTCCTTGACCAAGGCATAGGAATCCCTTCCGACCACCATATTATGTAAAGGGGGGAGGATATTGTAGACATGGTGCCTAATTATGATTAGGAAGGTTGGGAAATCCTTCTACTAGTTTTTGATGTAATGATCGAATATGCCTTCAACCAACTAGTAGATGATATTTGAATCTACTAGCTAGTCTAGGACTTGATAAGGTAGGCAAAGGGAAGCCTTAAGGGTGCTAGCCACTTAAATGATTATGTCATCCCTATATTACCAATCATACCCAATAGGGATGAGAGGCTCCCTTATCTCCTTTGATAGTTGAGGCATGGATACCTCATTGATGGCCATGTAGAACACTAGGTAGAAGGACAAACATATATATCAGATGTGGTTTTAGTATTGGTAGCCATATAGTTTTTAAAAACTAGATAGACCACCATGCGTTTAAGAACCGTGATGAAAAAGAAGAGGGCTTAAACATGAGTGTTGTAGAAATTAAGTCTACCAAGTAGCTCATCATATAAAAGTTACCTCCACACTAGGAATCTCCTACAAACTTGATCAGGTTGAAATTGATCACCCTCTAAGGTATGGGACTTGATCACCCTTAAATATGATTTGTAGCAAGAGAATCCAAAAAATATAAATGTGTATGAAATTATTTTCCTTGAATAATCAATCCATTAGTATCATCTTGATGTGGACTCTTTTATTGAAGGTGAAAAGGATGTAAGAGTTTATATTTATTTTGTTTAACAATTTAGCATCTAGGTTCTTCACCCAATCCTTTAGGAAATTGTATATATGATAAGTGTTGGTCCATGTGCTCATAGTAGCTGAATCATAGGTGACTGGATAGTTTAGCAGGTTGTAGTAAGATTTAAAATAACTCCTTAGTATATATGTGATATAATTCTATGAATTCATTGAGATGACTAGGTCATAAACACCATCCTGCACCTACTTAGTAGTGAGTATCAATTTGTCAAACAAATCTATAAAAGGTAAAACCTTTGGCCTTACTACTCCTAAACTTCTTGTATACATAGAGGGAATATTCAAACTTGACCTCATATCTTTTATTTATATAAGAATACTTGGGTACTAGATCAATTGTCTTAAACATATCATTCTAGTGTTTGAAGCATGTTAGGCCATCTGGGAATGTAGTGTCCCTATATTCAGGTTTGGCTTTGGGGGCAGAGGATGAAGGGGTCATTGTATAAAGGGTTATATTTATTGTGATAAAACATTATGGGTGAGTGAGGCATGGAGGGCATGAAAATGAGCAAAAAATGAGGAGGTAGACTTTGGGAATAAGGAATAATAATGATAAATGAGCTTATTTAGGAGAACTTATAGGGATCTATGTATATCTCCTATGTTATGGTGCATGGTAGATCACTTAGTGTGAATTAAAATCTAAGTTTTTGGTTAGATTTTCTCATTTATTTCCCAATCTACACTTAAACTCAATGTTTTCAAAGATGCATTACTTGGTAAATTTAGAGATTATGACACAATGCTTTAATTTATCCATTCAGGGCCTAGTTGCCTATTTCATTAATGCTATGAGTGTGGTAGTCACATGGTTATTTCATCCCTATGTCCTCTCAGATAGTGTATTTATTATTCCATGTGTCTATTTCTAATTGATCTTAGCTACAACAACTACCATGTAGGTGTAGCTTGATACTTCACTTTTACATTTTTGTGAGTAGGAGTCTCTAACTGGAGGAGTGAAGTGATGCATAGTGTATTTTTCTTAGAATTTTAAATCTAATTTTACCTATCTTTGATTTCATGGTATATTCTTAAGCCTTCTCTACTAATTTTTATATAAAATCCACCTGAAATGGTCTGGTAAATCTAGCTCTCCTAGGCTCTAACATCTCTATCAGGTCTAGGAGATTGATAAATTTGATAGTAAGATACATGGAATCATTTCATTTGGTTAGGATATCCCAAGTTTTGACATCTCTATCAGGTCTAATATATTGATGTGTCTAACATTAGGGCCATCTAATTGGTCAATTTTTGACACCTTTGATCACTAGGGCCACATAATGCCTTCTCACTCAGTCAGGCTTTCTCAAGCTCTAAAATCTTTATCAAGTCCAAGAGACTGACCATTATGGTAGTTAGGTGTTCTAATTGGTTATGGTCTCCTAGGTTCTAACATCTTTTTCAAGTTTGGGATACTGACCACTTTGATAGATGGAAGTATGTGACACTTTTTGATTTGGTTGCTCAACCTAAGAAAATCTATGAAAAAAGACTAATTAAAAAAGGAATCTACGTAATCAAATTCAACTCACCTATTCACCAATAGGGATTTATAAGGTTCCATGTAAAACTTTGGGATACTAAAACTCCAAGAGACTGAGTTATGGGAACATCAAAACAAGTCCAAATCTACAGATTAGAAAGTTAGCATACTTAAAATATTCTAAGTTTGAAATTACACTATTTTACTAAGGTTGTGACAAAGACTCAATTGTGCTTAAAATAAGAATCTAAGGGGGGAATTAATAGGGATAAAATGCCATTATGAATACATTATATTCATGACATAATCAAGGCAAAAAATAAATTTGAGGACTCTAAGAGAATATGTTGATCAAGGAGAGACTAAAACTATGGGAAACTCAAATTTGAAAAACTTTAAAGAGGGGTCACCCACTTATAAAAATATTAGGGTGTTAGCCACAAAAAATGGTGACTTACATAGGGAAAAAGGTGTCAATCACTTATAACCCAAGATGCAAAAATTCATTCCTACACAAAACATAGACTTCAAAAAAATCCTTAGACATAGACAAATAAAGAAGACACTAAATTTAGTTGCACCAAGTGACATAATAATCTTTTTATCTACAAAATAACATCAATATGTGTGAGGTGATAATTTTATTCTTAGTTAAATCCATATTTCACTTAAACAAGATCAAATCAAGTAGGGAATTATAAGGGGAATTGATTGTCTAAATGGATTGGAGGGGAATGGCATGAGAATTGGTATCCATAGCCTTGACAAAGATACATTTAGGCCCACTTGAGGCCTTTTTCCACTTCTAGATAGGTTGAAAATCCTACAATGAAGGTTTACTAAATAATCCTTTCAAGGAAGACTCAAAATTTAGATTATGTATTTATGTTCCAATCTTTATTTTAAACTTTTCTTATGAAAATATTTTATAATTTTGTCCATTGAGGGTTTGGAACCAAGCCGTGGGTGATGAGATGTTCAATTTTTTTTGAATATCTAGAAGATCTTATATTGGTTTAGAGATCCTACATTATAACATGATGTTTTATTAAGTGTAGTTTTGATGGCTTCTATCAATAAATGCATCTATTCAAAAATCCACTTGCTCTATTATGAATCATGGGCCTTTAAGTAATGAAAAGTAAATGACTACTCACAACCTTTGACTTGTTTCAAAAAATGAAAGATTTCCCTTAAGTATTATAAAGCTTGAACTATACCTTTCATGCATTCATTAATCTTTTATAATCTTAGTTATTTCTCATGAATCACATCATATTTTGAGGGTAGAAACTAGGGCAATGTTAGTAAGAGACAAATAGACAACCAAAAATAAACACACAACTAGAATCAAACACACAACCAAAAACAGACTCGTCTAATATACACATTACCATATTCATTTAAGTCACTCTAAAACTAAATTAGAAGGGGAAACCAATAAGTAATGCTTCAGGAACTATCCAATCACAAGTAGTGTGAGGTCATTGCCTTTGAGGTCTTTGAGGCAAAACACATTCTGCCTGAGTATCTTAGCTATTTATTAGGGGTCGATCCAAAGTGGGTATCAATTGGCATGATGGCCCTTATTTTCATGGGATTTATCCCAAAATATTACAAGATTATAAATCCTAAAGTATTTGACCCTAGCCCTTTTGTAAAATCATCATTTGATAGTGCCTTGATGTTTACAAAAGTTTAGTAAGGATTCATCTCAGGCTTCTTATTACTAGAAAATATCCAAGGGCTGAGAGTTTAATTTGTCATAATGTTATATATACTACTACATAAACTTTAAGGTAGGGAGTCCAAGTATAATTGGAAGAATTGGCTCCAACCCATAGACCAATAGAAATTGTGAGATTTTAAATGCTTATTTATACTTGTTGTGGTCAACCCAAAAAGTAAATTTCAATAGTGAATGCCATTCTTAGAGTTTCTTCTCTATAAACATATTAATGACATCAATCAAGTTTTTTATTAGTTGACTCTACCAATTCATTCCCTTATGGGTAGTAATTATACAAGAATCTTAAGGTAATCCCTTCATCACATGCTCATTCAGTGAACTCTATGGATTGAAATGTAGGACCATTATCACATACCAATGAGATAGAGGTTTCAAATCGATTGGTTACATTATTCTCCATGAATTTGATGACTTTATTTGTAATGATTTTATTTATTACCACTACCTTGGTCCATCTCATGTCATAATCAATAGCTATGAGAAAAAAATTATGGCCTACTAAGGATTTAGGGTTAATGACCCCCACAAAATATAGTCCCCATTAGGTGAATAATGTTGTTTCTATAAATGGATACAAAAATGTTGCAGCATGAGTTTCTATTTTAGAAAAGGTTTGACATTGATGGAATGTGCTAACATGAACATGGACATCTTTGAATAGGATAGGGTAATAGTATCTTTCTTGGAGTATATTGTGTGTTTTTGTGTTCATGATAGGGTGGCCAATGCCTATATTCTCATGTAAATTCACCATCAATTATTTGGATTCATCTTTTGATAACTATCTAAGATAGATACCTTCTTGATTTTCCCTAAAAAGAACTCTTTTCTTTGGCATATACTATGATTCCTTAATTTAGAGAGATCTTTTATACATTTGAGTTAATCTAGTAGCTATGTTCCCATAGAGAAGGTAATGTAGGATTAGGGCATACTAATATTGATACAATACTAGATCCTAGTCTAATTGGTGTACATAGATCCTCAAATCAATTTTGGTTATCAGATGAGTAAGGCCCTACCCTCTAACTAGCTTGGAATGTTTTATTTCTAGATCATACTCCTATATTTTGGTCATCCATCGACCTCTTCATTCACCCAATTTATTCTACCCCAAAATTTGCTTGATGGCTAAGTCTGAAATGATTGCATGTACCTTAATCTTAAAAATATAATGTCAAAACTTATTTACACCTTTGATGAGTACATAAGCCTACTTATCTAGAGTGGAATATTTTAGTTTTGCATATTTTATTGGTGCTCATAAAAGCAACAAGGTGTTCTTCTTCATCCAATCTTTATGTGAGACAGTCAATGATGGTGTGATCAGAGGTGAAAGGATAAATGTATAAATCCTTTGTATAGTCTAGGATTATCAACATGGGTGCTTGTATGATAAAATATTTTATATCTTATAAATATTTTTTAGATTTGGCATGCCACTCCAATTTTTCATCTTGTTTCAACATAGTGTTCAAAGGATTTATAATTTTGGCAAATTTAAAAATTAACTTGTGAATAAAATTGATTTTCATGAAAAAATATATTAGCTCTTTCTTACTGTTAGGCATAGGTAATTTGGAAATCACATCTTCTCTTTCATGATCAATAGAAATGACTTCTTTCATGATGATATGACAAAGAAGATTAAAGTTAGTGACACTAAACACACTCTTATTTGGGTTTAAGGAGATGCTATACCTCCTGCACCTGTTAAATAACTTATACAAATGGTGAATGTGATCTGATCTATTTTTCAAGAACATAGTTAAATCATCCATGTAAATTATTATGCATTTTCTAGTTAGACCTTCAAAATAAAAATACATATCCCACTAAAATATTGATCTGACATAGATCAGTCCAAATGGCATTCTCTTATAGGCAAACATACTTCATTTGGTCAAGAATTTGATTTTGAATTGCTAATCTAAATTGACTAGGACTTGATTATATCTAAAGAATCTATCTAAGAAGGACATCATCTAGGATTAAAAAACCACTTGGATCACTTTGTTAAGGGAAATAAATGGGTAGTTGTCTTTATCTAAAGCTTAGTTTAGATTTTAAATATATATGCATAAACATATTTCTCCATTATTTTTGTGCACAGGTACCAAGGTGGCTACCCACCTAGAATGACAAACTGATAAGATCATTTTAGATAAGAGTAGTTTATGAACCTATTTATGTATCAAAGGTTCCATGATTAGGTTCACATGCATTTACCTCTACCTAAATGGCTTTTGGTCTAGTTTTAATAAAATGGTGCGAGTAATTACCTTTAATTTGAAGACTTTAAGATCTCCATAGGCTTAAGTAACCACATAATCTAGGGGAAATTATATTGTCATGGGGCCTCATCTTAATAACATGGCCATATAAGGGTCTAAAGCATTCTTATACATCTAAAGTGCTAGTTAGGAATTGGGATGATAAATAATGATGACCTGCCTATACATTTTCTAAAACCTGGTGTGGAAGTTTCTAATAGGCTCGTAGGGTTCTTATTTTAAGTGAGAAAACTACTGTAAAGGATGCTAGGGTATATAAATTTCCCAAATTTGGCCAATAAAGAACTATTAAATTGGTCCCAACTTATGATTGAGTTTTTCAGGGAGGTTAAGAAAGCAGTCATAGTTTGAATCCATTAAAATGAAGGAAAAATATTGCATGCCATGTTTTCATGTTCCAAATTTAGGAGTCTTAGGGTGGTCTTATATGATGTCACATGTTATTTGGTTGTTCCTCCTACACCAAGAGTGAAATAAGGAAGGTACTTTTCTAAGTTACTAGGTAAGTCATGGATGATGCCATGAGCATTGATAGCTGACCCAACTAACTAAGTTAATTAGAGAGTCATTTTGGGTGGTCTATTTGGGGGAGACTGGGAGGATGAGCTAGTGAAATAAATGATATGTCTATTTATATGAGACTGAGATCTTTGATGCACTTTTAGGGGTGAAATAATTAGTTTACCTCATCTATAATTAGACTTGGTAATCCATACAATAAGCTCCATATTTTCTCAAGGGTAGACTAGTAGGTCAAAACATCCTTGTCATGATTTTTATTGATATATATCTATCACTATGTGGGTTCAAAGTTCAATAATCAAAAAATATTAGAGGGAAAGTAATAATACTAAATTAAAAATGGTCCCTCCTTTTAGCTCTAGTTGTTGTGTGTGTTTTAATCACACAATAATGGAAAAAACATAAAGGAAGGGTAACAAGAAAAAATTCAATAAAATATTCCTTTAAGGTTGGGGTTCTTACTAAAAACTACTCTTAATCCCTCCTTTTAGTTCCATCTATTGTTGGCCCTGAGATCCTATGTGTTTTAAGGTACTTATGGGTTTGAGTTCTCCAAAGAGGAAAACAAGAGACAATGCATGGGATAAATATATCCCCTCATTAATTTTAGGACTGATGTTAGTTTAGTCTAAAGACCAAGCAATTTAACATTTTTTTACTTAGAGAGTAGTGATTATTAATCATTGGAGGCTCAAGATGCATGTAACTACACTTAAAATTCATTACCACATGGGGAAATTTCTATTCAATATTTACCATTGAGTTAAACCTTACTGATTTATAAAATAGGGGAAGGGTATTTTGACTCCAAAATAGACATAAAATGGGAAGGCAAGGTAGGGTAGAAAATAAATTATTCTAGGTTTAAAATATGTTAATTCTTCAAGAACTAAGCTAAATGTGTGCCCTAACATAGTTGTACCATTGTGTGCCAAGTTTCACTAAAGGCTCCCACCCATCTTTACACAAGGAAAGGGGTCTAATAAAAACATAAAGGAATGCTTAATTTATAAGTCCTTCACTAAATATCGACACTTAAAAGATCTTATAATAGGTAACACACAAATTCCTCAACATAATCTGTAACTCAAGTACATAAATTTCATGTGTTATAAAGATTTACAAATGTGTTTGAACAATGAGAAAATTATAATTACTACATTCATTTGATTAAAAAATAACTTATTAAATTATTTAAAATCAAAACTTACTCAAAACTAAATTTATTAACACATTAACAAACAAACCAACTAGTTCAATAGCAAGTGGGAAATTGCATTCATTAAAATAAAGTTTCTTTACAAAATGCCAATCATGGTAGATACTTAAAGCTCAAAAGGGTGAGGGAATAATATATGTAATCCTAGCTTTATTTCAATATATAAAGGATGGGACTTACATCCAAATATCAAGAGATTCCCATCTTTATACATGATGGCCTCTCAAAGTTAGTTACAACTACACAAATTCAAAAAATGGATAGAATATCCTCCACTCTCATCAAAAGATACATGAGGGCCCACCTAATTGATACATGAATGATATATATATATATATATATATATATATATATATATATATATATATATATATATATATGAACCACCCCTAAAATTATTGAATTATGCATCCTTGGCAACCAACATGACTTCACTAGGTCAAATCCTAATCCAGGTTGGCCAAGTTCATTGGTGGCTCTTGAAAGATTACCTCTAATTAGGACACTAACCTTTGATATACTTGAATTTTGGCCTTCATGGACACTTTGACCTCTAAGACTTGGTTGATACTCATAGTAGACTAATTTGAGAGTTCTAACACCACCTAGATTCCATCTTTGTTGGTTTTCACCACTTTCTTCCTCATGACTTGGTCGAAGTGTCTCAGGTGAACTTCAAACTTATTTCTATCTAATAGAGTGCCATCTAGGTGTAAAAACACATTTATGTTTACCTCTTTGAAATAATTCAACATTTTTTACTTTCTTTCTTCTATAGGCTCTATCATTGTTAGTGCCAAGCTTAGCCACTCTTCAATTGAAGCTTTCATGCTCCCATCATATGTCTAATAAAGGATTATGTTTGAAGTGGGAATGAGCTTCAAAAATATGAACATTCACTTGTGTATGATCATGATAAGATTCTTTCAATTTATCTCCATGAGATAAATTCTCTCTAAATATGTATGGGCCCTTAGAAGATGTGCCTTATTATCTACCAGATTTTTGACCACTTATCCCAGAGTTGAGAAAAACTATATGAGGGAATCCTTGAATTTATTAATCAAATTCATATGGAAGGTGATCTTTACCTATGATTCCAATTCTTGGACTTGTTCTTTCATGTCCTCCATTAGCTTTTCCAACATATCATGCATAGCCTAGAGCATAGAGACTAGGTTCTCAACCAATTTCTCTTCTCTCATGGATATCCTCACTTTAGTGAGGGAGAATAGGTCTAACTGAGTCTACTATACTATAGAGTTTCCCTCTTTGGTGAAATTATAGGTGAGGATCCTCCTCACATTCCCTGTGGTATGATCAAAGTCCCACATGACTTCAAGATAACCCTATATAGTCATCTCTTAATGTACAACATCATGGTTATTCCCAAGGTAGAATGGGGTGTAGGTGGGATGGCTAAGATGGATATGATAGGTGGAGGTCTAGGTAGAGGAGGAAAAAATGAAATATAAGGAATGAAGGAAGAGAAAAATGAAGGAGGCATGGGGGTGAAGGGGGGTAGGATGAAAGGGGAAGCTCAAGGGAACATCTATGCCTACCACTAACTCTAGGCTAATTTAACTTATTGGGTAATGACTCTAGGGATAGGGGCATTTAATAGAAGGGAAGAAATTGGTTGGTTAAAACTAAGTCCTTGGGCACATAGGATAATGGAAAAGAGAGGCCTATGAATGATTTAGGGAGAAATAGGTGGTGTAAAAGGTCGAGGATGAGTTACCTTTTGATTCTTTTTGGGCCTCTTACTTGGATTACCTTCAACTACTACAACAAAATGAGTTGGGTAGTAGAGGCCCATTGAGGAATTTTTAGGGCAACCATAGATGCCATTTGTGTGGTTGTGGTCAATTTAATTATGCACAAAGGTGAAATTATTATTGGAGAGGCAACATAGCTTGCTAGAGATATGGGTCTTGTAGGTATCTAAACCTATGGAAGAACTAATAGGGAACCACAGAGATACATACTTATGGAATGGGTTGGGAAGATGGGAACTAGGAGCTGAGAATGTTATGCATAGCCTAAGTTAGAGGCACTTAGGTCAATTATGGAAGGGGTGGAATAGGTAAAAGGGGAGGCATAATCAGAGTGGGTTATTATCGATAAGGGAAACTAGGGGGTTCTATTGGGTTATTAAAGAATGGTGGGGGTATGGGGAGGGATATACATGGGTGTCAATTTATAACCCCACCTTAGGCTTATATTTGATCTACTACTATTTTCAAAACTAAATGCCTATGTAACCTGAGGTTGAGCCATTTGAGGTTGATCTACCTGGGCTATAACTACCTAAGGCTAAGCTACTTAAACCATGGGATGTGGTAAAACTAGAGAAAAGGGTCATGGAGGTGAAGCTCATGGAGGATAAGGTTAAGAAGGATAATGAGTAGTGACCCATTGTAAAATTATCCTTGAGATTTGTGAAGGAGTTTCAACCATGGGATGTGGTAAAACTAGAGAAAAGGGTCATGGAGGTGAAGCTCATGGAGGATAAGGTTAAGAAGGATAATGAGTAGTGACCCATTGTAAAATTATCCTTGAGATTTGTGAAGGAGTTTCCTAAACATCTCCTTTAGGATGAGTTAACATGGAGGCAAGGAAAACTTGTGTACATTGCCTAGGTTGAGCTTGATTTCATTTATTTTTCTTCTTTCCCTTGATCTAGGTGAACACATATTGATCATCAATTGGGTTTATATAGATATTTTAATCTTCATGGGGATGGTGGATATAATTAATGTTAAGATGGGCCTAATTCTTACCACATGGGCCCTGATGACATTGTGTAGGTCTCAATCTTAGTGTTTAGCCCTACTTAGGGCATATGAGTCCCTTCTAACTACCATATTCTATAAAAGGGTAATATCCTATAGAAATGATGCCTAATTATAATTAGGAAGGTTGAGAAAGCCTTCTACTAGTGATTAATGTAATGACTAAAGATGCTTTTAACTAGTTGGGAGTTAATCTCTTGGTCTGCTAGCTGATCTAGGACTTGATAAGGTGGGTAGAGTAGAGCCTTGAGGGTGACAACTTAAATACTATTAGTTTATAATGGGGGAGAGAAACTCCCTTATTTACTTTGATAGTCGAGGCATGTATGCCTCATTGATGGCCATGTAGACCACTAGGTAGAAGGACTCACATATCTCTTAGATGTGGTTCTAGTAATAGTGGGCATATACTTTATAAAAAACTACATGGACCATCATACCTCTAGGAACCCATGTTGGAAAATTAGAAGGCTTGAACATGAGAATTATGTAAACTATATCTACCAAGTAGCTCATCATATTAAAATTGCCTCCTCCCTAGGCATCTCTTACTACCTTGATTAAGTTGAAATTGATCACCCCCAAGGTCTGAAACCTAATCACCCTTGAGGATGATATAGAATAGGGTAACCCATAAAATATTAATGTGCATGTAGTTAATTTCCCCAAATAAGCAATCCAAAATTATCATCCCAATGTGGACTAAATCCTTAAAAGTGTGAATGGTGTAGGAGTTTAGTCTATTTTGTTTACCCATTTAACATCTGGGTTCTCTACCTAGTCCTTCAAGATATCATATGCCTAGTAAGTGATGGTTTATATGATCACCATAGTTAAATAATATGTGACTATATAAATTGGGATTTTTTAGTAGATTTAAAAAGGATCCTCAAGATATCTATGATATGATGTCAAGAAATCATGGAGATGACCAGGTCACAAATTCATCTTATGCCTACTTAGTACTGAGTAGTAATTTATTAAACAAATTGCATAAGGGAAAATTTTTGTCTTGGATACATCTTGGTGCAACCCACACTTCTTATATGACTAGAGGGTATTTTTGAACTTAGACTCATCTTTTTCATCACTAGAAGATGACTTGGGCACTAGGTTAATTGTGTTGAACATCTCATTATAGTGTTTGAAGTACGTTAGGCCATTTGAGTATATGTGTCCCTATATCTAGGTTTAGATTTGGGGGCATAGGATGAAGTGGCCATTCCATAAAGGGTTGGATTTGTTGTGATAATGATATTTTAGGGAGGGAGGCATGAAGGGCACATGAATGAGTAGAGAATGAGAAGGTAGACTTTGGGAAATAGGAAGAAATAATGGTAAATGAGATTATTTAGGGTAACTATAGGGACCCACACATATCTCCTATATTTATGGCATATAGCAGCTAATTCAATGTGAATTAAAATTTGAGTTAGTGGCTATATTATCTCATTTATTTCCCAATCTAGACTAAAACTTGATAATTCCAAATATGTACCACCTGCTAGATTTGGTAATTGTGACATGATATTTTAATTTGTCTAATTAGGAATAGTTACCCATTTTTAATGTTAAGAGTGTGGTAGGTACACCATTATTTCATCCTTTTTGCATCTTAAACAACCTATTTATTATGCCATGT
This sequence comes from Torreya grandis, assembly GCA_037957365.1. Classification (NCBI taxonomy): domain Eukaryota; kingdom Viridiplantae; phylum Streptophyta; class Pinopsida; order Cupressales; family Taxaceae; genus Torreya; species Torreya grandis. The sequence goes on from JARHVA010003897.1 coordinate 1,506,907, forward strand.
GTCCATTGATGATTGGTTCTGACTAAAACAACTACCACCTTGGCACAACCCAATACTTTAATTTTACACCTTTAAGAGTAGGAGTCACTAGCTATAGGAGTGAAGTGACATGTGACATCTTTTAATTATCCTTTTAAATCTAATTATACCTCACTCTAATTACTTGGTGGCTTCTTAGGCCTCCTCTACCAATCTATATAGAAGTACCATGTGATATGGTATAGTAGGTTAGGATCTCCTAGGCTCTGACATCTCTACCAGGTTAAAGAGTCTGATAGTTCTATTAGTGGGCTACATGGTATAATTTCATTTGGTTAGGATATTTCAAGTTCTAAAATATCTATTAGGTTTGGGAGACTCATGCATTTGAAATTGAGGCCATATGATTTGTTTAGTTGTATCACCTCTAATCATGGGGTCCACACAACACCTTCATACTTTATTAAGCTCTCTTGGGCTCTAACATCTCTATCAAGTCTAGGAGACTGATTTTTATGATATTTAGGAGATCTGATTGGTTAGGCTTCCTGGGTTTTGACATCTCTTTCAAGTTTTGGAGACTGATCACTCTAATATTTAGAACCACATGACACTTTTTGATTTGGTATCTCACCTCAAAAAAATCCATGAAAAAAAATAAGTAAAAAAGGAAGCCACACAATCAAATACAAATCAATTGCTCATCAATAGGGATTTATAAGGCACCACATATGACTCTAAGAAACTGTGACTCTAACAAACTAAGATTTTAGAAACTTCAAAACAAGTCCAAATCCATAGATTATAAAGTTAGTGCAATAAAAATATTATGATAGGTTTTGGGAGAGCTTATCAGATATTTATCTCATACAAACCAACATCAAGATAAATATATAGAGGCAATATTTGAAAACACCATATAATATATTGTATTATTTATTACATATTCATTTGGGAAATATATATATATATATATATATATATATATATATATATATATATATATATATATATATATATATATATATATATATATATATATATATATATATATATATATATATATATATATATATAAGAAAGTCATTCCTATATTCATGGAGATCATATCTCCACCAATATCTCAACCATATCCCTATGAATACTCTTAACCATATCAAACCTATATTCGTAATATTATTGTTACACACAACAATATGACTCTTAGTTATTATATTCTAGAAACTAACCAAATATATCTATTAGTGAATTATTAATTTATTAATTATTTATGTTAAAATATTTACCCAAATTACATGTGAGGTTAACTTTTCCTAACATACCCCCCTTAGTACTTACATGGTTATTTATGTTTCATAGGACTTAATGAAAGTAGAGAAGGAACACATTAACCTCTCATCAACCATTCACTATTGAGAACACATCTATTGAATCAATGTGGGAACTATAAATAAGAATCATCTACCATCAACCATTCACTAAGGGAACCTCATCAACCTATATAGTGTGTGAAATACAAGATGGAACCATCTATTTAACTTTCACTCCTACATCTCCTAAACACATTTTTTTATGTAGTACATCATGTGAGAAAATAGTAAATACAACTATTATTTGTCACAAAAACAAACAAGTGATAAAAATATGAAATACATGAAAAAACCAAAAATGAGGATTAAATTCTCATTATCATTTTTGCATCCTCTGCACATGATTATTGCCACTCAATCTTGTACAACATACATAGTTTCCACTACCACTGGCAATCATCTTTGACATAGTCATTTATGCACAACTAATTTGCCACTATAGTAAAATCAACCCCATCCTTAATGGCTAATGAGAGGATTGAATTGCCTCTATCCTCAAATTCCTCTAACCTCCTTCATGTCGCTACTTAGAAATTTTACATTAGGACTCAACAATTTCTACATGGATTTGTTTATATAACTTCCCCACATAATGTGAAACATAATAGATGCCATTTTCAATAGAAAATGCATCCATTTACAGTGAGAGAGTCTTACATTGATGACTCTATCATTAGATTTGATGATCAAATTACATAAATGTATTTTTGATAATTGATGACATAAGCCAAATAATTTAACAAAATACTTGGACTTGTTAATAAACTCAAAATATGACTCATTTGATATAATTAATATCTTTTGAATTCTAAATTCAAAAAGACCAATATATCAAACCAAGACTTAAATACTAATCTAAACTATGAAAAATGACAAGTAAATTTTTAAAACTAACTAATGTACCCTCATTCTTATCTGCATGTAGTCCAATCTTATTTAAAGTATTGAAATTCATAAAAAAATGATACACTCATCTTTGGGTAAAGTTTCAAGTCCCTTACCAATTAGAAGATGGCAAAGGGCATCACCAGGAGAAGAAACTTGGATCAGATAAATAATATGATAGTTATAAATGAGCTTATCACAAGTTTGATAGGATAAAAATATGTGATTCTACACCAACAATCTAATAACACCTGTCAACACAATCAAGCTCACAAAAGAGGGATCTGAGATCAAGGTTTTCATTGAAATAATTAAATATCATTTTTTGGACTAGAAGAGGCACTCCAAGTGAAATAAATGTGGTAATGATTAGGAGGAACATACAAAATGAGTATGCATGTAAGTAGAATGAATGCACAAAAAATATATAGTGATAAACCATGCAAAGAGATCAAATTTGGAGAAATAAAATTAAAAATAATGAAAAGTCATGGAGTGGTAATGAAGATTAAGATAATAGGTAGGATAATTTGAAAATTGATCTTCAATCAACTTAGACTTGGTCATGTTTTACAAACAAGTCAATAATCATATACTTTAATATAACTCCACTTGAAACATTAGGATAACATGATGAAACATTCTCTAGTAGCATCTGAATAAAGACCAACCAAGGCATGAATTCAAAGATAAGAACATGTAGATTACTTAATGATGCACAAACCTCATAAATCCAAACACAAAACTTCCACTCTTCCATATTTATAGGGGCATTTCTAGGGGAAAACTTCAAAACTCTTACATGCACAAAAATAATACTTCTCTGATACCATTAATAGGTTTTGAGAGAGCTTATTAGATATATATCCCATATAAACCAACATTAAGACAAATACATAAAGGTAATATTTGAACACACCATATATTATTTTATATTATCTATTAGATATTCATTCAAGCATTACTATATATATATAAAGTCATTTTTATATTCATGGAGATCATATCTCCACCAATATCTCAACCATATCCCTATAAATTCTCTTAACCATATCAAACCTATATACACAATATTGTTTTTATACACAATAATATGACTCTCAACTATTATATTCTAACAACTAGACACACACACACACACACACACACACACACACACACACACACACACACACACACACACACACACACACACACACACACACACACACACACACACACACACACACACACACACACACACACACACACACACACACACACACACACACATATATATTAGTGAATTATTACTCTCATAATTATTCACATTACAATATTCACCAAAATTACATTTGAGGCTAACTTTTCCTAGGATTCCCCCCTAATAATTACATGGTAATTTGTGTTTCACAGGAATTAATTAAAGTAGATAAGGAACACATAAACCTCTCATAAACCATTAACTATCAAGAACACATCTATAAAATCAACGGGGAACTCTAAATAGGAACCATCTTCCATCAACTATTCACTGAGGGAACCTCATCAACTTATATAGTGTGGAAATTACAAGTAAGAACCATTTGTTCAAATTTCACACTTGCATATCCTAAACACATTTTTTATGCATTACATCATGTGATAAAATAATAAATAAACCTCTTATTTAACACACAATCAAATAAGTGCTAAAAATTGAAATACATGAAAAAACTAAAAATAAGGATTAAATCCTCATTATCACTTTTTTTAGCCTCTGCACATGATTTTTTCCACTCTATCTCATATAGTGTATATAGTCACCACTACCATAGGAAATCATCTTAAACATAGTTTTTAATACATAACTAATTTTCCACTATAGGAAAAACATACCCATTATTTAAGGCTAATGATAGGATTGAATGGCCTCCATCCTCTAATGCCTCCAACTTCCTTCATGTCACTACTTACTTAGCAAATTTTACATTTTGACTTAATAGTTTCCACATTGGATTAATTTAGATAACTTCCTACCATAATGTGAAACATAATAGATGTTAGTTTCAACTGAAAATCAATCCAATTACAATGAGAGAATTTTACATTGATGACTTTGTCTTTGAATTTGATGATCAAATGACATAAATGTATTTTTAACAATTGAAGACATAGTTAAAAAAAATTAACAAAGATACTTGGAGTCACTAATAAAATAAAAATATGACTCATTTGATATAATTAATATATTTTGAATTATATATTCAAAAAGACCAATATATCAAAACAAGACTTAAACACTAATCTAAACTATGAAAAATGATAAGTAACTTTTCAAAACTAATGACAAATAAAAAATTGGTGTACCCTCATTCCTTTATGTGTGTATTCAAATATTTTTTAAAGTATCATAACTTATAACAAATGATACACTCATGTCTAGATAAATTTTTGAGTGACTTACCAGTTAGAAGACAATGAAGGGAATCACCAAGAGAAGACACTCAGGTTAGATGAAGAAGGTGACAATTATTCACAAGATTATAAAAATTTTGATAGGATGAAGATGGGTGATACTATGGTAATGATCTATTAGCACCTATCGACATAATCAAGCTTGAAACAGAGGGATCCGAGATCAAAGTCAACATTGAAATAATTAAATATCATTGTTTGGACCAAAAGAGGCACTCCAATAAAAATGAACATGAAAATGATTAGGAGAAACATATAAAATGAGTATGCATGTAGTTAAAATGAATGCACAAAATATCTATAATGATAGACCACATAGAGAGCTTATATTGGGAGCAATAAAACTAATAATAATGACAAGTCACTAAGAAACAATGAATAATAAGACAATTGGTAGGAGAATTTGAAAATTGATCTTCAATCAACTTAGACTTGGTTTTATTTTCCAAATAAGTTAATAATCATACACTTTAATGGAAATACACTTAAAATGTTAGTATGACATGATGAAAACTTCTCTTGTAGTGTATGAGTAAGGACATGCCAAGGCACAAATTCAAATATAAGAACAACACGTAGATTACTTAATGATACACAAACCTCATAAATTATGACACCATGCTTCCAATCTTTTGCATTTATAGGGGCATTGTAGATCAGAATGACTACCCCTAGAAAACTTCAAAACTACATTAAAAACACAAAACCATTACTGATATGATACCACTAATAAGTTTTGGGAGAGTTTATCATAAATTTATCTCATACAAACCAACATCAAGATAAATACATAGAGGTAATATTTGAAACACCATATGCTATATTATATTCTCTATTACATATTCATTCGAGCATTACATATTTATATGAAATTTATTACTATATTCATGGATATCATATCTCCACCAATATCTCAACCATATACATATGAATACTATTAACCATACCAAACCTATATATGTAATATGTTTGTTACACACAACAATATGACTCTCAATTATTATATTCTAAAAAATAACCAAATATATTTATTACTAAATTATTATTCTCATGATTATTCACATTATAATATTCACCCAAATTACATGTGAGGCTAATTTTTCTAATATATTGTAAGTGTGAAATTTTATTGTTTTACTTAGGATGTGATAAAGAATCAACTACACTCAAAATCTATGGGGGTATTAATAGGGATCAAATTCCATTATGAATACTTTAGACGCATGAGACAACCATGGTAAAATATAAATTTGAGGACTCTAAGTGAAATATAATTATCAAAGAGAGATCAAAACATCAAGAATATATGATTTGAGCAACTTTAAAGAATATGGTGTGTAACACTTCTAAGTAGTCTATTCATCATGTTGTTTTACCTAAAATATCATCTATGTAAACCTCTATTATCTTATGAATAAGATCATGAATATGTGGGTCATGGCCCTTTGATATGTTTCCCCTATGATTTTGAGACTGAAGGGCATATAAAATATAACAAAAGGTCCTCCATAGCTTAGTAAATGAGATATTCATCTGATCCTCATTAGAAATGTAGATTTACTTATATCCTGAGAATCCATCTATGAGTGATAGTAACTCATATCCTAATGTAGTGTTAATAATGACATCAATGAATGGGAGAGGAAAGTCATCTTTAAGACATGATTTATTGATATATTGAATATATATATATATATATATATATATATATATATATATATATATATATATATATATATAATGATCTTACCATTCTTCTTGAGGATGGGAGCAATGCTGGACACCCTCTCTATTGGCTTAATAAATCTGAATTTTAAAAGTTTTATAAATGCCTCTTTTACCATCAACATTACCTTAGGCTTGATGAGATTGATATTTTGTTTAATTAGCTTGGCATTAGACATTATAACTAGGTTTTGGAAAACCACATCAAGTTTGATGCCTACCATGTTCATGTAAGAGAAAGTGAAGACACAAGCTTGAGAAGTTTGAGACTCTCCTTAGTCCCGATGTTATTGTCAATTTTTATTTAATGAGGGAGGCATTTCCATCCTCAAACATGTCAGGGGTTGGGGGAAGATTATGATCTTCACCCTTTGTATTAAAATCATTGTGTTTGTCATCAAAGGACAAGTAATCCTCAACATGACAGTAAGAATCATAATATTCACCCATGATAACTGATGTAGGATAGTAAGTAAGAGTAAAGCCCCTCTTGTGGTGAAAATATGGGAGGTCATCATAGGATAATAATAAATCAAGAATAACCTCATCATTCTCAACTAAGTTAAGGACTTATAGACTATCATCTCTTTTAATATGGGTGATAGTTCGATCACTAGGACTTTTGGGCACAAGAGGCTCAGTCTTGACTAAAACTATGAAAAACTCTAATATATCATGATGAGGGTCAAATCATGAAGACAAAGTAACCATGTAATTAATAATATGGATAATTTCCATAAGTACTTCCATTATAGAAATTAATTCAAAGTCTTTGGAAATTTCATGCATAACAACTTTATATAATTGAAGATGTTCATCTTTAGTTTGATAAACCTTAGAGACCTGATTAGTAACTAGCTATGAGTCACCTTAGATCCTTAAATTTTGAAATCCTAAGAAATTTTCAATGAGAATGCCAAATAAAATTGTATTTTTACTCAACCCCATTTTTCATACACTCAAAGTATAACTTGAAACCAAAAATCGTGATTTTACCCTCAAGGGAAATGAGAATATATCCTACCCCAATGCCTAGGTAACACTTGGTCCCATCATAGTAGATGACCCAATGATCATGTGTATAATAAGTATAGTCATCTGGTGAAGTTTATTTATATTATAACATATCAACCATATGAATATTGAGAGTGTAGGGTAACCCCTCTTGGGGTTCTTAGTCTTGAGACTCAGAAGAGTGATGAACCCTTATCTGTTATAGGGTGAATGTAAGAGTTTATAGAAATTTGAAATGCCTACTCTTGTGCTTTATATGAAGGAAATAAAGAACTTATAGGAACTGAAAAGGATTACTTATAATATCTATTTTGAGGTAAGCAATCAACTATAGGAACTCAAAAATATACTTGCTAGGATTTTTCTTTGGTCTAGGAAGTATGCTGACATAATTATGGTGATTTTTTAACATTGACAATATCCTAACATAGTTATGATTTTGATTTGGAGCATAATTTTTAGGAGCATAATTATGTATCTTGCATTACTAATGGTAAGTCATGGGTGATTTCATTTTCCTTTTGTTATATGTGGTAAGGCTCATAATAACCTAATGAGTGTCTCCTTGGGGGCTCTCTTTGTCATAAGGGGGAAGGCCTCTCCTTAGGAATTTATGGATAAGCATGAGAAATGATGTTAATAGTTATGGTACTTATTATTAAGGTAAAAATATTATCTTTAGGTGCTTACATGGCCAAGGGAGAAGTTAATGTCTAGATATGTGTTAGGAAACTCAACATATGGTGTGAATAATAACTCAATATGGGTCAAAGTAGAATGACTAACATATTAGTAAGAAGTAGATCCAATGGATCAGGAACTTTGGAAAATTAATATGTCCCCATCATAATGTGATCAAGGAGCATGTTTTAAAGGGGTTCAAAAGTAATAATATTGGTATGTAAAGTACAACTTACCCTTGTATTATTAGGCATTGTGTGATCATGATGACATTAACAATAAATTTGTTATTAAGAGGGACCTCTTCATTCTTAAACATCCTTATCATGCAAAGTCTAGTAGACTAGCTAACCCCTCTTGGGGTTGATTGATTTTAGACTCAGGGCCCCTACCCCTCATGGGTCAAATGGGAGGGAAAGTAGTGTGTCCTTTTCCAAGATATTAATGATCTTAATTGTATAAGGGTAAAAATTATTAGACCCATGATTGCTTCTAGATGAACTACCTTTTTTAGCCATCACTACATCCTTCTCTTCTAGCTTATATTTTAGCAAGGTTTGAGGTATTTTTATTTAAGATATCCACTTTGGGCTTCATGGGTTTGGTAACATCGAACATCTATGGGTTTTTTTTGACATTATTGGTAGGTATATGATAATTGATGTATAACCCAAGTTGATTATGCATGGTAACTTGTAAAATATGAAAAATATTAAGATCCCCTAAACTATGAAGACCTTCCCTAGGTGTAAGAACCAATTTTTTGAAATAAGATTAAAGAGATATCTTTCATTATGTGTAACTAAGGCCTTCCCAAAAATTATATTATAGTTAACATTTTTATCTATTACATAAAACTCAATTAGAACCATCTTAGGACCTAAATTAATTGGGAGAAGAATAGTTACTATAGAAGTAGAATTGAGAATATCATATCCATGCAGGGTATAATGAGTCATGAAATAGTTGGTTTCCCCATAACCAAGATTTTATAGGAAGGAAAAGGGGACAATATCAATGGATGATCCATCATCAACCATGGTTCTCTTTATAGAATTATTGTAAATTCAAACATGTAGAAATAAGGTTGGGCATCCCCTCCTTGACTTCTCAGAGTTATGAGGAAGACTATATAAATCAAAGAAATAACTAGTGTCTCAAGATTCCTAACTAGGTGGAAACATATCTAGATCAATGAGGTTGATCTAAGCCTGTGGTAGAATATTACACTAGATATATGCCCTAGTCTTAGGGCATCAATCAAGGATGATCAATGGGAATGGGAGTTCTTGAGTAAATCAATAACTAATATGTGTGAGAACATTTTGGCTAGATCAGAGATCAAATCATAGTTTACCATGGGCTTAGGGATATACTCTATTTTAAAAATATTTGAGGGATGAAGAGTCATAGGTTGATATTATTTGGTCTGCATAATAATATTCACCTTTTATTCAACTTATAACTCTAAAACTCTAATCATTATAGTTTTACCTTATAATCACAACTAAAGAATGACATCAATATTAGTGGTTACATAAGTGGAAGTTATGACATCATGGGTGCATATCACCATATGTTGAATTTATTGAATCAGGTGGTTTTGTGGGCAACCATGTTATTTATTTTAGGTAGTATGCACTTAGTGGTTAGGAAAAGGATTTTAATATATTTGGAGATTCTAATTTCAAGGGGAAACTGAGCTATTTTGAAGGGTTTTGGGGTTTATACAAGCATTCCCTAAGAACATGTCAAGAAATGATTATCTTTGATATTTTAGGAGCCTTTAAATAAATTTATTATACTCATTTTAGTTATGAGTATCATTCTTAATAACTCTATAGAAGAGGAAATAGGCATTGGGATTATATTCCTTTAGCCTTGATATTTTCCCCTATTGACCAAACACTTGTTGATTATTTTTTTGGTAATAGGTTTGGTTCTAAAACTAGGAGAATTGCCTGACATATTGATACTAATTTTGATTTTGGTTTTGGTTCTACATGTTGTGTTGTGGTGGTTAGTTTAAATAAATTGCATGGATGGAAAGAGGGGGATTTTGGATCCCAACATCCATATTGTTATGTGTATTGGTTTAATCACCTAAAAGTGGTATTTGGATGATAAGAGTGTTTCTTGAGTTATCCTATTCATAGATTAGCCCTAAACCTATCCTAAAGCCTTTAACACACTTTTAAAACCATTATGCAGACCAAAAAAAACTATAATTAGTTCAAACATAGTCCCAAGATAACATTCCTAGATCCTAACCTAATTTTCCTAGCTATCTACTAGGTAGACATTAACACCATATTTAGGACACTTCAACTATATGGTGATAGTGTCCCCAAATAGGCACTATTATACTTTGCCTTAAATTTAAAAAAAAGATAATTTTTAAAATGTATCCCCCTCTTAAGGTTATCCTAAGTACATTTTATTAGCTTCATAAGCTATAAATCTCTATAATTACAAGACTCTTTGACCTCTATTCACTAGATAGAAAATATATGCAAAAAACCTATTCAAACAAAATACAGGTTGAAAAAAATTAAGGTATTTGTTGTCACCAAATATTGTACCCTAGAAGAGGGTGCTCAATCCTCCTCCATATTTGGGAAACATGAGAACACTTCCAGGTATGTGGGTGTACCTATAGTGGAAGTGAGCCTCTATATTTTAAGGGATATCTCCCTGAATGTATATTGAAGTGATTTAACCTATGATTATTCTTGCTTATGGGAAAAAAGTTAAAAGTTACATGAAATAAACCTAATATAAGGGGGTGATATACCAAGATGTATTCCATATGACCATCATACTTTCCTACACTAAGAAATAAGGCACACAAACTAACTTCTACATCTTATGGATCCTAACATGAGTATTTTAATATGGAGATGAGATGTATGAGATATATCAAAGGTAAGTGAACCATAGGTTATTTGAAAACACTAAGGCTCATTGTACAATTGAAATATAGGACCATACACTTGACAACACTTCATATGACCTATTATAATAGAACTCTCACACAAACATGAAAAGATAAGGAGAGAAAAGGATAGAGACTAATCAATTTTCACCACCATACATCACTTGTACACTCAGACAATTGTCTAGGAACTAAAAAAATTATAAATGCATTAATTTTCAAAGGCACAATATGATTTCATTCTATCAAGGCTTCACCATACCTGGAGTGGAAGTTTTTTAAAAATATCTAAAGGGATACATTTATAGAAAAGGGGGGCAAGAAAGACAGGGTTTTGGTACTCAAAAAGGAATCAAATGAATTTGAATCCATTTGAAAAGTGATTACAACTACCTCTACAAATATGCTCATTTAGACCATTTGATGGATCTAGGTCAACCTAGTTTGTTACATCATTACAATGTCCTCTCTATGATGCTACATGGTGACTGTAATGATAAGATCAAGTTGTTTCCAACTGGGCCCTAGTAATAGTGTAGTTACAACACTTATATCCATCATTTAGAATAATGTCTTATTACTAATTGCTCCTAACTAGCTATCATGGTGTGCATAGTGGAGAGAAAGGTTATTTTTAAGCAACTAGTCTATTAAATCAATTGTTGGGGTCCACTTATTTTCCCTCATGGCACCATTTGAAATATTAGCTCTTTCTGCTAGAAATGGTAAACACAGTTAGAGAAGGATCTCTTTGTGATGCAAACTTATAAGCCAAAAGTCCATATTTAGCCACATGGGTGGTCCCTTTATGTTTTCTATGCTTGACAGCATCGTATTGACTACTCTATGGAATTTGAACTAGCTTTAATGACATTAGGAAGACTATGCAAAATATTACTTTCCATGGTCAAAAATGGATTCTCAACCTCCATCAAAAACCCTAGGTGTAATTACCTTTGCTCTAATTGGCTATCAAAATCTGACTTGGCTCATTGACACATTGAATCTCATTCACTCTATTAGATCTTTTATATAAAAACAAGAATAAGCCCTTGAATCTACCTTTGAATTGTCAACCTTGTCCCCTCTTATGCCATGTGTTGAATGTGTATTAATCCTTAGGATCTTATTATTAGTCTATAGCTTCACACACTTGTGCCATGTGTCAACCTCTCAAGCTCTCTAACTATTTGACTCATCTCATACCATTGGATTGAGATGTATGATCAAGCATAGACCATTGATCTTACTAGGACCCATTATTTGAAATCCAATGGCTAGTCTATGATCTTAAAATTAAAATTCTATGGGATGTCATTTGATGGTCATGTGATCATCAAATTTAATCTCAAAAAGATTGTCTTAATCTTTCTTTAAATTTGATGTTTGCATGATTATCATTCATCATTCCATAATAATTGACATCACATGTATAACTATATTTATGTTCTGGTGGAGGACCTTCGACTTAGTGCATAGCAACTTGGGACCAAGGTGAACAAACCCATGCAGTCACTTTTCCCTATAACTATCACACATGTGAGATATTTCTTTATGAAAGTGATCACTTGGCTCTACTAGAACCTTCCTAAAAATGGCTAAGTATGGGAAAACAAGTAGAAAGTGACTAAGGATCCAACTTTGGACCTTTGTAACTTTTGATGCACTAGGTGGAGGATCTAAGATTTGGCACATATGAGCTTGGTATAAAAGTGAGAAAACCCATATGACCAATTCCTCTTGACTTATCAACATGTGTGATATTTGGCCTCAGCAAACTGCCCACTTGTACTTTCTACCACTAAACCTAAGGTGTCAAGATCAATACAATGAAGAACTAAATGGACCCCTTGCATTCCCACACTTTTTCCAAGAACCTTAACATCCCATAGGGTCTCTAAAACATTATTCATGACATTATAAAAGGACCCTATACAAGATTTTGGCTATAGGGGGTTGACCCATTTTGGCCTATGGGAAAAAATGGTCAAGATTCTTGATGATTTCCCAAGGGTTGCATGCCTACCTATGCAAACACAACCCAGACCAATTGCCTAATCCTATCCATTAGGATATAGAGTTCATATGTACATAAATTTTGATGTATAAAAAGCCTTTAACAATACACAAAACATTAGGGACCATAAAAATAAGAAACACATAGGATGAGAAACAACCTATGCTTCATGAGCACTTATTGAATAAAACACAAGAAGAAAGGAAACACACACCTAAAATATGGACAACTAGAAAATGTGAAAGAAACAAAACTTAGAGGAATTGAATAGAACTAATCTAATGTATATAGCCTAAAACCATGAGTACCTTTCCTCTTGGATCAAAAATAAAGTTTTACAATTTTCTTACATCATGAGATGAGGGATTGAATGAGGTAGGCAACTCCTTGACTCTTGGTCTTGATGCCTACTTATTATTTGTTGTAATTTTTAGTCTCTTTATCATGATGTTAAATGAGAACCAAATAGATCCAAATAGGTCATCTATGTGCATCCAGACAACCTTAACATTTTCATAAAAATCCTTAGCTATGATCTCTAGTGGTGTTTGAATGAGGCTTACCTTGTTGATCTCCATGGTGCTCTCAATCAGATTGGGTTTCTTTTTAGCTACAAGTTCCTCAAGCTCATTGAGGAGCTCTAAATAGTACACCCAATCTCGTTAGTGTCATCCATATAAAAATTTTCCTCCACCTTCTCATGTACTTAGCCCTTAACTTGGCAAAAATCTTTAAGCTCTTAAAAGAGCTTCATTTGTAGCTACCAGTCATCATTAATAGAACACACTTGATGTTTGAGAGCATCAAAATTCTCTTCTTCATGTCCTTATATCTCTAAATATGGCTCAATACTAGGGGTCTCTCAAAATTTCTTGAGGAATTTAAACCTCCACCTTGCCCTCACTTTTCATGTCTACAACATCTTGGTCACTAACATCACTAGATTTCTCTATGATAATAGATTCTTATTCAACAGAATGGACTTCATCTTTATTATTGAGATGGTTATCTAAAAATTCATGATTGGACAAGGAGTCTTCATCAAATGCCTTTACCTTCAGGTCTTGGTCGCATTTCTCATGGACAGCTACAAAAGAGTCTTCAATAAGTTCCTCTTCCATATTAAACTCTGCACCAATAGTTGTGATAAGATCTTCAATGTGATTTTTTTCATCTAAGAAGGTAAATTTTTACTTGTGGTCACCAAGTGGGGTCCCTACGGTGATTTCATCCTCATAGTCGATTATGACATCTTCTTGGGCTTTGGCTTGGATTTGCTCCCCTCCACTTACTTCCCTCAAGATGGGCTTATGTGACGGAGATGGGATATGAAGTGTAATGGAAGGTTGTCAATTTGGATATGGAGTATGGGATGGAGGAGAGGGATTATTAGTGGATTTAGGAAAGAGAAAATCACTAGTAAGTTCATAGGGAAGTGACGTCTTGGGCTGGTTAGAAAAACAAGCATCTTTATAAGTAGGAATTACATCTTTCCAGTAGCTTTCTTGAAATTATTCAACATTAGCATGCTTATTATTTAGATCTTTATCCTCCCACATAATTAGCATCTCTATTGAGCATTGGAGGCACTTATTTTCTAAGTCCATTTATTCCATGATCTCCCATTAAGTTCCTTCTAATTCTTCAAACATCTTTAAAGTCTGCATATGACTTTGGATATCATTTTTCAACCATTCCATGAGATGATCAATGAGTATATCATACTCATCATCCCATGTTATCATTTCATCTTCAATAACTAGTAAATGTGATATGGATTCTCAAAAGGACTTGATATAAGATGGAAAAAATGAATGAGGAAGAGGGTAATGATGGGGATCAAGACTAGCTTCCACTTGTTGCATTCTATCTTGCAATAATCTATATCTTGCCTTGTAATACCTTGATATGGAGTCCATAAAAAAATCTTGTTCCTCATGAAAATACTCATAGGAGTAATCTTAAGGTTCATAGGTATCATTGTATGCTTGGTAGGAGTCATATTAGGATTGGTAGGAAGGCATTTATTTATATATTTCTTGGTAACCTTCATAATAGGGTTGTTTAATAACATGGTGTCTATTTGGTGGGGAAAATGGAGGATTATAGGGTTTTCATGTCTCATAGGACTAATAGCCATTTTGATAGGACTCTTGGGGAGTATATTATGGTTCATAGCAAGGCTAGTAAGGAGGTCCATGGTAGGGATATTCACCATGGATATTCATGTCAACCTCATGAAATAAAGGAAATATAAAAATCAATCAAGAATTCAATAAGATATACCTAGGCTACTTACAACTAGAAGCTATCATTTAGAGTCACCATTGGTATAGATATATTAATTCCAAAATATGATAGAGGAAAGACACACCAATAATCTTTCCATTATCTTAAATCTTGATCCCATCGGGTGTGCCAAAACTATTGTCACAAAATCTCACACCCTAGAAGAGGGTGTTCAAGCCTCTTCTAGATTTGGGTAACATAGGAACACTTCTAGGTATTTGGGTATACCTATGGTGGAATTGAGCCTTTATATTTTAAGGGATAACTACCTGAATTTATCTTGAAGTGCTTTCACCTATGCTAATGCTTGTTTATGGGAAAAGAGTTAGAAGTTACATGAAATAAACCTAATTTAAGGGGTGATACACCAAGATGTATTCTATATGACTATCATACTTTCCTAAAATAAGAAATAAGGCACACAATCTAACTTCTAAGGCCTATGGATCCTAACATGATTATTTTAATATGGATGTGAGATGTATGAGATCTATCCAAGGTAAGTGAACTATAGGCTAGTTACAAACACTAAGGCTCATTATACACTTGAAAAATAGGACCATATACTTATCAACACTTCATATGACCTATTATAACATAAATCTTACACAAACATGAAAGTATAAGGGGATAAAAGGATAGAGAGTAATCAATTTGAACCACTATACATCACTTGCACACTCAAAAAATTATCCAAGAACTAAAAAAATTAGAAATGTATTCACGTTCAAAGGCACAATAGTATGTCATTCCATTAGGGCTTCACCATACCTAGAGTGGAATTTTTTTACAATAACTCAAGGTCCATATTTATATAAAAGGGGGGAAAGAGAGAGAGGGTTTTAGTGCTTAAAATGGATCAAATGAATTTGAATCCATTTGAAAAGTGGTTTACAACTAACTCTACAAATATGCTCATTCAGATCATTTGATTGATCCAAGTCACCCCAGTCTATTACATCATTACAATGTCCTCTCTATGATGTTATATGGTAGTTATAATGGTAGGATCAAGTTGTTTCTAGATGGGTCCTAGTAATAGTGTAGTTACAACACTCAGATCCATCATTTAGAATCATGTTTTGCTACCAACTACTCCTAACTAGTTATCACGGCATGCATAGTGGAGAGAAAGGTCACTTTTAAGCAACTAGTCCATTCAATCAAATATTAGGGTCCAATTGTTTTCCCTCATGGCACCCTTTGAAATATTAGCTCCTTCTACTAGAAATGGTGAACATAGTCATAGAAGGATCTCTTTATGATGTAAAATTATAATCCAAAAGTTTATGTTTAGCCACATGGGTGGTCCCTTTATGTTCTCTATGCTTGACTGCATTGTATTGATTTCTCCATGGAATTTGAACCAACTTCAATGGTATCAGGAAGACTCTACAAAATATTTATTTTGATATTCAAAAATGGATTCTTGACCTCCATTAAAAACCCTAGGCTTACCTTCACTCTAATTGGATATCAAAATCTGACTTGGATCATTGACACATTGACTGTCATTCACTCTATTATATATTCCATATATGAACAAGTGCAAGCCCTCAAATTTACCTTTGAATTATCAACCTTGTCCTCACTTACACCATGTGTTGAATGCATGTTAATAATTAATATCTTGCTATCATTTTTTTACTTCACATGCTTGTGCCATTTGTCAAACTCTTGATCTCTCTGACTGTTTGACTCATCTTGTGTCATTAGATTGAGATGTATGATCAAGTGTGGACCATTTATATTTATAAGACCCATTATTTGAAAGATAGTGGCTAGTCCATGATCATAAAATCAACAATTTATGGGATGTCATTTGATGTTCACATGACCATCATTGATGGTCATGTGACCACCAAATTTAAGCTCAAAAGGATTATCTTATTTTGTCTTTAAATTTGACATTCATGTGACCATCATTCATTATTTTACAGAATGTGATTAACATCCTATGGACCATAAAATTTTAATACAAGTAAATTTTTTCCTGAGCTTTAACTTGATATTTACACAAACATCTTATGTTTTTTAACCAAATTTAAAAGCTTGGATCTTGAAGCATGAGAAACATGGAGCTCTTAAATTTGTAAGAGATGCTCTTCTTTACAAAAAGGACAAACCCATTTGATGTGATGTCCCTATGAGCTTCTCAGGTGAATATATTTGAAGTTTAAGAAGGTTTTTTCATAACGACTTTTTCATGATGTTCTATGATGGTCAATCTCAAATGACTATGGGAAACTTTAGCAAAAATTCCCAGAAGCCCAACTTTGCACATGTATAACTCCATTTTTGTTTTGGTGGAGGACCTCAAACTTGGTACATAACAACTTTGGACGAAGGTAAATAAATTCATGTGGTCACTTTCCCCTATAAATACAACACATGTTAATTATTTCTTTGTGAAAGTGCTCACTTGGCTCTACTAGAACCTTCCTAAAAATGGCTATGGGAAAACAAGCAAAAAGTGATTGAGGAGCCAAATTTATACCGTTGTAACTTTTGATGCACTTGGGTGGAATACCTAAGATTTGTCACCTATGATATTGGTATAAAAGTGAGCAAACCCATATGACCAATTCCTCTTAACTTGTCCACATGTGTAAGATATATCCTCAATAAACTACCCATTTATACTTTCTACCACTAGACTCAAGGTGTCAAGATGAATACAATGAATAAATAGATGTACCCCTTGCATTCTCAAATTATTTTCAAGAACCTTAACATCCCATAAGGTCTCTAAAACATTCTCTATGACATTATAAAAATACCCTATACAAGATTTTGGCTATAGGGGGTTGACCCATTTTGGCTTGTGGAGAAAAATGGTCAACAATCCCTATTTTGCCCTACTTTTGCATAAATCCATATAAAAAAACCTTAAGACAAGATTTAAAATATTTAAAATTTAAATCACATTCAAGGCATCTAAGACCACTCTCAATCTAACATTCACTTGCACTTGCACTAAGCACTAGGTGGGAAAACTACATTAGGCTTGATCCCTCCTTAGAGCATTGGTATGTAGGCAAGTATCTTCATAGGGGGGTGTTGAGAATGTCCAACCTATCCTACTAAAAAACACACATTTTTAGCTCATGGCATACTTTTAAGGAGTATTAGGGTTTTCACACTAAATCAAGTTTTCCAAGCACAACACAAAGTTCTAAATTTCATGCATACAATAATAGGACCTAAAAATACAAGCACAAGTACTTCCAAAAAATAGGAACATTCTTAAAAAGAGGAAACTAACACCACTTTGAGGATATTATAGTAGTATGGTGTTACTATCTAGGTGGGGTGCTATTATCCAATGAGCAAACAAATCTTGAGAACCTGTTGATGACACTCATAACTATCTAAAACCTAGTTATTAGAACCTAAATCATCTATGACAGTCCCTTTCTAGATAAGTCTCTACTTAAGCATATTTATTACTATTTTTAAAAACTCAAAAGCCATAACAAAATAGTGTTTAATTATTGAATATTATTTAACTAATTTAGACTTCTCAACCCTTTAATCTAACATAGTATTTACACTTGTAAAACCCTAAAAGGTTAAATCATTTGGTGAAACCAAATTACTTCAAATATTACTTGAAACCCTAGTTTTTATTAATCCAATTTTTTTTGTAAAAATTAGGGTTGCACACTTTTAATTTTTTTAGACAACCTAGATAATTAAATCAATTTAATATTAGGGTTTTAATTTATTTAAATATAATTTAAATTTGTTGTAAATAAACCCTAATTCAAAACCCTAACCCTAGATAGCCCCAGGGTTTACATTTCCATAACTTAGTTTTCAAATCCATGTATGCTTTGATTTTTATTTCATATAAACATGATCATAATGATAAAATAAATTAATCACTTTTTATTGAAAAGTTTAATACTTTAATTTACATTCTTGTTCCCTTTAATTCATAATGAACTTAGAAAAGATGTAACCACATGTATAGATGATTCTTTATATCAGTTTTAATATGTCATATCACATAACATGTTATCTTTCTCTTATTTGGAATTCCTTTAACAAGTAAACATATACACACATAGAGGATTCAACACATTAATTAATAACAATGTTTCAAGTTTCAATGTCATATTTTATGCATAAGAAAGAATCTCCTTCTCCTCCTCATCTCCATGAGAGTGATAGCTAATTTACCTCTATCTAGGTCCATGTTATCAAACCTCTATTGGAGAGTTATCAATAATATCATGGTGATGTCATGGAGGTGTCTAGGTGAGTAGTTGAAGTGCCTTGATAGTCTAAGTGATAATGACAAAGTGTAGAATGTGGTTGTCCTAGTGTGTTTAAAGTTAGCTTGGTTGATCTTCTTTTTTTGCATGGTTAGAGATGTTTAAGGATGAGTATGGTGATTTGAGTATGTGCAAGGGGTCCTATCATAAGTCAAAAATGATTTAAGTGCTTGTGTGCATGAGTGGATTTCATTTGGTTGATCATTGCTTTCTTTTATACATTTTGGGTCTAATGGAAAAAAATTGAGTAGGCAGTTTACTGACATCACCATTTCCTCATGTGGATGAGTCAGGGGGAATTGGTTATATGGTTATGATAAAATTAGTCCCTAGTTGTTATGTGATAAATTTTAGGTCATGTAATGAAGTGAATTAAAATATATGTGGGTAAAAATTTGGGCTCTCAGGCATATTGATAGTGTTTTCTATGTTCAAATAGAGCTGAGTAAGCATGTTGATGATGTTAGAATTCACACACATGGAGGTGTCATGAGGAAATGGTTATATGGGTTTGTTAAATTTTGTGCCTAGTTTATTTTCACTAATTTTAGGTCATGTGATGAAGCACATCAAAATCTATGCATGTGTAAAGTTAGCCTTTCTAGATAGTTATTGACATAGTTGGCTATATGAGAGAAAATTTTGATTGAGAAAATTAATGGAGTTATATCTCACATACGTGAAGTTTTTAGGAGTCATTTAATATATGGTTGGATTCCTCTTTGAAAGGAGAACATATGGTTCAAATTTTAGAACATTTGATTGAGTGAGGTAAAAGATATGATTGTGTAAATTTGGCCTTCTAAGCAGATAGAAATAGTCCCAATACTTAGTCTATTTTGCATGTTGTTAAATAACAAGACCAAATGGAGATCCAATGGCTTGTGAGCATTCATACAGATCAAGATCAATGGTGCATGTTGATTTGAATGAGGAAAAGTGTTTGAAGTTTAAAGTCAAGTAGAGATAAAGAGCGAGCTTATTCCAAGATCTAATGATGAGTGGATGTTTTTACATATAAATATCAATGGTATGTATTGAGAAATATGCTTTTCAAGGTGTTCAATGTTTAACATAGATAAATACTGAGCTACATACAAGAGATTGATGGTGCACATTGAGTTAATATTTCAAGAGTGCATGAGATGAGGTCAACATGTTCTTTTTTTAATAGTATAGTCAAGTTAAAGTTCAAAAAATAATGATAGTGTGTATTTGAACTAACTAGCAAGGATACATGATGATAACATAGTGTTTGAAGTTTAACTATGATCGTTTGAATTCAAATATTTGAATTTAACAAAGGAAAAAAATAAGTGCTTAGTTTTTATACTATATATTTTGATGTATGCAAAATTTGACCATGGTATAAAAATACAGTTTGTAAAGGACTCCAAGATGCATTTGGAAATATAGATTTAATGATCTAAATGTGTGTATAGTCAAAGTTATGAAGGTACAAAGTTTACTATGTTTTTATGTTCATTTGTTAAGAACTTGAAAAGGATATTTGAGCTCATTTTGATGTTGTTTTGATGTTTCATGATGAATTAGATATTGGATCATTTTTTAGAATCCATGAAGACCATTTATGTGCATTATGAAGGTTTAAAAAATCATATGAAATATGAACAAAGGGTTATAATTCAACTATGTTTTCATTCATAATGACTATGTGTACAGAGAATGTTGTTTGATAAAATTGTGCTTAAGTAGAAGGGTACTGTGATGGTTATTGAATCTTAAGAAGGACTTATAGATCATGTGGCATCATTAAATAAGTTGGAAAGTGTTCCTATGTTCTTATTTTTTGTTGATAAGTGTCAAAGAGTGGAATGGGTCATCATAGGACCTAAAAAATGACTTAGGATTATTTGAAAGAGAATTATGCTTATGTGTGACCCATGTTAGATGCCTTAAGGTTGAATTCATGTATTTTGGTTGATAAGGAAAGATTGTGGACTTGATAATTAATGAATGATCTATATATAGTGAAACCAAATATGATAGTTTATATACTTGAGAGAGGCATGTATGAGAAAAGTGAGCATTAAAGCAAATTACAAAAAAGAATAGATGTGCTTAGTGGATGGATTGATAAAAAGAGTAGATTGAGGACTATATATGTATGAGCTATGGGTCATGTTTTTTATGTTAGAATAGTTCTCTTTAAATTTTATGATGAGTAAAGAGGTCTAAGGTGATCCAAAAGGCAGATTTTGATGTATTGAGTGTGCATAGTTGAAGAGAGCTAGTATAATTTATATCTCCATCAGATTGGAAGGTAATCGGTGTTTAGGAGATGTTGTGTTCATAAGTGTTGTTTTGGAAGCTCAACATCTAGGGGGTTTTATCTTCCTTTCAAGGTGAAAGTTTCTAAAGGTATAGTTATTATGGCAGCTTAGCTAGACAAGTGTACTCAGTAAAATAAGGGATGGTAGTTCCTTGATCAGTTATAGCTGGTCTAAATTGGTTCTTGTTATTATAGGACATAGTCTAATTTTAGGTTCTAATGGGTTTTATTCCCAATAGGTTTTCCCACATATGTCATGTGTTATGTGCTTGATCTTTCATTGTCTCTCTTGTTCATTGCTATAAATGATGTATATGCTTAATGAATGCTTGTGGTAATTGATTAAGAGTTTGAAATGATTGTAATTGAAGTTGAATTATATGGGCTCACTAATTCACCCCCTCTTAGTGATTGTACCTCTAACATCCTCCATAAGATGAATTAGCCTATACTAATGTCACTAATCCCCATACTTAGCCTATTCACACCTCTTCCCTATAAGATGTGTACCTACATGTTCAATCATAAACAACTAGGGTTTGAACCTGTGAGACTCCATGTGATCAAATTATCTATATGAGAAAGATAATTTTAGGTTTAAAAAATAATATTCAACTATTACATCAAAATATTATGACTTTAAAAAATATATTTACAATACAAAGTCCTCTAGGGTACAATAGTGTAAATCAATATATGCATCTTCACCTAGTCAATTTATGGTAAACAATGTTGCATATCCAAATCATAAATCACAAAAAATTACATATAAAAATAGTGATTTAAATATAATTCAAAATATAAATAAGATTCCAAGTTAGGTACTAAGGGAAATTATTAAAGATAATTTGATCAACCTACCTCCTCTACACCTAATGAGGAGATCTTGATATTTTTTTGCATATCATAGAATGCATGGGTACCACACTGATTCATGTTTAACATTAAAATGTAAAATACAATAGATAATGGATAAAAATGACTCAATTAGTGATACATAATACAAACAACATACAATGTAACATCTACAATTTCATAAAGGGTCAAATTTTGAAATAGTACAAAAATGGTTACCAAAACATAACTCAGATTAACAAAAGGTTCCAAAATCCTAAACACAACAAGAAAGAGTACAATATGTAAAATTAAAGAAATAAAATGTGAAAATATACCTCTCCAAAATGAGGCTCAACATTTAATTTGGTATAATTTTGGTGACAAATATCTACAAAAATTTGATTATCATGGTCAAGGTTTGGGAAAATAGGCCCAAGGCATCATTTATCTTAATTTAGCAATTGATAATATTGGTCAATAAGGTTTGGATTTATCAAAAATCCTAAGGTACATAATTAAAAAATATATTTTATCAAGGAAAAACATCCATATACATAGGACATGTTACATAAAGATCTTAAATTGCAAGGTTAAAATCATGTTACGCAAACAAACATTCTCAAAATAGGTTTTTAACAAAAGAGCCTCCACAACACCATATGCCTATAGAAAGAAAAATTTAAAAGGCCAAAATCATAATCAATATTATAGAGCATAAATTAGAAATGTCAAATCCATAGCATGAAACAATTCTCTCTAGTATTCTTGGTTATTATGATTCTAATGATGAACAATACTCAGATTCCTACTACAACAATATTCAACTACAACATAGTAACCAAACTACATGAGAGACTACCATTATTATTTTTTATAAATTCCATAGTGATAGTGATTATCCCATGAGACTCATTTATTAGTATGATTCTTACTCTTGTACATACTTCCTTATCTCTCTACTCCTTGTATATTCAAAGATTACTTAGAAAACACAAAATTTATAGATTATATGAATTGTTATGTTTACATTTGTACTACTTGTTATATATTGCATATTGATAGTTATCCTAGTATAGTTAGTTTTATCATAAATATATTCTTCACTTGTCCTTATTGAGTGATTGGAGATTACATATAGAACTCCAGTCTACTACACTGATCTAGACTTGCTATCATATACCCACTTGGGGTATATACATCGATCCAAATTTAATAATTTGATACATCCACCCACTTAGGGGCATCTCATACACAATTTTATTACTAGGTTTTATCCTCAAATTCTATACATTCCATTTTATGCATTGATATATATTGATATTAATCATTATTACTCATTGCTTAAATTTTTTATTGAATATCACTAGTTAGACTCAGTATATGTGCATCTTATCATTTACATAGATTTGTATTACATATTTATACATGCTTTCATTTATATTTTTTTCTATATTAGACTTTATTGTGTTTCCTATGCTTCTTCCACTTTGAGGGAATTTGAATATGTCATTATTCTTTGGCTCTATGCCACTTCACTATTTGTATGACTTAAACATGTGACCATGTCCCGTATGTGTGATTTATTTAATTATATATGTGGACATTTGAACATGTCCTTCTATGTGGCTCTAATACAAACTACTTGTTTCTTGCATATGTGGAAATTTAAACATGTCCTTGTATGTATTTATTCTCATATTTAGTGACATGTGCCCATGTCCCTTGTATTGTGGCCCTTTGGACTAGTTTTGCATTACTCATGTGTTTATATGTATGATTATTCAAAATTACACTTGTATTTTCTTGTTACACACACACACACACACACACACACACACACACACACACACACACACACACACACACACACACACACACACACACACACACACACACACACACACACACACACACACACACACACACACACACACACACACACACACCCATTTTTTATGCCATGAGGGACCTCATGCATGTAACCTTCCTACTTGGGTTCCATGATGGACATCATGCCCCATCCCCATAGGAAGTTACTCATATTTTATATTATACACATTGGTTACATTTATATTTACACCCTTTGGAAATGATATATTATAACATACATCTTACATTACCTACTCATGCTCAGATACTTTTGCATTCTGATGTTATGTTTGTACATTGTATTGGAATATCATGCACATGATTTGGCTAACACATTTTATAGAGATACTTATTTTAAGGATAGTTATTACATAGGTTTCAAAAATATCCTCAAAAGAGGGGGAATTCACATGGGTTTTTCATAGAGATCAAGATCCTACATTTCTATTCACATATTATTTTCAGCACATAGGCTTAGTTTTAGAAATTAGACACATATCAGACATAGAAAAAATAAGGTCTCAAAAATTAGTTTGGCTACCCAAATTTTATACCAAGTAAAAATTAGCACCCAAATTGGATACTAGCACTGTAGGGTGATATTTTATAGTAGATCTAGCTTTAGGGTAGTCTATATTATCCAAACTAGTACACCAGGCATAATATATATATTTATAAAGATATAACCACAAATTTGACAATTATGTTTAGACAATTGCTAAAATTTGGGGGCATCATGAATGGAATGATCACAATCACATTCATTTTAGTCACACAAATTTAGTTATTACATACTTAGTTCAGAATTAGTACACTTAGATATCAAATTGGGGGCATGTGTGAAACACATAGTTTCCATATACTCAGTTGAAAATAGGTTGATTAGATGGAATGGAAAACTCCATGTCATTATCTATGTTGTATATACACTTGATATCACAATCTAATTTATCACCATATTCATGCCTCACTCCATTTATAATGGTTGGCATTCTCGAGTGGCCCAGAGCTACCTAATGTATCCAAGTGGTAGTGAAGCCGACATACATAGTTAGATATACCCAGTTAAATACTTTTATTAGTTTACACAATTAAATTATAGATGCATATACTTCACATGGGTGGGTAATAATGGATTCATATCCTAATTTAGTTATTGTGTCACCCACATGAGAGGGTTAGACATATAATCTTATCTAAGCTATTCATAAATCATGATCCACTAAGTAGGAGTGGGCAATGATAGAGTCAAAATTGGATTGAGTTCTTGAGCCAACCATATGAGGATTGAGAAAGCTATCAGATTAGTATAAGATATTCAATGATATGATCATTATATACACTCATACTCACAAGTTATCACCAGGTTCATATATTAGTTTACATATCCAATGAGGTGTATTCAATACTTTCCTCTCTCTTTACTCAACTTTAGTTAGTTAATTTATTTAGCATAGTCTTTTGATTTTGATCATATCTTAAGTAAGGATTTATTTTTGCATATTTCATTGTAGGTCATTTCTTTGGATCATGTTACACATATGTAGACCTAGATTCACATACTCAGAATCAACCACACGGGCTTCACTTCCAAGGTAAGTCCAAGTATGCTTATTTTTCCTTTATATTAGTCATTTCACTTTGATGCATTTATAGCATAAATTGGGGGATGTAATCAACTAAAAGTGGTATTTGGATGCTAAGAGTGTTACTTGAGTTAGCCTATTCCTATCTTAGCCCTAGACCTATCTTAGATCCTTTATCACACTTTTTAGCCATTGTGAAGATAAAAACCAATTGTAGTCATTTCAAACATAGTCCCAAGATAACATTGCTAGATCCAAACCCAATTTCCCTAGTAGTCTACTAGGTGGACATTATCACCACATTTGGGACACTACAACTACATGGTACTAGTGTTCCCAATTGGGTGCTATTATACTTTCCCTAACTCTATTGAATAAATACTTTTATAAATGTGGACCCTTCCTAAGGTTGAACTAAGTACATTTTTTTATCTACATAAGATATATATCTATATAAATATAATACTCTTTGACCTTTATTCACTAAATGGAAAATAGATGAAAAAAGCCTATTTAAACAAAAGACAGGCTGAGCAAAATTAAGGTATTTGATCCCTATTCTACCCTACTTATGCATAATATCATCTGCATCAGCCCTAAGCCCATATTTCAAAGATTTAAAATCTTAATCACATTCAAGGCATTCTAGACCACTCTCATTACAACATTCATTTGAACTTACACCAAGAACTAGGTGGGAAAACTACATCAGACTTGATCCCTCCTAAGAGTATTGGTATGTAGGAAACTCTCTTCATAATAGGGTGTTGAGGATGTCTAGCCTATCCTACTAATGAACACACATTTTTATCTCATGTCATACTTACAAAGAGGATTAAGGTTTGCACACTAAATTAGGTTTTATAATCATAACATAGAGTTCCAAATTTCATGCATGCAAGAACATGACCTAAGAACATAGGTGTAGGTACTCTTAGAAAATAATAATAGTCCTAAAATGAGGACACTAGAACCACTTTTATGACACTACAAAAGTATGGCTCTAATATCTAGGTGGGATGCTACCATCTAGTAAGTAAAGAGATCTTGAGACCCTATTGATGATAATAAAAACTATCCAAAACCTAGTTTTTAGAACACATAACATCAATGATAGTCAATTTATAGATAAGTATTTATTTAAGTATATTTATTAATATTTTTAGAAATTTAAAATAAGTCAAAAGCCATAAAAATTAATGATTAATTATTATATATTATTTAATTAATTTAAACATCTCAACCCTTTAATCTAACTTAGGTATTTACACTTTTAAAACCCTAAAAGGTTAAATCAGTTGGCATTATTCATGGGTTGAAGTTGATTATTGTCCACGGGGGTTGCCCTTTTATTCTAGTTAGTAACACCATCAATGGTGGTGTTCCTATTTTTATTTAATATCTTGGGGCCTTAGTTATTAGTATTTTTTAGACTTGTATTTTTAAATCCCAAATTATTTTGATTTGGGGTGATGATGCATATATTGGTCCAATAATTTCATTGACCACTATCAATGGCCACCTAGCCAATCTGTAAGGCTCTCTCAAGAGATTATTCATAAGATCAATACAAGAGTGTTTACACATCCTCTCTCATATCCTTTTTAAGGGAGTGGGGGAAGAGGTCACATGGTTATCATTGATCCATGTGAGATGCAATAGTATACAAATACAAAAATTGCTTCCATCTCATGATAAAATGGGCAATAAAATCGTTATGTTCATGTTTGATGTACAATAAATCTCATATCACAGTATTTAGGAATTTGTTTATATTAAAATATTTTACAAAATCATCCATGAGTTGGTGAAAATAATGTATATATTCCTTAGGGATGCAATAATACTACTCAAACACTATTCCCTCTAGGTTTTTGTCAAAAAAATTAGCAACAACCCCATCCCAAAATAGGATTTCCCTGTCAACCATAGTGTACACCTTGACATGTGCATGGGATGTCCTTCTCATTTAAAATTGGTAAGGTTAGGTAAGAGACATGGGAGAAATAACCATCGTATATTGATACCAAGAGGCTCTTTAAGGTACTTATCATAGGTCCCCATGTTGCTAAAGTTTATTGTTGTCATTGTATGACTAGAGTGGAAAGGTAGGATCACATATGGGTTAGTTTGGTAACCAATGGAAGGGATAGTGAAAGTTTGATGAGGTGGAGTTAAATAAGCTAAAAAATATTTATCAAGTTGAGTATATTTAGAATAAATATGGAAGTATGGAGGAATATTATTATATTAATAAGAATGGTGATTTACTCTAGCTAGATATATGTGGTTTTCATGTATCCCAAAGCCACATAAGGTTGGATATATATTTTTTTATGGATGGGGAGTGTATGTAGGAGGTACATAACTTGGAAGTGTAATTTATAGTGGATTTTTTTCCACCACATCATTTTTCAAAGGTGGATCATAAGTGTACACACTCTCTATTGGGGTTTGAATAGGATTTTGATAGGATGGAATAATTTTATAAGCATCCAAATTGGGGACCCAATGAGTAAGGATGTTCCCAAGGGGTTAGTTAAAGAAATTATTTGGTGGGGGGGCATGCTCTTATTAGGGTATAAACATGTAATATTGTTGTTTTGGTATTTTATGAGTCACCATTTAGACAAGAGAAGGAGAAGGATGATATTCTATAAGATAATTTGGGCCCATCCTCTGACCCAGATCTTGTTGGTTACTCTCTAGGTCATTAATGCAACCTAATATGGTGTTGATGAGTTTGTCCATGCTAGTGAATGTATTAGGCCTAAGATATTAATATATAGGAGGAGTAGAGACATGGTA
The DNA here is from genome assembly GCA_037957365.1 of Torreya grandis. Lineage (NCBI taxonomy): Eukaryota > Viridiplantae > Streptophyta > Pinopsida > Cupressales > Taxaceae > Torreya > Torreya grandis. The sequence continues at coordinate 1,535,911 of JARHVA010003897.1, forward strand.
TGTGTTAACTTTAAGAGGTTGGTTTGGATTAGGATACTGAGGGTTAGTGGTTACTATTTGCATTGGTGGGTTGGAGGCATCTTGGCTCCCGATAGGGGGATGCATGGCCACTTGTATATGATTAAATTAATCTTCTAAGTGGTGGATACTTCCTAGATAATGATCATATTTAGATTCACTTTCCACATCTAAGATTTTTAGGCTAATTGATGGCCTAGTGTCCATGAGAGGAGTGACCATGCCTCCTCTAATGAGGGTCATAGTTTTGGAGTCAGGGTGATTACTTTCCATTTCGGATATGTCTAGTATCTCATGGATAGAGACCCTACTCTTTGTTTGGGTGTTAGTATGCTAGTAATCATAGAATTAGTAGTTTACATGGTGTCAAAGGTGGGGTTATTATAACTCATCAATGATGAATCACTAGAGTTTAGTTGTCTTTTCTTATAGCCATATAGGTTAAGAGATCCACCTATGTCTTATCCAAACATATTGAGAGGGTATATAAATAACCATAGAATAAATGGAATGAGGATGGTAAGTGAAGAATGGAGAAAGAAGAAGGATAAGAAAAGGAATACACAAAAGATGGAATTATTTCATTTCAAGTTCACCAATTTGTCTACATATGAATAACACACACTAAATTATACACTTAACTCTTTGAGGTCAGATCAAACTAGCTAAAGTAATAGATGGGATATGGATTGGGTTGGTTATTAGGTGGAATGTGATTTCAAATGGGTGGTGGAAAGGGGTTCTTGTGATGGAATAAAAATACCTCCAAATCATCATGGTGCTTATGAAGAGTGTTTAGTTGTTTAAAAATAGAGTTTTGGTCTTTGAGATTACTAGAAGGTGAAGCTCCTACTATATGCCAAGAATGAGGAATGAGGGAAATTAGGCTGAATGACTCACATGATGATATCAACTGTCTAAATTTGGATAGGCCTAGCCTATTTCATGCACACATGTGAATGATATAGGATGAGTTTAGACTCAAAGAGAAGAAGGGGTGAAGGTGAGGATATAAGCTTGGATCATGTTCTATTATTGACCTCTATTTTGATGAAGGACAATGATTAGTAGATCAAGAAATTTTTCTTATTATTCTAAGGAATTAAGAGAGTCAAAAATGAGGTGAGGGATTGGGGTGGAATGGAAAACCTCTCTCTTAAGCTCAACATTGACATCAAACTATATGTTAATGGTGGGAATAGGTGCCCTAATCTTAAGGAAAATACCTTCTCTAATAAGATTGAGTGTTTTGGGAAGTTTCATCTAAAAGGCATTAGGTAATTATTGGGACCAACACACCCCATATTTATAATCTCAAATGGGGACCCTCTTTATTTAATATAGTGGTCCTTTTCTATTAGTGCATGCTTACATGGTCATATTTATGAGTACTGCATAAATTGATTGATATGGATTCCCATATTCAAGTTTTAATATTATGAATGTATTTGATGAAATTGAATAAAATTCACTTGAAAATTTATTCATAATGATTATAAAATCCTTGTCTAGAGTTCAAACAACAAAAGATTCACATTTTGAAGTTTTCTTGAGTGATTCAGACTTTTATTCATCATTGGGTTATATACTATATATCACCTCAAGAATCTTGGGTAAGGTGATGCTTCATATGTTCATTTTATTAATATTTTTATTTATCAAAGACTTATAACTTCAATCTTAAAATAATATTATTGGTTTATTTTGTCCCATATTCCTTAAAATCTCTTGATTTGAAAGATTTGTGATTGAAATCCTAAATCATGACTTAATGGCTAAATTGAAGGGGGGCAACTTCAATAATTTATTTCATTAGATATTAGACTTAATTATTAAATTATTTATATTGAATTATAATTTTTATTAATTTAATTGATGATCATTGTAGTTCAAATTATATTTTAAATGGTCTTATTATCAATTTGGAATATTCATTCAACTTTTAAATTGATTTTTTGACTCAAATTGATGCTTATTTAACTAAGTTTTCATTTAAATTAGGATTTAAAATGACTTTATCTATGTCAATTGGGATAAATATGATTCTAAGACAACTTCATCTATGACTTTATTAGGATAATTATGCTCCTCAATGGTTTAAACTATGTGAAATTGCCTTGATTGTAGTTGAAGACTACATTTATTATATCTAAAATTAGGCTTTCCTTTGTTTATTTATCAGGTATTTGACTAATTTATTAATTATTTCTTGAGTGGATTTTTGCCTTGTCTTTTGTTCGTAGAGATATCATAAAGACATTGAGCCATCAATCTTTTCCATATATCAAAATCTTAGGTATTTAGAGTCTGTAGGGGCATTAGAAAATTCCCACATCTATGCCATGGCCTGATTTCCTATATTTGTGACATATCTTAGAAATTTAGAATAGGTGATTTGAGAAAAGTAGCAGTCCATAGAATCCTTGAGACTTAAATCCCCAAGATCATGCCATGTGGAATGATATGAAATATCAAGGGAGGTTGATAACAATCCATAAAATCACCAAGGCCTAAAGGCTTGTGATGATGCCACACAAAATCATCATGATAACTAAGGACTCAAAGGGTCAATTCAAACAAAATAGGAATATGATGGAATATTAGACACAAAGGCACCATGTAGTAGTATCAATGGTTTGAATCTCACTCAAAATGTAAAAAATCAAAATTGTAAAATTGATTAAGGTCAAAGGTAGAAGAACCTCAAGATCATGCCACATGGCATGATCTCATTCAATTTGAGTAGATCAATTCTTGTAAAATGGTTAAGTGTCAAAGAATTTCAAAGTTATAAAATTATGACATGTGGTCACATCTCAAGGATTTAGATATTGGGGAAAGAGATTCATAGTGAAAAGGTTTCCATATATATTTTGAGCATAAAGTTCTATGATTTTGACATATGGTCAGATATTAGGAATTCAATGATCATAGGGTAAACTACATAGTTTAAATTTGTTCTAACTCTAATGTTCTAAGATTGAAACACATGGTCATATCATAAGGTGTCTAAATTTAGAAGGGTGAGTACATGACCAATAGTGAAGAGTTTCTTGAAGACCCTAAGCTTTACAAATATGCCATGTGGAACCATCATGAGTTCCAAAATGTGGAAGGCTTTTTAAAACAAAGAAAAATCAATAATCTAAGAATCCCTATAGTCCCGAGATCATGCCAAGTGGCATAATATTAGGGATTCACAATATGTAGATTATATAACACCAACATTACAAAGCTCGAGCTCTTGGAAAGCAATATTTTGATAAGTGTCATAATCTTAAAGAAACACAACCATGAAATATATGTAAAATTTGATGGTCAAGAGTGAAAAGAAAAGTAAGTGATGGTTTCATTTTATTCCACTTGTCAAGTAAGAACAAAATGAAAATTAAGTAGAATCAAATGCCAAAATGGATAGTTTGGTCAACTACAAAAAATGAAATAGGTCAAGTGGAAAAATACATAGACCTATGAAATGATCAGAATATAACTCATTAAGATATTTTATTGAGAACTCAAGGATGAAGCACAAATGGAAAACTCAATAATAATCAAACTATTAGATTGAGAATGATTTTAGAGTGAAGTTCCACATTCATAGAATTAAAAGAACCAAATATTCATGATCAAAGCATACAAATTTTAAAAAGATTGCAATGAAATAAGATGGATGTCATGAGCCAATATCAAGAAAGGAAAATGAACATGAATGTAGTATAAACTAGAGCAATAGCCTAAATTGGATTGAGGGATAGAAATGAGATCAAAGAGAGTGTGCACAACATAAGTTTACTTCACTTTTCAAATACATCTTTAACTTCATTTGAAGAGGAGATGCATATATTTACTGATTAGAATAACCCATTATTCTAATATTTATCTTCTTGGTTATCAACATTTAATAAGAAAAAGGAGTATATAAAATAGGCTTTGTTGTCATAAATATAATTACGTGGAATTAGGAATGGAAAAAATAGATCATGAACTAGTTGATCCATCATTTGGATCCTTTTACAGTGATGTGGCTTTTCCTATTTAGGTCGCTTATTTGCTTGTGAAAAGAATTAAACATTAGTAAACACTAGAGCATTATAACTTGAAATACATTAGAGATTGCATCCCCTTTCATATAGAAAGTTTTTATAATCTAGGAATTATGTCATGACTTTTTCTCTTCTATTGCTATCTTAAGAAACTAAGTTGTAATCAGTTACCATATTTAATTTTGGTCATTAAGCCATTAAATTTTGGTTGTGCATCAAGGCAATGGGTTTAATTTCCTTACCTATATAAAAAATAGTATTTTAAATTGTAAATGGTTTGCTTTTATTATGCCAAATATATACTAGAATAATACCATGATTTCCACTACCATTTCACTCTATTTTGTTTACTTGATTGCTTGCCAAGAAAGGTTGACACATTTTGTACTAAAAACTATCAATATTGTGCTAGGATTACACCTACAATTATCTTTTGTTTTGTCATGGTTGTCTGCCAGAAGATATTTATTTGAGAGAAGTAATATATGCCAAGAATTTGTTTGAATGTTGGTTTTACAAGTGAAGATAAAATAAAATTATGTAGCAGCTAGTTTGATTGATTCTAAATTGTCATTCTATTTATTCTGAAGATTTTATTAAGTCATTATGTGAAATATGTATAGGATTGTGTATTTTATCTATTTTGATAGAGATTCTAAATTATATGTTCAAATTTTCCTTTGATTATCACTCATTAAGTTATTTAAGTTGTGCAGTAGTTAAACTTAATGCCCACTGATATAATTATAACCAACTATGATTTCCATTTCTTAACATCAAAATATCTAATCTTAGTCAAAGAATCATCCCTTTTCTAACTTACTCTTTCCCTCTCTTTTACATTTTTAGTGATAATATGTCCTAATCAATAAATTATAATTGCCTTATATTATGAAAGAAGATAATAAACCTATGATTTTAACAAGCCCATAATATTAGACAACTTTAATCTAGGTAAAGAGATCAATTGAACCTCTAGTGATAACTTTTGATGCTCACCTAGATAAACATTCTAAAAATTTATTAGCCCTTGGATCCCCAACATAATATTAAAAATGAGGGGACATTCATCCCATGTCCTTTAGATTCCCTTTGTCCTCTTAGATAAACTAATTCAATAGTTTTATTATGAGTGGGTCCAAAACTGAGCTAAATAGAAATTATTGCTAGAAGGAGGACTTAATGTAATATTTTAGGGCTTGAACCTTTGATATTAAACCTCTTGTTTCTCTTAATTTTTACTCATTTATTAATTTTGAAAGAAGATAAGAAACTAGTAATAAGGGTGTGTTAGAAATACCTAGTGATGCACGTATAGTCTAGATGAAGATGAAGAACTCCTCTTTAGCTTAGAAGGAATAACTTGCAGATAAGAAAGCACTAATAAAGGGTTTATTAGCAAGATATTTAGGTGGACTAGCTAGTGTGAGCTAGATCTAAGAAGCATGAGCTTACTAGGAGGCTATCAATCCACTTTTGATAACAATTAAGTTGAAAGAGATAAAAGTAAGGTACTTGCATAAAGAAAATGAAATGCAATACAAGAAAAAAGTAGAATGCTTATTAAATAAATGACTAAATATAGAAAAAGTGGGTCAATACTCATGTTAAAGTGGGTGAATTTAGGTTCAAAAAATCAAAAAAGGGTTTATAAATAGGTGGGAACATAAAAAGTTACGTTTGGTTAGGGCTAAAGGGCTAAAATTAACTCGCTATTTTTTTTTTCCATAATGACCATCGATAGTTAGGTGAATTATCGATGGCTAACCTGATCATCAACAATTGGGTAACCATCAGTAATTAGAGGTAACTCTTAGTGGTTGTACTAACCATTGATGGTTGCTTATGGATTTTTGAAGGTACTCAAAAAAATTTATAGAATGGGTAAATGGTCTAATAATGGTTTTGTTAAGGATGTGAAAGTTGGGAAACAAAGTGCAGATAGGTCTGATCAAGTTAAGGGGTTAGAAATTTAATGAAACAAAGAAAAAGTAGAATATAATTGTAGCTTTCTAGATGGATGATGGTTGATGGATGGATAAATTTTGATAGAGTAACAGTAATTTGGCCTCAAAAGTAAATTTGACAAAGGTTTAGGTCTCTTTTGCTATTGTTTAGTTATTGAAGGAAGACTGGATGCTAAAAAGCTTGAATACCTATATGCAAGAGTGCTTGTGATAATGGATCCGTTTCACCTCTTATTCCCCTCCTTTTATAGGAAAAAAGAGATGGATGATAAAAGGTTCTCTAAAGGGTGAGGCTACTAATTTCTATGTTGGGAGTTCATTAGCACTACATTAGGAAAACATATTTAATTGTGCCTCATTAGCTCACACATAGTTAGTGATGGGTTAGAGAGGAAGTTATTGATTATTAATGGTTAAAAATAACAATCTATGGTTAAGCTGACCATCAGTGGTTGAGTGTTTGAAGGAAAAGGGGTCAAGGTGGGTTGAAAAGATGTGGGTTAAGGTTCAAGTTAGTAAGTTAGTGAATTTATTTAGCTAAGTAGCTAACTAGACTCAAGGTCCAAAGAATTGGTTAGTGGATTGATAAAGGTTAGGTGGTCCCTAAAGAGTCTTAAGGCATTTTGACACCTAGTACAATTTTCTAGTGTCTACATTTTCCCCCTTTTTATCAAGAAACTTTGAATTAACAAGCTACAAAACAAAAATGGATCGCTTGGTCAAAGGTCTATTTACCTCAAGTAAGGGAGGAGGTGTTCCCCCTCAAACTAGGGAGTCAATAAGGTGAAACCAAAATCAAGTCAAGGTTTGATAAGTGGTATATGGTGAGTCATGAGATTGGTGACAAAAAGGTGGGGTTGGGCATTTCAGATACAAACATATGCACAAAATGTGTCTAAGTGTGATAGTCAAGATCATGCAAAGACTAAAGTTACGAATGTTAGTAAAAATAAGGTCAGTTCTAACAGTATGAGTGATAGGGTAATCAGGCCACAATATTGGTCATAGCTTATCAAGTTACTCTATAAGTCTCCTAGATAAGGTTGATGTTTTCACAAGTATCTAAGGTAGGAAGTGCTCCCTTGAAAAACATAAATGGTCTGGTCATGCACGAGGTGGTGAAAACTCAAATATTCAACATGATAAGGTTGGTAAGTGTGATAAAAAAGATCAATGCAAGGTCATTGCAAAATATGTGAGTATTCAAGTCAAAAATGGCCAACATCAAGGTGGACATGGTCAAATGGTTGGTCAAATAAGGGTAATCTCCAAAATCTCAAGTTTTAGTTTGGGGTATATTAGGTGATCTCCAAAAGTTAGACACTTAGGTATAGGTGCCTAAAAATTTAAAAGTGATACTCTAAACATTGATGGTCAAGGTTTTCAAGGTTGACCATTGATAGTCACCCTGACTGTCAATGATTAGGGTGAAACCCTAAAAATGTGGAATATAAAAAGTGACAATAAAAGTTAATTTTTAATTTTGACATTTTGACCTCTATGCTTTTATGCATTCCAATTATTTTTTGTTTGGAATTTAGCTATAAGAGTTGACTGAGCATTTGGGTGAGGTGTCAATTTTGGATTGGTTGAGCTTGTGTTTGAAGAGATCAACTAGGACCAAATATGTAGGGTAGATAAGGATGTGGGCTTTAACCTTGATAGCGAGTGAGGAATGAGGTAGGTAATGTTTTGAAATTGTTAGTTAGTTTATTTGGTTGTTGTTGAAGTTAAATTTGGGTAATTTGTGATTGTTTTGGGAGGTTTGACCTAAGTTTAGGTCTTAGGTAAAATTAGGAAAATTTGCAAGTAAAATTGAAATTTGAAAGAGGTTTTGGGTTGGTGATAGGTTATATGTTAGTTTGAGGTAGTTTAGTTGTTAAAATTGGTTGTTTTCTTGAGGTTTTAGGAAGATAAGTTAGGTCTTTTATTGTCAGTGGTCACACATAGTGAATATCGATGGTTATCCTTGATCAACGATGATCAAACATGATCATCAATGGTCAACCATTGATATGAAAAAATTGGTTGACCATCGATGATCACTAGGATCATCAGTGGTTGAATAATGAGGGAAGTTAGATTGTAAATGAAAATGTATAGGAAGTTGTGCTAAAATGTTGAAAAATGGTGTGGGGTAATTAAAATACTAACTGTAAGTTTAAGATAGGGCATGTTAAAATGATTGATGTTGAAAAGGTTTCTATGTATAGCTAGGCATTAGTTTTGATGGATTTAGGTAGGTTGTAGGAAATTTCTATGGGTTTAGAGTTAGGTGTTAGTTGGTAGAAACATTATGTGTTTGGTTTGATATGTTTGGGTAGGTTTTAAAATAAGTGAATTTTGGTGGTTGTAAGTTAATAAATAGGTTGATGTAGGTAGATCTAGGTAAAATGATTAAAAAAAGCATGCAAGATAACATGATTTATATTTGTAGGCATGAGACTAAATACTGATGAGGGATCAGGTTCCTAGGATCATTGTAGAGATCCATGGGGGGATAACTAGTGATGATTGAAAACACATGGAGGAGATTAGTCTCGATGCTATGAGACATTATCAGTGGCTAATATGAGATGTGGTGATGATCATGGTCCTCATAGAGAGATGGGATCTGGCCATGAATACCTTATTACTACTAACAAGAGAGATTACCATCCTTTTAGAGGATGCCCATAAGATTACATGACTATCTATTAGGGGGGAGCCAATTTACCACATTAAGAGTGAGGAGAGGGATGAGCAAATGAAACTACGTATGGTGAGGATTAGGCCCATGCTAGATGGCATTTAGTTGGTTTTGGTTATAGGCCATTATACCAAAGGGAACCAAATGAGAGGTGATTGATGATGATGATGATGATGATGATGACGATGATGATGATGGCAGTGTCTTATTTCACATTACCTAATTTGAGTAGTGGATGATTTCCTTATTTATTGATAGGGGTATTGGTTGAGATGTTATTAGGGAAGATGGTGTTTGGATGGGCACCAATCTTAATAATTTAGATATATAGGGAATTTTAGGAATTTTGAGCTCATAGACGATATGGCATTAGTGTTGGATTTTTTCTCCATTATTGGGTGTATGAGCACATTCAATTTATAAGACCATTAGAGATACCATAGGAAGGCTATGCTTAGGTAGACTATAGAGTGGGATTCATATAATGGAGAGGAGATTATGATTTTATAGGGGCTAATAGAGGGATGATGGATATTGACTAGTTTAGAGATGCATTAGAGGGCTTGGTTACGGGTGACATCATCTGGAGGCCATATGTGGGTTAGCTTAGGTGGGCCCTCTACATCTTTCATACTTTATATTTGTAGAGCTAGAGATGGATCTATAAGAGGAGAGAGGGTGAGACTAAGCGCATCCCATTTGATAGATTTTGGAGGCAATATGGACTTATGCAGGGGATTCTAACTCCTTTCTTGAGGTATAGGAGGGAGGATACAAATTTTTTGTTACGTAAGCCATAACTAGTGGATGTAGTCTTAGACCATGAGGAGTTACCTCCCAGAGTAGGGATAGATGATTCTAGTGTCATTTAGGGTTATGAAACATGGTACCATGCCATTTACATAATGATAATTTTAGATTGGATGATGGGGGTTGACATGCCATAGATGTGGATCCAATTGGGATATAGTGTAGGGTGGTGGTGAAGATGAACAGGCAGGGAAAGCACTAGAAGTTACACAAGCTTAGATTATAAGTTTATAGGGACATGTGGCCATATTAAAGGGATAGATTGTCACTTTATAGGGTCAAGTTTCCACTATTATGGTTGAGAGAGATTAGGTAAGGACCTCCCTAAGTTTGGTGACACAAGAGATGGATACACTAAGGTAGAGGGTATGAGTAGTGGTATCAACATTAGGAGGGCCACTAGGTACAATTTATATGACATGATAATTGGCCATGGTTGAGAAGTTGAGATATTATGAGGCTATAATGTTGGCATAGTGTTCAAAGTAGCTAAGATGGGGAGAGTATAGGGACAATTTAGTAGTTGGAACAGTTATGGTGACTCTAGAGAAATGGGACTCTATAGTGAGTGGACATACAAGAATCTTAGGGGGACTAACACTAGATAGTAGTTTAAGTGTAGGAGAAAGAGGGGACAATAGTAGTGTTGTCCTTGGGGCATGATATATGATATGTTTATAGGTGTAGATGTACATGATTTTGATACCAGCCTATGTGTCGATGATGCAAGATGTACATGAGAGAGAGATTTTATACATTTATATATATATTATTTACTTTGATTTATATGATGTTTATGATGCTCATGATGATATATCTATGATGTATGTTCATGGTTTACATGTTTTGATGTTTTGGATGTTTTATGTTTATGAGATGTGTACTCAATAGTTTTAGGCATGTGATGACTTATGGATGATGTTTTTGTTTTATTCATGGATATGATGATGAATGGTTCAATTATGGTTATTGATGTGGTTTATGATATGATATTTAATGGTAGATTGATAGGATGATACTTATGATATGATGCTATATGATGTGGTTCATGATGTTTTGATCATAGATAGATATATGATGTGGTTCATGGATAGGGTTCATAATTTTGTGTTCATCATTGAGGTTTGTTGTTTATGATCATGAAGATGTAATGTGAGTCTGGTTAAGGATGTAATGAAAATACATAAAACAAGTTAAATAACAAACTAAATGTAGGAAACAGAAATGAGAATCATGAGATGTGTGTTTGCATGAACCAATGATAAGAGGGTAAAGAAAAATCATGATGCCTTTTCATTGGTAAAGACCTAACAAAACCAAAGTTAGCTTTGCTTAAGGAACATAATCCTTTTGAATCCTTTGTATTATCATGCTTTGGTAGAAAAAATGGTGTCTTGATCACATTGTGTCAAGTAAGCTCATAATCCCTTGATTCATAGATGGTATAAAGAGGAAATAGGTGATGGGTGAATGGGTTGATAGGTAAGGTAACATTATGTGAGTTAGTTTTCCCATTCTATAGGTGAACTAAGAACCAAATTAGATAATTCTATGTCTTATGCTAAGGTGTAGAATGATTGATGTAAGAAGTCTACTAGTCTTATATATGAAAGATAATTATAGCTTTCTTAGGATAACTTCTTTTGATTTTGATATAGGGTCTTTTTTTTATTGTTTTTTGTTTTTGATAGGTTTGTATAGCTAATCAATGTGGGAAGCTTCAGATGATTATTTTTGACCCATTTTACTTAGCCATCCTTGAAGGGAGTGGTCTAAGTTTGGGTTTATTTGTTTTGGTAGCTATCCTTTAAGGGAACAGTCTATCTTTTAAGCAATTTTAGTTTTTTTGGTAGCTATCCTTTAAGGGAGCAGTCTACAATACAAGAGACATGTGACCCAAGTTATATTTTGGTATCCTAAATATTTTGATGCAAGGTTTTAGACATGGACAAGTCTGATTAGGCTTAGAGGTTTACCTTTATGAGGGCAAAACTTTTTAGCATAATAAGGTAATGATAGGTGAAGGGAAAGGTTTGAGGAACACATGATCATGAGATTTTCTCTTGTTAGAGATGAAAAGTATCCATGAGAACCATGACATGTGTAGAGCTATGGTACCCATATTTATGATTAGGATATGAATATGATGGTTAATCACATGGTTCTATGCAGTAATCCATTATCTTTAAAAGGAGAGGAATAAGTAGGTGAAGGTGAAAAAATCATAAATCAAGGGATGAGATTAAGTTAGAAAAGAAGGTGAACTCAATCTTTGTTTTAATAATAGAAAATATGTAGATGTGAAGTATTAAGAGGCTTAGGTTCTAGTTTGCCTTCAAGAGAGGACAAATGATAAGATCCTAATCTATACTTATGGGTTATGATGTAGGGTCCAATATAATTGAAAGTAAACTCACCTCTTTTAAATTTCTCCATATTGGTTATATGTTGGTTTTCCTTTAAGATGAGGTATCTAATACTGAATTCTCACTCTTTTAGGTGTTTTTTATAAGTGAACTTGATTCATTATTGATAGATACAAATATGGTTAAGCACTATGAGGTAATGTTCATCAAGTAGCTCAAGTCATGCTAGACATTCTTGATGATAGTCACTCTCTGAAATGTTCTCCTAAAAATATATGTAAAGAGAGGGAATCTAAACTTTGAGAGGTAAGATTGCCTCTACTCCAAAGACTAGAGAGAAAGGGGTAGCACCTATAGAGGTTTGAATGTTAGTATGATGGTCTCATAAAGTGAAAGGAATGTGCAAGTGCCAATCTTGACTTGAAGCATTGACTACTTTGGTCAACATTTTGTTAGAGGATTCTACTTGTCTATTTGCTTTTGTATGGTAAGGTGAGGAAAACATTAACTTAATGTCAAATGGATTTTAAATACCTTGGACTTACTTATTCTTAAAATAGTTACCATTATTGGTGATGATGTTATGGGGAACACTGACACAATAGATGATGTGATGGTTGATGAAGTCGACAATATTGTTAGCTTTAGTTGATATGAGAGGATAACTTCCATGCACTTGGTGAAATATTCAATGGTGGTAATGATTGATTGATGTCATTATGAAGAATGAGGGCTGATTTCCCTAATTAGATTGAGTCCCCATTGTGAGAAGGGCCAATAACATTTGGATACTTGTAGGCCATAGGTATGTGCATGATGTAAATTGGTATGTTGTTGACATTTTACACACTTCTTTACATAATAACAATAGTCATAGTTCAGGGTGGGCCAATAGTAGCGTAGCCAAATGATACATTTAGAGACAACTAAACCACTAAAGTGCCCCCTAAAGATTCTATCATATGTTTCCTTGATAACATGAGAAGTTTCATGACTATGTAGACAATGAAAAAGGAGGCCTTTGAAGCCATGCTTGTAAAGGATTCCCCCTAGTATGGTGTAATGAGATGTACTCTAAACAAAGGATCATCAAGCATTCCTAAAGAGGTTAGGAGGAATGATGTTGAGGTTGAGGTAGTTGAAGGTTTGTTTGTACCATATGTCAGATGCAGATTGATCTATATTACAAATGGTAGAAAGGTCAGAATTGATATAAGAAGGTGTGATAAAATGGTGGATGGTAATAAAGAGTTTAGTATTGGATGGTTGAGATGGGATTTTGGAAGGGAAGCTATTATATCTATGAATTTACTGGTAGATCATGGAACAGATTGGATGAGGTAATGATAAAATGATGCCAAGAGTACATCTACAAGTTGTTTTTAGTTTTTCAAGACATTGTTCTTACATTGGTAGGATTCATTGACCTAGTTGACCACAAGTTGAGAATCACCAAAGACACTAATTGTCTTAATTACCAAGGCTAGAGGTATTTAGAGACTTATGATGAGGTATTCATACTCAGCCATATTATTGGTACATTCAAAGTCAAGTTTAAAGGAATGAGGAAGAGGTTCACCATAAAAGGGAATGAGAATAATTTTGGCACCCCCACTATGATAGCATTTGGAGCCATCAAATAACATGGTTATTTGGTAGGCAGGGTCCTCTTATAAAAGAGTCATGATGGACTCATCTATAAATGCAAGAGGAAGTGATTGATTATCTAGTAGAGGAGCTTCAACCAATGGGTCAGTAATGACTTACCCTTTAATTAAATGGAGCATGAGCCACTTAGCCATATGTTGGTTTTGGTATGGTTTAGAGTGCATATACTTGAGTGGGTCAGTGTTGATGATGACATATGTTTTATGATTAAGAAGATAATGACAAAGTTTGGAAGCTATAAAGACTAAGGTGAGGAAAAGTTTTTTGGGATGGGTGTACTAAGTTTCATACTCTATAAGTGTTTGACTTATATAGTAGACAACTTGATATTTTTTTTGTTCATCATGGTGAACAAGCATTTCCCATAAATAATGGTTAGTGGTAGATATATAAAGGTAGAAGGGTTGATCCTCTTTAGGTGGGGTAAGAATAGGTGGAAAAAGAAGGTATTCTTTGAGTGAATCAAAGGCTTGTTGGTAGTCCTTGGTTCACTTAAAAGAGGTATCTTTCTTGAGAAGATGGTGAAAGGGTTGACATCTATATATATGATAATTAAGAGATGAAGTGATAGATGGATTAGAGCTTCCCCTAAAGGCATCTCCAAAATTTCTCTAACTTTGGTAGGGTCTACTTTGATTCCTTGAAGACATATGATAAATCCAAGAAGCTTTCTAGAAAGGACCCCAAAAATAAATTTCTTGGGGTTGAGTCTGACATAGAAATGGATTAAGAATTTGAAGATGATGGTGAGAATAACTAGGTGATCCTTGTGATGTTTAGATTTTACAAGGAGATATCCCACATACTCCTCTATAATTTTATGGATTAGATCATGGAAGATGTAGGTCATCACACACTGGTAAGTTACTCCAGTGTTCTTTAGACCAAATGGCATGACCTTGTAGTAAAAGGTTCCCTATGGGGTGATGAAAGAGGTTTTATGCTAATCGTTGGGGGTAATCAATATTTGATTATATCTTAAGAAACCATCCATGAGAGATAACATCTCATGGCCAATATTAAGATCAATAATTTGGTCTATGTTAGGCAAAAGAAAGTCATCCTTTGGGAAACTGAGGTTGAGGTCATGAAAGTTAATACAGAGGCAAAGTCCCCCTATGGGTTTATTAATAGGAATGATGTTTGAAACCCATTAAGGATAATATATGTGTTGGATGAAGTTAATAGATGAGATGTTTAAGCCCCTCTTTAACTAGAAGGGTGATGTGAGGGTGTATCTTGTGAAGCTTTTGCTAAACAAGATTAGTGTTAAGATGGGTAACAATGTTATGGAGGGATATAAAAGGGTCAATTATATGCATATATCGATATAAGCAAGAAAAGTCTATGCTTTGGTCATGAAGGAAAGAAAGGTAATTTTGTTGCTCCACAGAATCTAAGGATTGATTAATCTTGACAATGTGAGGGTTATCTTGAGTACCCAAGTTGACATCAATGGTTGATTCATTCAACATGGTTTGTTTCTTGAGAGGAAGAATTTTTTGGATATAATAATCCCTTTCACTGAGGTAGGTGAGAATGGAATCATCATACTAATTGTGGATGGTAGGAGAATCATTTTCCACCATTTTTAGATGGATGAGAAGAAGAATTTTAGTCTAGCCATCCTTTTGATAAGTCAAGGGGCCCAAACTAATGGTATTTGATAAAAATAGTTATATATAACGATATCAAAATTATCTAATTTTAAAGGAGATGGGGTTGGTGAGGATGGGATATCCTTGTCGATGGTGGTGATGGGTTTAAGTGAGGTGGGTTCTTCTGGTAGTATGAACCCAAGGCCAAATAACTCAAAAAGTTTTTTGGGTTTTTATTATAGGTAAATCATGAGGTCCATGCTCATAATAGCCTATTCCAAATCTATTTTAGGTACACATATGGAGGTATAACTTGGAAAATGTTAATTTTTCAAGATAAGAAAATTCAAACGTAAATAGTTGTGTGGTAGAGATATCAGTGCATTGAAGAAGTGGATGATCAAGTCCCCCATTGATTAAGCTAGTTTGATGGTTGGGAGGCCTAAAATGGATGATGGTTCTAATGTTGGGGTCATTAATATGATCATGGGTGAGGTTACCATACTCTTGGGGAGTATGGAAATCATCTAAGGCTAGAAGATGATACTCCCTTGATGAGAGATGTTGGAACATAGGTTCCAAGAGGTCCTCTATGGGGATCTATGAACAAGAGATAAATGAGCTAGTTAAAGCTTCATCAATGGTAAGGGTAGAGATGTTATTGGTTTTGGCTGATGAGGTGGTGTTTTTATTGGTTGGTGATAAGGTGGATGAAGGAGGAAGAAGAATGTCATTGGGTTGATATGTCATTTTGCATGAGGGAAAATGACTAGGGTCAGCTCTTATGGTAACAACTTGACCTTCATGTTCAAATTTGACACATCAATTTAAGGTATAAAGGACACAAATCATGGCATGGATCTAAGGGCATCTAAGTAAGATGTTGTATTATACATTTCCCTCTATAATGTAAAAGAGATTTGGAATGGTGTGAGGTCCCAAGCTGATGTGGAGGATGACTATCCCCAAGGTAGTGGCCATAGTGTCATTAAAGGAGTAGAAGACCAATATAGTTTCTTACATGATATTCTTAGGCAATTGAAGTTGGTCATATGCATGGGAGGATATATTGTTGATGTTAGTTCCTCCATCAATCATCACCCTTTTGATGTGGGTTTGATTGATGTATGCCATGATGAATTGGGGAGGATTGAGATCTTTATAATAGATAGAATGTATTTCCAAATATTAAAAGGTGACAAAGGTAAAAATTTGAAGGGCTCTAACAAAGGATGCAAGAGGTTGAGGATCTTCTAGTTGAACCTCTATAAATTTCAAGGCCTTTATCAATGCTTGGTGATGATTGGTAGAGGTGTTGATTAGTTTATAAAGGCTCATATTCACCAATGTTTGGTGACTTTTTTTTTAACACAACTTGCTAGATGGTTTTAAAAGGGTTGGAAGGAGAGGCACTTTAAAAGCATATTTTGGGTTTTGGAGAAAGTGAAGGTAGAGGTGAGGGTGCTTGGTTTTGGTTAGAAGGTTGAGGGGTAGAAGGGTAAGTCCATGATATGGAAACTTTTGCTTTTCCCTTATCCTTTTTTTAGCCCTGAGATCGGGTAACCATATATATAGTGTAGATTAAGGGAGGTGTTGGGCTAGATGGTTGATTTAGTTCCTCCTCACTTTTAAATGATAGTGGAGGAGTAGGTAAATTTTAGATGGGTTGAGTTGGTGGTAGGTTTGGTAATGGGATCAAAGGAGGTTCATCTGATAACATATCATCCTCATCCCATAAGTTATGGATAAGTGTTTGGAGATATTTACAATTCCCTTTATCATGTCCAAGAATCCTATGGTATGATGAAATAAAATTATCATTAAACCATGATGGTTTAAGATGAGAAGGGTTAAAAGGTTTGATGGGTGGTAGGGTTAAGAAAGAGGTTTACAATAACCTTTGTATAATGATTGAATAATATTTTATCGAAGGTGTTGAGGGTGTTGGGTTTTTAGTTTTAGGAGTGGGAGCCTTCTTAAGAGTAGGATTTATCTTGGAAATTAGAGGTGGTGGAATGGTTTTGGTGGGTGGTTTTTATTGGGATTGTTTAGTTATAGTTTGTTTAGAGGTGGAGGGTGAAGGTTGGTGATAGGTGGGAAGGTAGAGGTAGCTAGGTTAGTTAAGAATGATGGGGATTTTAGTGATTTGGTGGAAGTAGGTGTAGGCAGAGTAAAAGGATAAGTTTTAATAGATGAGGAATAGGTAATTGGGATAATATAGGGAAGGGGTATTAAGATGGAAGGTAGATGGGAATGAGGTGGTATAACTCTAGTTCAAGGAGGGAATTTGGTTGGAATTTTCTTTAGTGGACTAGAAGGGGTTAAGTCCAACTCAATGATGGGTGAGCAAGGCTAGGTGTAGGAAGAAATACTATATTCTTGATGGGTTTGGTTAGAGAGGAGTAAGGTGATTTGGAAATTTTAGATAGAGGTGGGTTGGATGGTTCTCCTATGGTTTTGGAGGAAGAAGTGTTTAAGGATAGGATTGAGGTAATGATAGGTTTGATGGTGGATGCAAGTAAGGTTGAAGGTTCAAGTTTGTTTTCGTAAGGGTTTCTTAGATAATGCTAAAAAGTGGCTCTATCTAGGTTGGGTTGAGAAATAAACTCTATATTTTAGACTAATCTTGAAAAAGGCTTGTAAATAGGTTTGATTCTTTGGTCATTGGTTTCAAAATTTAAGCCCATGGGTGGAGGCAAAGGGATGGTTTATTCACCCTTGTTCTTGATGGGAGGTTATAAGGTTTGGGAGGAAATATGCTCCATGGAAGGTGTAGGTAAGGTGATCACCTTTTTTGGAGTGATTTACAAGGAGGGAGTGGTTGGTTTCATGGTAGTTAAAAAAGGTGTGATGGTGTCAAGTGAAGGGGTGGAGATGGTTTCTTCCTTTGTTTAAATATCCAAAGGAATAGAAGGTGAATCCATCACTTCAATGAGTGGAGTAAGTGAAGAGGTGATTCAAGAAATTGTTGCCTCCTTTGGTATTTTTATCAAAGGAGATGCAGATAGGTTCATGGTCTCAATATGTAAATAAAGAGGGGTGGTTGCTTCCTCTATTTAAATGTCCAAAGGAATATAAGGTGAACCTATTACTTTAATGAGTGGAATGGAGGAAGAGGTAGCTGAGGTAATGGCCTCCTCAATGATAGGTTCACTAATATTGACATTAACCATATGGACCTCATGAGCACAAGATGATTCTAGTTTATTATCATCATAGTTGGTGGAAAGGGCATGGTTGGGAAGAGGTTTATAAAAGATGTCAAGGGACTAATTTGGGGGTTCATTAAGATTATCAAATACAAGTTATCATTTATCAATCATGTTTTTGACAACAGTTTTAAAGGCATTACATCTACTCACATCATGTCCAATGATGTAGTGGAAATAACAAAGATCATTCTCATTATACCAACCAAGTGTAGGACAAGAGGCATCAAATTATTGGGAAGGTTTTATTAAAGGAAGCTGTATGATGTTTGATTTGATTAATTTATGCAAAACTAAAGCATAATACTCCCCTATTGGAGTATATTATTTTGGGAAAACTCAATTTTGGTTTTGGTTTGGTTGGTTGGAAGAGTTAGAAGAATTGGTTGGGTTAGGTTGGTTGACAATTGGTGGTGGACAGGTTTTAATTACAATTGAGTTGGTGGATGCCTTTAATTTGGTATTAGGATGGTTGGATTGATTTGTATTTTTGGTGGAGGAAGGGTCATTATATTTAAATCTAGAATTTTTTTCCACACCCCTCATTAATGACTCGCATTGCCAATTTTTGTGCCATGGTGAAAGCCTCATCAAAAGTTTGGAAAGTTTGAACTTGAAGAGTGGGGAAATAGGTTTATCACACCCTTGAGATGAAATATCAATCAATTCAGGTTGGCATAAGGAGAAATAAATTTGGTTGATAAGACCTCTCCATCTAGCTATGAAAGCTACAATTGATTTGTCATCAAATTACCTAATGGAGTAGAGCTCAATAATAGAGACCTTTTTAGATATATTGACAAAGAAGTGATCTAAAAATATGTGGGCAAGTTGAGAAAAGGAAAATATGGAGTGCTTGGTGTGAGCACTATACCAATCTAGGGCTCATCTAGATAAAGACATGGGGAAGGTATGAAGGAGAAGAGCATCATCATATACAATCAAATAACAAGAATGGTGAAATGCTCTCAAGTGTTGTTGGGGATCCTCCTTGATTTAGAACTTGGAAAAATTGGGTAGTTCCCATTAAGGAGGATAGGATCATATGGATAGATAGGGTTGTTGTATATTTAATCTTAAGATAAAAGGTTATGAGCCTCATAAATAGATGATTCAAGATTAGACATTTTATCCATCAACATCTTAACCAAATATGTTTGAGGTTGGGAATATCCATAATTGGATGATAAGTTTGGTTGAAATTAGGTGGTAGAAATGTATAAATAAGAGGTAGAGGGTTGAGAAGATACCACATATTGGTTTGTGGTCATCGTAGGTTGGGATGGTGCCACATAAGGGTTGATGGGCATAAAAGGTTAGGTTGAAGGTGCTATGTATCCTTGTGGATTAGGAATATATTGGTAAGATGTCATGGGTATTTGTTTTGGGATGGAGGTGGGTTGATTTGGAGGTATGAATGGGTTGGTAGATGGTTGGGGCTGATTAGTAACTCTTGTGATAATAGGTAGAAGGGTAGGGGGTATAGAAAGTACCAAATTTTGAAGAGGGGTAGAAATTGG
The DNA here is from genome assembly GCA_037957365.1 of Torreya grandis. Lineage (NCBI taxonomy): Eukaryota > Viridiplantae > Streptophyta > Pinopsida > Cupressales > Taxaceae > Torreya > Torreya grandis. Next base: position 1,555,799 of record JARHVA010003897.1, read on the forward strand.
TTGGTTGGTGGTGATAAGAGGAATGGTGGAAATAGGGGTAGAAGATACCCTCATGGTGGATGGGGTATAGGTAACAAGAGGTAATATTTCCCCTATGTTGGAGGCATTTGTTGGTGTAGGTGGTGTTTGGTTATTGGTTGGAATGTTGGATTACCTTTCAAAGGTGGTAGTGGATGGGATATTGGTGGAAGAAGATGCTTGGGTGATCAAAGGTTGGGTAGAGGTAATACCAACCATAAGAGGGGGAGGCATGCCATAAGGTCAATATATAGGAGGAACTAAAGAAATAGGGGTGTGGTGAGCTAAGGTGTTGAGATAATGTTGGAGGGCCATAGGGTTGTTATCAAAGAAGGTAGTGACATTTGCATCACCCTAAACAAATATCTAAGGCATGGTAGGAGGGGGATAAAAATTAGGAGAACTCTCGACATCAAAAGTATACTCCATGGAAGAGGAGGAAAAGGAAGAGGAAGATGGTGGCTCTTAGTTGGTTTGATTCATCAATTGCTATCTAGTAAAGACCATGAGAGGAATAGAAAAGAAATAATGAAAACTCACACCTCCAATAAAAATCAAGAAAAAGGAAAAGAATCTCAAGATAATCTAAACATACACTAAACTGTGTTTAAAACTTAGGATTCATTTTATATTGATTTTGGCTTATGCCTTAAGAAATATGAAGAATAAATGTGGTTTTGAGATTGGGTATTAAAGAAGAAGTCTAAGGTTGGTTTTAGATTGTGTTTAGGTGCTTAAAAGAAAGAATATGTATTGAAGGTTAGTACATGGCTTAATATTGGGGCCTACCCCCTCACTTCACACACTACAATGATAAGGTTTTCAAGTGCTTAGCCAAGATATACTGAATTTTAGATTTTATACTCAACTAGAGAGTTGAGTTGGTTCTCCCCTTGGTAATGACCTCCAAGTAAGATTTTTTGGAAAGGGTAAGGTTTACCGCTAGGTGATAAAATCCTAGTTGGGCCTTGTCTCAAGTTTGTTTTTATGTGTTGATTGATTATGTGGTTTGGTAAAGAGTGTGATAACAAGATTGAAAACTAATATTGATTACTTTTGCCTTTAAATTAACTAGATGAACTAAAATCAAGCAAGCAAACAATGTATGCAAGGTATTTATTTTAAAACCAAAAGAGATTTTAGATTTCATTGTATGAGTAAAGAAAAAAGGAAGAAAAGGGGAACTTAGATGATGCTAGGGTTCCACCAGGTGTACTAAAATGTTTCTCTTAATTTTTTCTCATTTATTAAATTTTGGAAGAAGATAAGAAACTAGTAATAAGGGTGTGGTAAAAATACTAGGTGATGCATGCGTAATCAAGATGAAGACGAAGAACTCCTCTTTGTATTGAAAGGAATAACTTATAGATAAAAAAACACTAACAAAAGGGTTGTTAGCAAGATAGTTAGGTGGACTACCTAGCGTGAGCTAGATCCAAGAAGCATAAGCTTGCTAGGAGGTTGTCAATCCACTTTTGATAATAATTAAGTTGAAAAAGATAAAACTAAGGTACTTGAATAAAGAAAATAAAATGCAATAAAAAAATAAATTAGAATGCTTGTTAAAGAAATGACTAAATATAGAAAAAGTTGGTTAATACTCATACTAAAGTGGGTGAATTTAGGTTCAAAAAATTAGAAAAAGGTCTACAAATAGGTGGGAACATAGAAAGTTAGGTTTGGTTAGGTTAAGGGGCTGAAAATAAATTTTTGTTATTTTTTTCCATAGTGACCATCGGTGGTTGGGTGAACCATTGATAGTTAAACTAATTGTCGATGGTTAGGTAACCATCGGTGGTTTTACTAACTATCAGTGGTTTCTTGTGGATTTATAAAGGTACTTAGAAAAGAGTTTTAGAATGGGTAAACGGTCTGATAATGGTTTTATTAAGGATCTAGAAGTTGGGAAACAAGGTGTAGATAGGTCTGATCAGGTCAAGAGGTTAGAAATCTAATGAAATAAAGAACAAGTAAAATATACCTATAGTTTTCTAGATGGCTGGAGTAATTTTTCTAGAGTAATAATAATTTCACATCAAAATTAAATTCAATAGAGGTTTAGGTATCTTTTTCTATTTTTGAGTTGCTGAAGGAAGATTGGATGTTAAAAAGCTTGAATACCTATATGAAAGAGTGCTTGTGATAATGGATCCATTTCACCTCCTACTCCCCTCCTTTTATAGGCAAAGAGAGATGGAGGATAGAAGGTTCCCTAGAGGGTGAGGCTATTGATTTCTATTCTTGGGAGTTCATTAGCACCACATAAGGTGAACATATTTAATTGTACTAATTAGCTCACACATAGCTGGTGATGGGTTAGAGAGGGATAACTTGACCATTGATGGTTAGGCTAATCATCGATGATTAAGCTGACTATTAGTGGTCAAGTATTCAAAGGAAAAGGGGCTAAGGTGGGTTGAAAATAGGTGGGTTAAGGTTCAAGTTAGTAAGTTAGTGAATTTATTTAGATAAGTATCTAACTAAACTCAGGGTCCAAAGGGTTGGTTAGTGGGTTGATAAGGGTTAGGTGGTCCCTAAAGAGTCTTGAGGCATTTTGACACCTAGTATGGTTTTATAGTTTCTACACCTCTAAATAACTTGAGATTATCATTGATTATAGATTTATGGCCATTCTTTATGCTTTTCCCAATTATTTTTATGTATTTAAAATACACACAAATAGAAATTGGTGATAAAAGGAGGGCCTAAGAGTTTTTGTGGCTAATATTGATGAATTATGTTCTTGTAACTCATCCTTATGATTTTTTATCTATTGTGTACTTAAAACCCATAATAATATAAATTAGTGTTTATCACTCTGGAGTCTTCTTCAAGGATCACATGATTTGGAGTTAGGTTGAGTCATAAAAGATTATTTTTTCTCCTCTTCAAGCTCATAAACATATTATATATGATGAGGTAGATCTAGAATATTATTTTACATTACCACACCATCCCTGCAATCTTTCACCAATAGATCAGTCCAAATGGATGTAGCTTGTCTAGCTAGATCAACTATAAATATTCCTTGTGATGTGTATGATTTGCCTAAAAACCCTAAGCATTATCATCTAAAGTTCACTCCAAACACTGGAACGAATATATAATATCAGATTAAATCTTATAAAACATACCTTAGGTTACTTAATGTTGAGTATGAATATGTAGCCTATAAGTTATTCCCTCTCACCTTATTTGATCAAGATTATGATTGGTTCTTTAATCTCCTTTAAAATTTAATTACAGAGTAGAATTAGTTGAGTAGCATGTTCTTAGCCTAGTTAAATTAGGTGGTGGATCCAAGTATCTTATACTAATAGTTTGATTGCATGAGAAGGGAAGCCAATAAACCCATAATCAATTTTAATGCATGTTTTCAAAACATGTAGAATAGGGTAACAACCTTATGTAGAACATATTACCAACTAACATTATAAATTTTCAAAAATGTTTTGGACCCTTGGATTACCACTCTCTTAAGGAGAGATCCAACTATCACTGATTTTTCTCTTACATATGTAAAAGTGATAAAATCGGATAGACAACTCAATCCATAATGGTAAATGTTGACTCCCATTACCAATGTTCTCCCAAACATTCTAGCATTAGACTTAATCTCACCTAAAAATCAAAATGTTCCATTACCATAGCTTCTCCCAATTATGGATCAACTTCCTTTAAAACATGATAATCCTAATCAAAATTTATGATTTTTGAATCTGATTGGTAGTGAAGCCATTCCTCAATATTATAACCAAGCTTTAGTTCTAGTTAAAATTAATAATACAAAAAATTCATCTCAAGACCTAGTCAAACATAATTTAGAAGCAATCCAAAGGATGGTCTAGAGGTTAAGAAATGATTTACTAAACTTGTAAAAATAAGTAGGTAGCTTGAGTAGTGGAAATTTTGCCTCAAATTTCTCTTATCAATTCAATTATAGGCCCTTCAATAGAAATGGTAAACAATTTTAGTCTTCATATAACAAAATATATGAGATCAATATCATAGAAATTGCCCTACCTAACTAGTGTCATGTGCATAACACAACCCAACATGGATAACTTGATTGTGTTGAGTTTTTTTAAGATTTTGACATTATTCAAAAGGAAATTGAATAATATAAGGTTTTATCAAGTGAAAAAAATACTTCAAGTCATTTTGATGCTCCCAGTTCATTAAAATCCCCTAATACATCCATGGTTTTAGAGACTTTAGGCTTTTTTTTTATGTAGAATACAATGAACATGAAGATAATACCAATGAAATTCAAGCTTTCCAATAGTATCAAATAGGAAAATACACTCTTAGGAGTAGAAAACATCAACCTTTGACTACTTTAAATCCACCAAATGATGTTACTACACCACTTGATCCTAAATCTAGAAATGATCCACCTCCACCAAAATCAAGTGATAATTAGCCTTCCACTAACAAACCAAGTTACAACATTATGGAAGATATAATAAAATAAAAACTAATATAACCCTCCATTAATTATCACAAATTATTGAACAAAGGGATTTGCTTCTTAATTCTCTTACATACAAGAATAGTCAACCCAAACATAAGGTTGATGCTAATACCAATGTTGTAATACATAAGATTAGAATTGAAGTTCCACCCTTTCTATTAAAAGTCTAAATATTTGAAAAAATATGAATAATTACCTTATTGATTTTAGTGCCTCAACTAATGTTATGCCTATAGGGATTTGTAATCAATTATGATTAGTTCATGTAAAATTAGATAAAGTGGTACTTTAGTTAGATAAGTTTGAATTCAAGGTTGCAGGAGAGTTATCGAATGTCCATATGTAGTTACAAGTTAAACCAAGAGTGTAATAGTTCATAGACATACAAGTTGTTGAGATATTAGAACCATATGGCATGCTAGTAAGTAGGTATTGGTCAAGATCACTCAATGGTTATATGGCAACAAACTTTTCCCATATATGGCTTTCACAGAGAGGAGTGGAAAATCAAACCAAAATTAATAGAGATCCATGCATGAAATTGTTGATAACAGAGTATAATGATATCAACAAACAATTTAAATTTATTTCTATAGAGGTAGATGTCTATACTCTAATTACCAAACTAAAAAAGAAGAAAAAATTGAATAAGATCAAAATTTAGGTATGTGATCTTTTTATTTTGATGGAGTGTTCTCTAAACAAGGATATAGAGTAGGTATTTTTTTTATTGACTCATCTAATAGAAATCAAGTATTATCATATAAATTGTAATTTCCATGCATAATTAACATGGTAGAATATGAAGCATTAAGTTTGGAATTATAGTTTATAACCAGGTATGATGTTCATCAATTGAAAGTCTATAGCAACTCTAAATTAGTTTTTAGTTAGGTAAAAAATAAATTTCAATGTAATCTTTCTAATTTAAAAAGGTATAAACACCAATCTTATAATCTAATAGAGTAATTCAATGCTTTTAAAATCCTTGTTATTCCTATAAATGGAAATGCCATGACATATCCACTAGTTGTTTTTGCTACTAATCTCACACCATTTTATAATATTGATCTACAAAAATTTTCTAAGGAATTAATTTCATGACCATCTATGCCAGATAATTAAAAATATTCTCAAGTATTTGAATATGATAGGAATATATTGGATTTACTTTCTAATTCTAATGATCTTGATATGCAAGTAATTGATGAAGATAAAAGGAGTGAATTGAATGAAGAATAACATGATGATAATGGAGTGTTGAATCTTAAAGAAAATCAAATTCCAAAGGGGATGATCTCACTAGAAATATTATTTGACATAAACAAAAATAAAATTAGAATTAAAAATCCCATTCATTCTAATCATAAATTATGAGTTATTAACATGGGGATGCCTGATCAAACTCAAAAAATTAGTGTAAGACCTGAATGTAACAAAGAAGAGATGGAAAGGCTAAAAATAAAATTGATATACTAAAAAGATATATATTTTATGTGCTTTAAGAGTTTTACAATATGATACCCTAGGAAATAAAGTTGTTTGAGAGGAATGAAAATATTTATATCTACTCTAAAGTACAATCAATAATATAGATTTGCCTAATCTAGCATGTGAAATAAATACAATAAGTACAAATAAACTAAGGGAAAAAGAGAGCATATCTTATTTAATGTTTTGTTTTAGATCATGGTAGTGGTGAGGAGTCATCACAAGAATATGTTGGAGATCTAAATTTCATTCATTCTAGGTTTCATCTATTTTCAACCTTAGGATAATTGCATTGATCTGGGATAGTCATGTTGAAACTTATGTTTATATCTGATGCTAGTTTCTAGTGAGAGATATACATAGATTTGACCTCAAGTTTGAATCAGACCCATGCTACCCTCTATGTAATCATTATGTGTTTCAACTTATGCTCACCTATGTGTTGGATCTAGATAATAAGAAATCCTAATTATTTGGCATTATAACTCTTATAAATTAGAAAAAAGGGTTTCATAACATGAGTTGAGCTAACCCTAGAAACCATGTTATTGCTAAGTGTTAGCTACATAGCCAATACTCCTAAGAGGGCCTCAAAATCACACGTATATTTCCCTCCTATGCATGTGTGTGGAATTGTAATAGTAAGAATATATGTTCTTTCTCTTATTAAACCTTATTACAAGTGATGAAATAGTATATTTTACCTTTTGAATGCTTCAAATATTTAAAATAGTGATGTAGTGAAATTTTATAGCTTGAAATAGATAATTCATTCTTATTATAGAGTTGCCTTATCAGATTGGAAAGTGTGTTAATTAGACTATAGAATTTGTATATATATGAACCTTTTGACTTTGAATTAGAACATAGTGATGGGAAAAAGTTTGATAATAAGATGGGTGAAGTGGAATGTCAAAATGGTCACAATGCAAAAGATACATTAAAAGATAAAAAGATAAGACTAGATAGTTACGTCGAGATTGGACACCAAAATTGACACTAGTGTCTAAGATAGATGAAAGTGTTCAAGGGATAAAACATTCATAAAATAAAAATAATAGGTAAGGTTCTCTGGTATAAACTAGATGAGGATAAACAAACATAGCACATAGGCCAAAGGGGAAGGTAAATCAAGTGAAATAAGATGGAACTGAAGAGGTCTCTGAGAGACCACATCACTATATGTTTAACTATTAGTAAATATGTATATACATAAAATAAGACTAGTAATATGTGTAATTGTACCAAAATGGTGGTCTAAATCCCCCCACCCTTTAATTTACTAATGCAATAAAAATAGTAATTACTAGTTTAAGGGAAAATAAAATGCATACCATGGTGTGGACAACACACCTTATCTTTGCTCGAGTTGTTCCATCAATATTTTATCCTTGACCATTACCTAAAACCAAGAATATGCCAAAACAAATAAATTGACATATATAATTTGTATGTAAGTAATAATAATGAGTATCATAATGAAAGAGAATGGATAGAGTACACATGTGTATGTGTCACATAGTAAATGGGCCTGGAGTTTTAGAAAATAGATAAGTACTCAAGGGACTTGATAAAATCATCCATATTCTATCTAGGAAGGTGAGTGAGTCTAAAATTAGTAAAAGTGTGTTGCACCATGGTGGTGTTATACCTTGAGTAAGGATAGTTTGGAGCGATCATGCCCCCAATTGAGAATAGAAAGAATAGTGCTTCAACCATCAGAAGTATCATTTCTTGATGAGCACAACTCAAGTGAAAAATATATGTATATGTATATATAAGTAGAGGGTGAGTGATGTGATCAATATTTCCTGAAAAAAATTGATGATTTAATCCATCCAATCACACCAAAAATAAGAACTACCCATTGGAAATGGGTAAGGCTCAATATATTCTATAAATGATTAATCAGGGTATTAGTACATAGAAGTTTTAGAATTTTTTAGATGTTTAGATTTTTGCAATATTAGGTACATGTTGCATACCATATACACCTTGGATATGTCTCTTGATGAGACTATGTATAATAAATTCTACCAATGTATAGGATTTTACCATAACTATAAATTTGGATCATATATTATGCATGTTTTGATTATTTGAAAATTTGTATAAGTGTGGAAAACATGCTTCCAAATCATGCCCCCACTATGCATAAGCAATCTAAGACTAGAACAAGTACCAACGTGAAGGACACATTTTTTAAAACATTCCTCCAATATAAACTAAATATGTTGAATATTTTTGGAGAACATGCTTCCCAAGCATACCCCCACTATAACATAGAAACTATGAGTGTGTGGAAGCCACATCCATTTGACATGCCCCCATTGAATCTAAAAGTTGTTATAAGTACCACATACTAAATAAATGTGGAGAGCATTCTTCCAAAGCATTCCCTCACTATAATTTGAGAGTTGTGAAAGTGTGTTTAAATTATGTATAACATGTTTATAAATATGACCCTACTAATATACCCCTATTTTTGGAGGAGATAATATAGTTCTTGTTGGTGGTATCCTCATAAAAGGAATAACAATTTTTTTTTTGATGAAATATATCTATATATTATCTAAAAATAATTCACAAAATAATAAAGTGGAATATGAGCACACCATGACACATGGGCAAAGCCTAGGAATAAAACCAAAGTAATAGGTAACAACTAGGTAGAGCCTAGTTTATTTGAAAGATTTTGACTTGATATTCTTGTAATGTTGTAGCCAAGAATTTGTAACATTATTTTTAGTAGTATCTAAAATATCATAGGATATATATGTAGTGAAAATTTTAGTGATTTTTTTAATAATTAAAAATTTGGTATAATATGGAAGGTCTCATTATTTAGATTCTAATGCAACTCACAATTTTGAATTTGGATAATCAAGGCTCAAGATATGGTCATTTAAAGTTAATGCCAAAGTGGTATATTAGGTGGGTTGGAATAGAATTTTAAAATTGTTTGCATTTTGAACCTTTGTGAATTTTAAGATATGAGTCTAGAGAGAAATAATACCATGTGGAATATCGCCTCATACTTTGTGATTTGATATGATCTATAGTGCCTAGCTAGCCATGACTTTTCTAAGCTAATAAGTAGTTTGTTGACAATTTATTAGTAATGTTGAGTTTTTGAAAATTTGCATTTTGACCTATTTTTTAGCATTTTCATGGAATATCAGATGCTTACATTAGTTCCCTAGATGCTTATGTCAGGGATATAATTCAACTATCCACTTATAGACATTACCATCCAATGCATGTGTCAAACATGGACATTAGCATCCAACACAATTGTCCCATGTGGATGATAGCATCTAACACTAGTATCTTTATATTTTATGTTTAGTTTATTGATATTTTTGTATTTTATAATAAAATGTGATCACTGATGAGTTTTAATTTTTGATTTATTTATTATATAAGGATGTGCATATTTGAGAGTTGTGGCATGGCCAACACTATTCAACTTTGGTAGAGTTGTGTTTAGATATGGCTGATTGGGTCGTTATTGATCAGGCAAGATTGGGGCATGTGGCCCACTTGGGATTATTTCATACACTATCCAACTCCTTACCAATATATTAGAGAGGTGAAACCCATATACCCATACATTTTGGCTCCCTACTAGTGAGATGATTATCACCTTAGAGGATGTATATCATATCTTTGAGTTATCAATTAAGAGTGAGAGGGTGCAAGTTATCAATGATGGTAGTTATGGCTATATTAAATAGTCACATGTATATTTTACCAGTTAGAGGTATCTTAGGGTAGAGATAATTAGTATTATTTATCTTGATAACATTATTAGTGGTGATGTTATGTGGCTATATAAGTTTATTTGTGTATTACTAGCATCATTTATAGCTATGGAGGGTGAGATAGTTGGGATTTATTATCATATGTACTAGGTAATTTTTCATATTGAGTTAGATAGTACCAAATAATCTTAGGATAACACTATATTATCCCACTTTTATATAGATATCTATAGGTTTACATTGGAGAGCTATGGTGGTGGTATTGGAATGACTCTATTACACATCTAGGCATATGAGCATATTGTAGTAGTGCATCTAGTTAGTGGTCCCATTCCTAGATGGGCCTAACTATAGGTGTTTTCTAAGTGGTTGGTATTCTCATATGGTATACTTCATACTATGATGTAATATCATAATACTTTGGATAGGCTTGATCCTGATCAGATTGTGTGGCATCTTTATAGGAATTTTGCTAGGTGTCTTGAGGATGGTCATGAGTTATAGAAATTTTGTATTAGTATGTGGTTGAATGATTTATATCCTAAAGTGTATAATTTATTTTAGCATGATCAAGTAAAATTGTAGTTTTGGATCAATTAGGTTGTACCCTCAACACCATATCCATGACATCATATAGTACAAAGTGGTCACAAGTCACATGATAGGATGACACCCACTAATGTAGATTTAGCCCCACACCCTGGTGATGAGTGAGACAATGTGGTTCCCTTGGTATCATGAGATGATGTGGGTTATACTGATGGTTATGTGTAGTTATGGTCTAGGGACCAAGGGACTCTATTTTTCCCTATTATAGTTGTGGTTCTAGGTGTCATTCTTACAACATAGGGTGGTAGTAAAGAAATAGGTGCTGATGTAGGAGATGACACTTTAGTAAGAAAAACACCAGGTGATGAGGAATCCATTAGATCCATATGTGAGTATCTTAGTTTTGAGTGTTTTTATTTAATTTTTTATAAAAGTATTGGGTTTTATATAAGCTGCTAACTGGTTTATTATCTCAAATGTGTGTAGGTAACTAGGATTGGTTAAATATGGTCGATCAAGTGATTCATGCCCTTATGAATATTGTGCTGATGGATGTAACCAAAGGCAAATTTAGTCAAAGAGTTTTGGAATTTTTGATGCACATGCACCATTGTTTGATTTGGTTGTAAGAGTTATGTTGGTATAATATACTATAACCACAAAGCATGAGGAGTAATGTGTGGAGTTAGATAGATGGGACATCCCAGAGCAGAGTTCCATTAAGATCATGAAAATATTTGTTGAGCACTATGATTATATGAGACAAGATCATGAGGAGATAGTGGAATTGATAGGTGTTTTTTAAGAGAGAGTACATGTTATTTCATGTGCACAAGCCCCACAATTTTATCTTGGTATATCTACCTCTAGATGTGCTAGATTTATGGATGTTGATAGTGATGAGGAGTATACCCCATGGGATATTAATCCTAACTATGATTCATAGTTTATTTTTAAAACATTTATATTAGTTTATATGTATATGACATTGTTTAGATGAATTTGATTTGGTATCTAATATATTTGCACTACTTTATTCTCTATTGATCATTATATAATTTGTTAATTGTATTTGAATTACATGATGTATGTTGTGGATATGGTAAAAGGTATAACAAATAATTCAATTTAATGAACTAACTGTATGATTTGAATAAGAAATTACTAATTATTTGTAATGGAACCCTATAGGAAACAAGAATGATTTATTATAATGATCATGTGGTAAAGTAAATATCAATTTTGATTTGATAGTTAACTCTTTTATAATTGTAGGTGTGGCCAATGAATTTTTAGGTACATATTTAGGAACCCAAATATACTATGTAGGTACATCCCCTCCATGCATGCCTTGATCTAAAACATGATCAACCAATGTTTCTTTAGTAAGATCAGTGTGGGAGAAATTAGTCCCAATAGAAATCACATTAAGAGAAGGTCTTATGCTAGTGGGTGTATTTTACAAAGGTTGATGGATCATGTTTTCCTCAAAAGGATCAACATGGGATGGCTCAAACCTAGTATATAGGCCTCAATAAGAAGTATGTGAATGATTTATAGATGCCTCATTTTTAAATGAAATAATTCCATGATCTGCTAATTGTGTAAGCTTTTCCTCAAGGGAAAAACACTCATTATGTCAATGATCATTAATACCCTGATAAGTGCAAAAGTGGAGTGATTTTACCTTCTCAAATATACGAGGTTGGATAATGTGAATTAGAAGGTATTTTTATCAATTATTTATCAAAAAAAGTTTTTAATATATCATGAGGTCTATATCAATACCAATAAAACTAAATAGGCTAGCATCTAATGGTGATATTTTGTCTAACCATGGGAGATATTAGAAAAACATATTCCCTTCCTTTAATAATTTAACTATTGGTTCTTTTTTAGGTACTGGTGGTTCTATAGAATATTTTTTAAATGGGCCATGATCCTTTGTAGCTTGTTTAGGTGCCCTTGAAACATGATTCTTATCATGCTTAGTTGTTGATGGAAAAGTATGTAACTGAGTTATTGTATTTGTTAAAGCACGTGCATATTTATGCACATTTAAATATGAGGTCTTGAATGAAGCATAGGGATTGTTCAATAATCTATATATAAGTGGAGAGATAATACCCATACTAAATATAAATTATACTTACAAATATGAGGGTGTAAATTTTAAGTAATATAAAGCATCCTTAAATTGAATAACATAGTCTTGTAGAGATTCATTCTCATTTTGGGTCAATGTTTGAATTTTCTCCAATGGTAACTTAGGTAAGGTAAATCATTGAAAAATTGATGGGAAAACATCCTCAAAAAATTTTAAATTTGATAAGGAACCATCTGATAGGTTATAAAACTAATCAAGAGCCCCTTTTGTTAAAGTGTGATGGAAACCATTAAATAATAATCTTCAATTTTGGTCTCAATTTACAAAAGAGTTTATATATTGTCTCAAGTTAATAGAAGTATCCCCTTGAACATAAAATAAGGATAAATAAATTGTGATAAAATGCTTTGGATAAGGATATTCAAACACAAGTCGAGCTACATGTCGTCCTATTAATGTATTATCCTAAAAGAGAACCTCATGAGAAGAAAATTATAACTTAAGAGTGTTGATTTGATGTTTAAAATATCCCATGGTGGTAATAATAGATAAAATATAATGAGGAGAGGTTGAATTTTGTGTTATATGTTATAAAATATCATTCACATGAAACATAAGGTTGGTGGGATTTGAATCACTCTTGAGAGGAGAATCATCACATGGGTTTACAACATTTGGTAAGGGAGTACCCATGGTTAAAGAGGTAAATATATCATGTTGGATATAATTAAGGATAATGAAATTACCATTAAAAGATGCTAATTCACTTTGAATTTAGTTACTTTCAATAATATTTTGTGAAATAATTTCACTAGTAAACATTTACTCTAATTTAGCAAAAAATGCAAAAGAGGGAGACAAAAAAATATTTGACACTTAATTTGAAATATCATGATTGGGGTGGGGGGGGGGTAAAACTATCACTTTCATTTTTACTTAGTAAAGGAAGATTTAATGGAATGATACTTTTGAGTTTCTTAGATCTATATGACTTGACCTTTAAACTAGATACATCAAGTAGACTGTGAACTTTTTGTGTGTCCCCAAATAATGTAAGTTTCATAAGAATTTCCTTATGATTTTCATTGGTATTCTCATTTTTACATTAAATTAAAAAAGGGTGAGAGGTAAGACATGTATTTTTCTTATTACATACTAGAGGGGAAGAACAACTAGACTAGGTGTGTTTAAATCATGTAAAGAAGACATGGGATTTTTAACACTAATGTTATTTGGAGTTGAAGGTACACATTTGATTTCATAAATATTTTAATTATGAGATACATTGGAATAAAATTAAACCTCCTTGACTTTTTCAACATTATAAGGGGGAAGCTCACATTCATTTTTAACATAACCAAAGGAGGTGGAGATGCAATAACTAGATTTTCAACATTAGGAACAATATCATTTGGCATACTTGTTGGTTCTTGAGATTCCTCATCATTAGAAAGAAAAGGAGGAGGAGAATGAGATTAAACATATCCAAGAGTAATATCATTACATTCATAACCATAATAATAAATATCATTATCACTATCTTGGTCATTTATATTTTCATTTGCATCATTTATTATTTCATTGTCATAGTTATAAGGAAAGGCATGTGTTTGAGCCTATTTTTGATGTTCCATAAAATAATCATATTAAATACATTAATTAACAAGTGCATTAAAATGAGTATCAAAAGGATGAGGATTTTTTTGTTGAGGGTCCTTTGGATGGCCATAAAATAGGGAATCCATAATAAGCTAAGCCTTTAAGAAATTTTTGCAAAGGACAACTAGGAGAGCCAAATAAATAATAATATTTAACATTCATAAAATAGGCCTACATAAGCACAAATCAAATTTGAAAACTAAAATATAGAAAGCTAAAATGAAATTTGAATGAAGGTAAAAACCCTAATACACAAACTAAGGTTGTGGTTCAATAAACAGAGGTCCAATTCACCAAATTTTTTATGTGATTTAGGAGTTTTATAAGATTATAACCTAGCAAATAAATCTATTTGAGAGGAATTATAATATTTATATATACAATAAAATACAATCAATAATACATATTTTCCTAATCTAGCATGTGAAATAAATATAATAAGTATAAAACAACTAAGGTACATAGAGAGTGTATCTTATTTAAAGTTCTATTTTGAATCATGGTAGTGGTCAAGAGTTGTCATAGGGTTGTGTTGGAGATATGGATTTTGTTAATTTTGGGTTTTGACTATATTTATGATTCAAAAAACTGCATCAATCTAAGATAGTAACATCAATGTTTATGTCCATATCTGATGCTAATTTCTAGTAAGAGATATACATAGGAATGACCTCAAGTTTAAATTAGACCTATACGAACCCCTATGTAATTGTTATATGTCTCAACTTATGCTAATATATGTGTTAGATCCAAATAATAAGTAACCCTATTTATTTGGTAGTATACCTCTTTCAACCTATAAAAAAGGGGTTAGTAATGTGAGTTAATCTATGTCTACCAACCATCTTATTTCTAAGTACTACCTACATAGCTAATACTCCTAAGAGGGACTCAAACTCACATGTAGTTATCCCTCCTATACATGTGTGTGGAATTGTAACAATATGATTATATGATCTTTATCCTAGTAAACCTTGGTACAAGTGATGTAATACTATATTTAACCTTCTGAATGGTTAAAATATTTAAAAAAGTGATGTAGTGAAATTTGATAGCTTGAAATAGACAATACTTTATTTTATTACAGAGTTACCTTATCAAATTGGAAGGTGTGTTAATTAGACCATAGCCTTTGTATATATAGGAACCTTTTGACTTAAAATTAGAACCTAGTGACATGTGAAAATATGACCATAAGATGGGCAAAGAGGGATAACAAAATGGTCATAATGTGAAATATATGATAAAATATAAGAAGATAAGACTAGATAGTTAAATCAATCCTTGACAATAACATTGATGCTAGTGTCCAAGATGAACTCAAGTGTCCATGGGCTAAAACTTTTAGAAAACAAACTAAATAGGTAAGGCTATCTAGTATACACTAGTAAGGATAACAAACATAACACATAGGCCTAAGGGGTAGGTAAATCAATTGAAATAAGATAGAATCTAAGAGGTCCCTAAGAGACTGCATCACTAGATGTTTAATTATTATTAAAGAGGTATGTATACACATACAATAAGACTAGTAATATGTGTACTTATACAAATATGGGTGTATACACACCATCATTTATTTGATATATAGAGACATAAAGGTATTTAATCCCAACACCATGACATGTAATAAACCTTTGAATCTTGATCAAAGACCATTTAGATAGTGCCAAATATCATTCAATCTTTATTTTGAATTGCTTATCTAAAAGGAAGTTCAAAATCTATTATCAACTAGTATAATATTTTTAGTGTGTCATTCGACATGGGTGGCCAAACTACTACCATTAAGGAAAAATAATGGATAAAATCATCTTTGTGTAGAATTCAAGAAATTAAATCAAGATTTAGACAAGGATAATTATCCTTTACCATATCTGGATGAAGTCATTAAAGAAGTCAATGTGTCTAAGATGATGTCTTCCTTAGATGGATTCTTAGGTTACAATCAAATTTTAATTCATAAAAATGGCATATCTAATACAACTTTCACCATAAAATGGGGAATGGTTAAAGATGCCTTTTGGTTTGATCAATTTTGGCACCAATTTTTAAATAAATATGGATATTGCATTTGAAGGACTAATTGGTAAGTTCATTATTGTTTACTTGGATGATTAAAAATGTTTTCTAAACATAGATCAGACCACTTGAATCACTTATAAAATACTTTTGAATGTTACCACAAATTTGGTATCTTAATCCAATTTTTTTTACTTTTTGTGAAATAGAAGGTAAGATTCTTGGTCAGGTAATAATAAATGATTGTATGTCAATTGAATCTAATCAATTTAGAGCCATTTTCAAAATTCAATTTCCAAATAGTAAGAAAGAATTAAAATCTTTTTTCTATAAGATAAATTCCATTCACAAGTTAATTTTTGGTTTTGAGAAAATAGACATTTTAATTTTATGTCAAAATAGGAAGTCAAAGTAGATTGGAACCCTACCTTGAAGTAATCCTTTAAAAAAATTAACGATGTCATAACATAAGCCCCTATTTTGATCAGTCTAGATTATGCCAAATACTTCTACTTGTATTCATTTGCATCTGACCATATAATTACAACAGTCCTAACATACAAGTTTGATTATGGATAACACCTTATAGCTCTCATGAGTACTAATTTGAAAGAGGCTAAGTTAAAGTAACCTATGTTAGAAAAATAAGCTTATGTATTTGTAAAGATAAAAAATAAATTTTGACATTACATTCTATAGAACATGGTTTATGCTAAGGTTCCTAATCCATTTATCAAGTTGATGTTAGGAAAAAATGAGCTTGGAGAAAGAAGAGGATGATGGGTCTCAAATCTTCAATAATATGACATGGAAGTTAAACTTATAAGGCTAGTTCAAGGTCAAGGTTTGTTACAATTGATTTTTGAATTTGATCCTAACATTGTTATTGTTAATGTAAATTAGTCTAAAATCAAGCACAACCCATGGTATGATTCAATCATTCATTGCTTGTTATATGGTATACCACCAGTTAACCTTTATATGATATAGAAATGAGCATTAAGATTAAAGGATGATCATTTCATGATCTAAAAAGGTGTCTTATACTGTAAAAATCATGAAGGGATTTTCTTAAGATGTTTAAAAAAATAAGAAACATAATATGTCATAGTTTATTTTCATGATAAATTAGGCAATGGAAATATTTTTAGTAATGTGACAACACACAACATCTTAATATCTAGTTACTATTAACCAACCTTATTTAAAGATGCTCATGCATATGTGAGGTTTTGTCATTTTTGTCAAATAGTTACAAAGAGAGAAACTCATGCTTCCATGCTTCTTCAACTAGTGATTGAAGAACATCCTTTTGCTCAATGGGGTCTAGACTTCATTTGCATCATAAATCCCAATTCTTTGGTCGACCTAGATTCATTATTATAACCAATAATTATTGTATAATGTGGGATAAATAAAAAATAACTAATAAGAGTAATAACAAAAAAGTGATCAAATTTCTAGAGGAATAAATCATAACTAGATTTGGCACCCCAGTGGCACTCATGTGTGATAATGGGCCCAACTTCCAATTAACTAAATTAACTGAGTGGGCATATCAAAATAAAATTACATTGAAGTTATTCTCAAACTATTACCCATAGGGCAATGGTTTGGCTAAATCTACAAATAAGAATTTGTTGAATGATATTAAGAAAGTAGTATAAAATAACCCATGTAATTGGCATCTATTACTTAAATATGATTTATGGGCTAATCTAATAAGACACAAGTAAAGTCTAAATATTTCACATTTCTAATTAGTTTATCGTGTGGGTTCCATATTTCCAATGACATTCAAGAAAACCACATATCAATTTATTCATGACTATATGAAAGCAAATAAGACAAGTTAGTCTAGACTGTTAGACCTAATTCATTTGGAAGACATAAGAGAAGAAGCCTTGCATAATTTTATCACATTCTAGGCTTATATGAAGAGATGGTTTGATAAAAGAGTGTAGGTTAAATGCTTTTTTATTTCAGACTTGGATATATTATGGGAAAAATCCCATGAGAAGAAGGGTCAACATTATAAGTTTAGTCCTCTTTGGATTAGGCCTTATCAAGTTTTAGAGCTACTAAGATATAATGCATTCAAACTAAAATAGCTACAAGGCAATGACCTCCCCTTACCAATCACTAGATAATTTTTGAAACATTATTTCTTAGCTATTCCATCAAATACTATTTTAGAATGAGATCCAAGAGGTTAATGGTATGTACATATTGTATATGATTTCTTATTTTACTAGATTTAGTTATGTTACTTTGTTAATTTAGTTTCCTATTTTATTAGATTAGTTATTGGATTTCTTAGTTTAGTTTGCTTTATGTTTGTCTTGCTTAGTTTGTTTACTTATTGTTTATGTTCCTCATTTAGTTATTTCCCCCAAACTCATTTAATTTGGTTTGTTTTGATGGATCTATTGGTGAAATTCATGTTCTTTTCTAAAATTATTATATTTGATTATATAATGTATCATGATAATTCAATTTTTTTAAAGGTGATCCCTTGGAATTATTATTTTGGATCTTCCCTTATTGCACTTTATTCATGATTTAGTCCTAGAGAAGTAAGATTTGATCTCAATTAGTGTTATATAGAAATCAATTTTAAGGAGTAAACATAATTTTAGATAATAATATGTTGAAGTAACATTGTGTCCTTACACTCTCATGGCTAGGAACCTCAAATGTCGATGAATGTATTAAAATCATGTAGACTTTATGAGATAGAAGGTAAGTAATCATCCTTGAACAATTGCAAAAATTATTACAATTTTATTTATATATATTCTAGAATCTTTGAGGATTATGATTCAAAATATAATATGTGAATTTTTATAAACATTTTATTTTCTTTCTAAAACCATCAAATTGCACTTAATTTCACATATGAAGCCAAATAAGAATAATGAATTAATTTAAATTTTGTCTTGATAGTTATATTTTTATTAGTTTATCATTATACCTTGGCTTGGCCCAAACTGTTAATGGACTGAATAATGAATTTTTTTCAAAATAAATAAATCAAAAGGAAATTGAAGAAAATATAAAATCTCAATTATTTCTTTGAAAGGTTGATTTAGGTAGTCTCCATAGTATTATTTTTAGCCTAGATGGTAGTGGAGCAAGGCCTTGAATGGGACCAAAGGTATCTCTATCAGGCCTATAGATGCTTGGTTGGTAGCAAAACAATGCCCATGACATTCCCCCCAAGCCAAACATCTAAAAAAATTCTTCTCAGATGTTCTAATTATTTTAGACACATTTAAATTTCTTAATTTGAATTCAATAACTAGAAAATAATCAATCACTTTGACACACACTGATGGTATTGAAAATACCTAAAACTTAGTATCTCACATGTTGAAGCAAACTTTAGTTCCTTTAACTTTATGATTTTGTCTATGGACTTATTTTTTGTTTGTTTTATTTTTAAGGTGTGAAGATTTAACATCTAGGTTATAAATGCTAAAAAACATTCTCCCCATGGATGTTACCATTTTTTGGGTCCAACATGCCCCATATTCAAAATATGACATGGGGAACCTCTTGATTTAATATAATGGTCCTTTTATTTTATTTCTTGCTTATTGTTACCTTTTAATTCACCCTTTTTCACCTTATTTTATTTTTTGAATCTTCCCTAAGTGAAATTTGACCCAAAATCTTACCTTATTAATCATATGTTTATTTTTCAAGTCGACTCTTTGTTTTGAAATTTTATCCACTTGTCTTCATATGTGCAAAATTACTGAAGAATTAAACATTTGAACTTGACCTCTTTTCAAAGTTAAAGAGTTCAATGGTTCAATATTTCTCAAAAGTAATGAATTTATGGTCCCTTTGTGTAACTCAATTTGTATCTTTGAACCTTTATATTGAACCTCATTTCAAGAGTTCAAAGGTTCAATGGTTCAAAGATTCAACATTCCATGACTTTAATCCCACTTTTCCTGAAGTCTTTTAAGTCAAAATTTGTGGGAGATTTTAAAATACGTAAGTCATTATTGACGACTTGAGATTGCACCCAATGGCAGGAAAACAGGTTCCTACCCTCTCCCCACAACATGGAAACTCCTCTCTCACCTGTGGGACGACGAAGCAGGAGAGGAGAGTCTCTAGGTATGGGTTAGTTCCCTCTGATGTATCTTGTTTATTTCAGGCAGTGCAAAATATAGGTATATAGATATATTGGGGGATGAAAAGGGAGAAGAAATGCATGAAAACAAATAGCCTACTCTAAAGAGGTGATACACCAAAATAAAGGTTGACCTTCCACATCCACTCTCAGAATCAAGAAAAATGCAAATATACTCTACACATCTGGCAGAAGAAATAGGCTGCTAAGACTAACAGGGAGGCTATAATAGAAAATACATAACAAAGGTTTACGAAGGTGCTGTGGAATGCACACTTGCAAGCAAATTCCTCTATTTTTTCCTTCTCAAATATTGCTCTTCTCCTTTTAGGTATAGAATTGGCGCCTTGTAGATGGCTAGTCTGTTGGCATTAACCTGTGCAAGCATCATAGATAATGACTAAACACAAATAATACTCATAACATACACAAATAATCTATCCAAGATGGAGGCAAAAAATTGTATTTTATTGATTCAGGTGGAGAATTTGGAGGGTTGTGCTCTTTACAAAATTGGAGAAGATTTTTTTTAAATGACCAAGTCTGCGTATTTATATGGGAAGAGCCAAGAGGAGTCTCATTGGCCTTTTACTTGTAAGTGGTTGTTTAAGTCTTCATTCGGAAGAGGGAAAATGTTGTAGCTAACATCATAAACCTATTGGGAACATGCTTGCTACCTCATTTTGCATGCAACCTGCTCCTCTGCTCGCTGGGTAGGTCTTTTTTTGTGTTTTGTAGGCCTTTTTTGCCGCCTGATGTTGTGAGCGGTAACTTTACCACCCACTATCATGGACTACATGCGGGACTTTTGCCGACATCGGCTGACTTATTGCCAAGGGTGGCATTTTTTTGCTGACATCAGCCGAATTAGCTGCCATGCGCAGCAATTTTGCCGATGTCGGTCGATGTTGATGGCCCCCTTTTCTCTGCCGGCTGCTTCACGCGGTAATTTTGCTGCTATTGCTTGTGTTGGTGGTCTCTTTTTTCCCGCCAATGTTGTGGGCGGTAATTTTGCCACCCATTGCATAAAACTTTGAATTTTTTGTGAGGCTTAGATTCATTGAACCGAAGCGCTTGAACCTTTCCCTTGAACTGAGCATGAACCTGAAGATGGACTGCAACCCGAAATTGATTGGCCTTGAAAAAGTAGGTGTAGAAGGTGACCGAGATTTTGCCTATGGGAAAAATTAGTCAACAATCATTTAGAGGGAAATATATCTATAACATTTTATGAAATGGAAAGTTCTAATTTTGAAAGGTTATGAGTAATCATTACACATTAAGGTCATGTGTGAAAACTACTTACAATTAATGCACCTGTCAGAATTTGCATCATATCAAGCAAGTTCGGCACAAGTTAATTGATCCAATAATTATTTGACATAATTTAATAAATTTATTGAGAAAGAACAAGTCATTTTTAATAGTAAACACATAGGTTGATGCAAAGGATAATAACACTGGAGGTATAAGATTTTTATTACATAGTTTCATAGTAATTTCTGATCCATTGAAGGTGAGTTCAACTTTTCCTATAAGCTGATTCCATTATTTTATTGGAAAGGAGAATCATTTTGAGTTTTTGTCATTACTTTATAATTCCAAATCATTTTTCATTATATCCTCCAATCTATAGCCATGAAATATGCTTGTCTTGGTTACGAACATGGTCTTGGTCTTGTTTGTTCTCTTCCTAAATTCAGGGATACTTCTTTAGTTCAATATGATCTAAATATTTTAAGGAGAGGGTTAAAAATCCTATGTCAACCCCTATAATGGAAAAAATAGTGTAAAGTGGTTTAGTTGAAGCTATGGCTTTTCCCATGGTGGTACAATGTCCTGAATTAATTTTAGAATGCATGAATAGATATGACCATCAAGATAGGTTTATCATAATTACAGATGGAAATGTATTACTACATGTCAATAGAAAAACCCTAATGGTTGTGATGAAAACTATATCCAAGAATCCATACTCTAACATTGATATTATTTCTTCTTATGGTCATTTTTCATTAAAGAAAGCAATCTACAAGAGTGTAATTGCCAGAAATTAGTTACTAAAATTTCAAAAAGGAGGTTCAAGACTGCCTAGAGCATTAACCAAAGAACATATGATACTAAAAATTAAAGACATCATGGTATTATTACATAGGTTGAAAGGTAGTTCTCAGGAAATTTATTGGGAGGATTAGATGTACTTCATTCAAGTGATCCTCTAAGGAGAACATTATTTAGATTGGGTGGAAATCATAGTTGCATTTTTGCATCTAGGTCTAAGTAATTATTTCAAGAATAAGGATTTTTATGTCTTCATATCTCTTTTACTACTTAGCATCTACAAGATAATGGAGAGGGTTGCCTCATGCATCCTTAGTTGAAGACAATAGAATTTATGATTATTACCCACATTTGCAGATGAAAAATTGTTATGAAAACTATAGAAGGGTTAATGATGTTTTTACTGGTAGGATGACTTATGAATTGGTAGGTAATGGTAATAAGAGAATGTTTGATGAATAAATGTAGTTGATTAGTATTTATGGTAGTTTCTTCATTCAATTTTCCAAATTTATTTATATCAGAGTTGGTGGTTTTGATGGTGAACTAGTGAAGCTGCCCAGATATGTTTTTGACCCCTTTTTATTGAAAGAAGTTTGCAAGCAACTATCCCATATTGATAAGAAATTTCCAATGAAGAAAGAATCTGGTATATCTTTTCCCATCAAACTAGGACACTATTCATGCTAGTCAATTTATGACACTTTAAATTTAGAGGTGGACCTAAAAAAGTTTAATCTTCTAGTACTATAATGCCAGACCCCAATTTTATAGCAAAGGTTTTGCTAAAGATAATTTAGATTTTGGAATGGTATTTTCACACATTCCCTAGATCAAAGACTATTGGGAGGATTATCCAGATGAATTTGAAGTTAGAATAAATCTTTGGTGCAGGTTCTCCTTGGGGAAAATAGTTACACTTAATCTAAGTATGAATATCTCTAGAATAATTGATGATGTAGAACAGGTGGTTGATCCTCATTTTGAACAAGTAAAACAACTACCCATTTTAGAAGTTGATTGGAATAAAGATGAAGAGGATCAGATTAAAGTCAAAACTCTCGCAGTGATAAAGAGAACTAAGAAATGGTTAAAGGGTTGTAAACTAAAATAAGTTCAAAATGAAGATTCCCAATGATGTGAACCAATTGATGAATCACCATCTCCAATAATCTCTTTTAATCAACTTATTACTATTTGTGATTTAGGTACTCTCAAGCCAAAATTTAGAAAGGGTTCTATTATCAAAAAGTCCAAGAAAACTCTTACAACTATTTTACCTTCTCATACTACTAGACTAATGACTAAAAGTAAGAAGAAGGAATTTATGAAAGAATAGTTGTGGACTTAAACTCTGAAGAGGGTTTTGGAGAGGCAACAAGTGATAAAGGGTTTGATCCACCAGTGGTAGAGGAGATTAGTACAAATCAACAAATAGAGGTTGCTTCAGATTTTAAATATCTGATGGTGATATCAAATGAGCCTTCTGAATAATTGAATTCTAGTAAGGAAGTTCCAGTCCTTACACCCAAATGGTTGGAAAGTTTAATCAGTGATAAAAGAAAAATAGTTCCATTTTTGTTTCCATTGGAGGACATGGTTAGTGAGTGTCTAGGAAAGACTCCTAAATCCAAGAAGCTAAGAATAACATCCATGGTGGACATTGACCCTAATACAGGGAACTAGAGTATAGAAATAGCCCAGCTGACAACTAATAAGGAAGTTCAAGATCCCACAATTCAAGATTTCACAATAAAAAAATAGATCTTGGGACTGCATCATGCACAATGGATGTTCACCATCTTAAAGCATCTACCAAAAGGATAGTCAACCATACTTGTAAGGATGAAAAATATAAGAGGGAGTTGAAATAGACCTTACGATCAATGGTAGAGTATATCGATTCCATTCATAATCCAAATCCACAACCTCTTTCCCAACTACCTCTGTCTTTTGACCCAAAATCTTTGGTCAACTAAAAAATTATAGATCAGATACATATAAATAAACTGGTGACTAAGGTGTTTGATGATTAGTTGGATGGCATTATCTAGAAGGGTACAAAATATATTAAGGAATTGAAGAATATATATGATAGGACTATGGCTATCATCGAAGATTTAAAAACATAGAATGCTTCATGGGAAAAAGAGGAAGGAAAATGGATGAATGTGATCAACCAAATTGGTGATATTCAAAAGTATGGGGTAAAAAAAAATTTATTAGAGAAAAATTTGATGAGTCTAAATGATAATATATTATATGTAAGTAAGAGAAATATCAAATGGATAAACTCAGTATCCAGACAAGGATGAATTGAATTTATAAAAATGATCAAAGAAATAATTGAGTTCACTCAATCCTTACAACGTGACTTACAATGTATTAATGTGAAATATATAAAAGATGATGGGGATCCAAAAAAGGATATCAATATTGTGGTTCAATCCTTTAGAGAGAAGATCAGTTTCATTAAAGAAAATGACAACCTATTAATTGAGGATTTCTCTCAAATTTCAAAATTAGAATCACTTCTTCACCTCTATGTTGTTGCACTCCTAGAACACATGGAAAAAGTGGTGAAAATTGGGAGAGAGAAAGATGTTTGGAAAGAATAGGTTAAACACATTGGCATCCCAAACTTCATAAAAATCTAGGAATTTGTTATTACACATCAAGAATGGAAGGTACAACGTGTCTCCTCAGTAGAATAAAGCAAATCTAGAGATTCCAATCCACTACCCCAGTCTTGATCTTGCTTATGCAATATATTCATTTAGTTATTTAGTTAAAATTATGTTTTAAAAAAAAGTTGTCTTTTAATGAGCTTGTATGAAACTAAATCCCATGTGGGTCAGAGTTTATTTTAACTCTAGGTTTAAAAGAACAATTAATTAGGGTAACTATATATATATACATATATATATATATATATACATATACATATATATATATATATATACATACATACATACATACATACATACATACATACATACATACATATATGTGTGTGTGTGTGTGTGTGTATGTATGTATGTATGTATGTATGTATGTATATATATATATATATATATATATATATATATATATATATATATATATATATATATATATATATATATATATATATATATATGTTTTTAGTTGTTAAAAACTGAGATAGAGGATAGAAAAAAAGAAGAGAATTTTAAAGCTTAACTTCTTTGTTTTATAATATATGTGATGATTGTTTGAAGAATTTTCATCTGTGAGTGAAAAGAAGAAATAATTGTTGCATACTTAAATCTATGTTTAAGTATTTGAAATTGGGTTTTTGTGTGAATTCTCCTTTCAAGTGGTAATTATTCTCTCATTGGATAACTCATCATATGTGTTTTATCTTTTTTTGGTTCAGTAATATACATATTTATATGTCTGATTATTGTTGAGGATAGAATTTGTGTGTTCTATCACTATATAATATTATATGAAAAAAAGATACCACATTCATAACATGGTGATGTATGAATTTTAGTTTGCCTTAAATGCTTTCTGGTTAAAAGTGTATCCAAATGATTAAAGTAGTTTGAATTCATTGAAATTTTATAGGGAGTTGTACCTTAATTTAGAGAGGAATTATCCCTGATAGTTCACTCATTTGTTCTCAAAGAAAGGGTTATAGAGTTAAAGCAAAACATTTTTTTTTAGAATAGGAAAAATATGTTAGCCAACACTTACATGGTCACATTTATGAATGCTACATAAATTACTTGATATGGATTCCCATTTTAAGGTTTCAAACTTATGGATGTGTTTGATGAATTTGAATAACCTTTACTTGACCATTTATTCACAATGACTAGAAAATCCTTGTCTAGAGTTCAAACAACATAAGATTGGCCTTTTGAATTTTTATTGAATGATTCATACTTTTACTCATCATTGGTTTATACTTTATATCATGCCAAGAATCCTAGCTAAGGTATTACTTCATATGTTCTTTTTATTATTAATTTTATTTAGAAAATACTTTTGACTTCAATCTTAAAGTATTGGTCTATTTTGTCCCTTGTTCCTTATAAGCTCCTGATTTCAAATATTTGTGCTTAAAATAATAAATCATGACTTCCTCAAGGGTTAATTGAAAGGGGGCCAATTTTAATAGTTTATTTCATTGGACATTAGAATCTATTATTGAACTATTTATCAATTTATGATCTTTATTAGTTTCATTGATGACCATTTTAGTTCAAATTATATCTTAAGTGGTCATATTATCAATTTAGACTATTCATTTAACTTTTAAATTGATTTATTTAATTCAAATTGATACTTATTTAACTAAGTTTTCATTTAAATTAGGCTTTAAAATATCTTTATCTATGTCAATTGGGCTAAATCCACTTTTGAGACAATTTTTTTTATGAATTTATCAAGCCAATTATGGCCCTTTATGGTTTAAACTATGTGAAATCACTTTGATTTTATTCAAGGACTACATTTGATATGTAAAATTGGGATTTTTTATTTATTAGGTATTTGTTATGTTATTCAACTAATTTGTTCATTAGTTCTTGAGAAAATTTTTACCTTGTATTTTATTCACAGAGATCTTATAAATAACCCAATCCATTGATATTTTCTAGTTGTATAAATCTCAGGCATTTGGAGTTTATGGTGGAATTTAAAAATTTATAATCTTATCCCATTGCCTAACTTCTAAGGTTTATGATGTGTATCATAAATATAGATGCCTAAGTGATTTAAACGAATTAAAAATCCATAGAAACCTTGAGGCTCAAAGCTCCAAGATCATGCCATGTGTTATGATATCAAAGATTAGATGAGTGGTAGGTCGATGATAGCCAATATAAGCTTTGAGGCCTAAAGACCCATGATGATGCCATGTGACATCATTATGATAAACATAAACTCAAAGGGTTAATTTAAATAAAATACACCTCTAATGGAAGATTCAACATAAAGGCACCATATTTTAGTATCAAAAATTCAAAACTTACTCAAAATATAAATAAGTAGAATTCTAAAATTGATTAAGTGTTAAAGGTAAAGGAACCCCATGATTATACCACATGGCATGATCTCATTCAATCAAAGTAGATCAATTATTGTAAAATGGCTAAGTGTCAAAGACTTCAAAATTTATGTGATTATGACATGTGATCATATCTCAAGGATTCATAGATTGAGGAAGGTGATGTATAGTGAAAATGTTTTCAAGGATACTCTGGGGCTGAATTTCTATGATTGTGACATGTGGTTGCATCTCAAGAATATGATGATCATAGAGTAAAGTGAATAGTTTAAATTTGTTTCAAATTTAAAGTTTTGAGACTATGACACGTGATCACATCTTAGGGAATCAAAGTATGGAAGGGCGAGTACATGACTAATAGTGAATAGTTTCTTGAAGACCCTAAGCTCTATGATGATGCCATGTGGCACCATAATAGGAGCCAAAATGTGGAATACTTTTCAAGAAAAGTATATTTAATATTTTAAGACTCCCCATAGTATTGAGATCATTCCAAGCGTAAATTATCAAGGATTCATAGTCCATAGAGTATACAACACCAACATACAAGCTCCTAGAAAGTGAGATTATGACAAGTTTTATAATATCAAATACACATAACCATAAAATGTATGTAAAACTTGATGATCAAGCAGAGAGTGAAAGTATAGGTAAGTGATGTTTTCATTATATTCCACTTTTTAACAAGAAAAAAAGGCGAATTAATCATAATCAAATGCCAAAGTGGATAGTTTGGTCGACTACAAAACTTGAAATAGGTCGAGTGTAAAAAGACATACAATTGGGAAACGATTAGAGTATAAATTTTTAAGAGCTTGTATTGAGATCTTGAGGATGAATCACAAAGGGAAAACTCAAGAATAAGCAAACTATCAAATTGATAAGGATTTTGAAGTGAAGTACCACATTTAGAGAAGAAAAATAACTAGATAGTCATAATTAGAGCATATAACTTCTAAAAAGGCTTGAAATGAAATAGGATGGATGTCATGGGCCAAATTAGGAAAGGAAAATGAACATGAAGGTAGAAAAAACCAAATATAGATAAAATTATATAGAGGGAGAGAAATGAGATCAAGGAGAGTGTGCACAACATAAGTTTACTTCACTTTTTAGAGACATCATTAACTTCATCCAAAGGAGGAGATGTGCATATTTATAGACTAGAATAACCCATTATTCTAATATTGATCTACCTGGTTATCAACATTTAATAATAAAAGGGAGCATCTAGAAGAGGCTTTTTTGTCATAAATATAAGCATGTGGAATTGAGAATGGATAAAATAAATCATGAACTAGTTGATCCATCCTTGGGATTCTTTTACAATGATGCAACTTTTCTTATTCAAGCCACTGATTTGCTTGTGAAAATAATTAAAAGTTAGTAAACACTGGATCATTAAAGCTTGAAATACATTAG
Organism: Torreya grandis; assembly: GCA_037957365.1. Taxonomy (NCBI): domain Eukaryota; kingdom Viridiplantae; phylum Streptophyta; class Pinopsida; order Cupressales; family Taxaceae; genus Torreya; species Torreya grandis. Next base: position 1,584,551 of record JARHVA010003897.1, read on the forward strand.
AGATTACATCCCATTTCATCATAAAAGTTTTTATAATATAAAAATTGTGCTATGACTTGTTCTTATCCTTTATTGATGTGTTATCTCAAAAAATTAAGTTGTAATCAGTTACCACATTTAATTTTGGGCAACAGAACATTAAATTTTGTTTGTGTATGAAAGTAATGGGTTTGATTACCTTGCCTATATAAACAAAAATATTTGACATTGTAAATGGTATTATTTTATTTTACCAAAGCTCTAATGTAATTGTGCTAGGATTACACCTACCCTTTCCAATCTATTTTGTTCACTTTATTGCTTACTAGGAGAGGTTGACACATTTTATATTAAAACTCTGTCAAGATTGTGCCAGGATTACACTTGTCATTCTCCTTTATTTTATCTTGATTATTTCTAGAATATATTGATCTGATATATGCCAATAAGCTATTAAAATTTTGGTTTTACAAGTGAGTATAAAATCAAATTGCGAAATAACTAGTTTGATTGATTCTAGATTCTCAATCTATTTATTTTGAAGCTTTTATTAAGTCATTGTGTGTAATAACTACAGGCTTGTGTATTTGATTTATTTTACTATAGATTCTAAATTATATGTTCAAATTTTCATTTGAGTCCTTCTCATTGATTTATTTAATTTTTTCAATTGATAAACTTGATGCATAGTGATATAATTTCATCCAACTATGATTTCTATTTGTTAGCATTAAATTTTTTGATCTCAGTCAAAGAATCATCCCTTTTTTACCTTACTCTTTCCTTTTATTTTGAATTTTTATGATAATATGTCCTACTTAGTAGATTATAATTTCCTTATCTTACAAAATAAGATAGTAAACCTATGATTTCAACAAGTCCACAATATTAGACAACTTTAATTTAGGTAAAGAGATTAGTTGAACCTATAGTGGAAATAATTGATTCTCACCCAAATAAACATTCTATAAATTTAATGACCCTTGGATCCCAAAAAAAGTCCTAACAATGAGGGGACATTCATCCCATGTGATATAGACTCATTTTTTTGTCTTAGGTTATCTAATTCAATAGTTGTATTCTGAGTGGATCATAAATTGAGCCAAATAGAAATGTGTAAGTGTATGATCTTATATTAATGGATTGTGTGAGGACTTGTTGTGTTGTTATAAGTATTGTTTTGGTTGGATTTTATTATTGGACAAGGTTTTTTTAAATACTTTTTTTATGAATATTTGACTGAAATGGAAATTGGGCACTTGTTGAAATAAAATAAATGGAAGTAGAGAGAGTAATAAGCAAACTAAAATAAAATTAATGAAAATTTTAAAAAAAAATTAAACTATTTTAATGCATTCAGAGAGAGAGAGAGAGAGAGAGAGAGAGAGAGAGAGAGAGAGAGAGAGAGAGAGAGAGAGAGAGAGAGAGAGAGAGAGAGAGAGAGAGAGAGAGAGAGAGAGAGAGAGAGAGAGAGAGAGAGAGAGAGAGAGAGAGAGAGAGAGAGAGAGAGAGAGAGAGAGAGAGAGAGAGAGAGAGAGATGCTAATGTCAATTTTTAACTTTCCTAGATGCAAGCTATATGAAGTTGTTTTTGTTCTTTTTTATTTATATGTGAGTGTATATACTATGAAAACTATGTTTTATTAACATGAAAGTGATTTAATAAAATATCTAAGCTCCAAATAGCAATGCTATGAGGTTCCTAGATTTTCTTTCACCTAAACAAGCCAAGAACAAGTTTTAACTTTTCTAGGTGTTGCACACTAACTATGAAAAATGTATTTAAAATGGAAATTAATGTTATAAATTATAATTTATATGTTTAAATAAATTTAAAAAAATCTCAATTTATCTAAATAATGAAAATCAAAAGCATAATAGTGCCACTTTTTCACCTAGGTTTGTCTAGGGCTTTGTTACTCACTAGTTATTTGTTTAAGAGTGAAAACAACTTGTTTCAAAATTAAAAACTAATTATTACAATGGATAAAAATTTATGATATATTATTTAAAATTACATGGATTTATATACAAGATTTTATTATGAAAATAGTTTATTTAAATGAATACATGTAAACAAAGAAACTAATTACTATTTTTGTGCAAGGATGGGAGATAACTCTTTTTTTTATTAAAATTTATTTTTTCAAAAATAAATATTTAATATAATACAATAATGATTTATAATTTAAAATAATAAATTAATAAAATAAATAAATCTAATCTAGGAACCTCTAACCTGGTCCTGATGTAGACCAACTGAAAGCAAGAGATTTGTTGTACTGTGGTCCTTAGTGTGCTAGCTCCTTTGCCCAAATAAATATTTATAAAACTCTATAACAAGGAGTATGAATGAATTAATGTCACAAATAGGAGAATAATAATATAAAAACATATCCAACAAAATAATAAATGAATGTGGCTATCTAAATACACCATTTTGTAAAGACCTAGTTGTAAGAATAATGTTTCTCCCTATCTAAAATTGTGTAGTTGAACACAAAAGTAATCAAAAACAAAGATCCAAAGTAATTTTATAAAGTAATTATTGTAAAGGATTCAAAAATATTAATATTTAATGTAAATTTAGGATCCAAAATCAAGCCAAAATTGGTTTGATCATAGAAGAGCAATGGAGGTTGAATGAAAGAGTTCAATTGAGTTGAACTTAAGAGGGATTCAAAATGATTGGAAATAGAAGAGGGAGCGAGTTGGACATGATTTCAAGAGAAATTAAGGTACAAATATAAATAAATGTGAGAATAAGCATACAACATACATCAAATAATGAGTCCTAAAAACTAAAATTAGAAGGTGAGACAATGGTGATAGAATCACCCCTATCTATAGAACATGGTTACATAACCACCAATTTTGAGAATAAAATAACCATATGAATAAAAAACTACCCTATATTTAAAATATAACCAACATTATGTGAGGAGTTAATCAAGGTGGTTTACACAACCACCCTAATGAACTCGTCATGCATGGGGTGGTTTATTAACTCCATAGGATGGTTTCATCAGCTAATGAGGTAATTTTGGCACCGATGAGAGCTTTTTGAAAATGAGCTAAGGGGAGATACAAGGGCCAAAAAATAAGGATTTGAGGGACTTAGAAGAAATGGAAGGAAGAAACATGGGAAGGGGTGTTAGATAGTTCCTTTTTGAGCATTATTAGGAGGTCATTGCAGTATCATTGGACTTATTATGTTGAGAATATTGTATTATGTAAAAATTGGGTGCATACAAAGTTCACTAGAATATTTTATTCTATAATTAATATTTCAAATTAACACACAATAGAAATAAAATATTTGAGTATAATAATTTAATATCAAGATATAAGTAATAAATGATATTCTATTAGAATTTAACTTATCCAAGCATGTGTGATAAATACAATAATAACTATATAACCAAGCACTTAAAGAACATATATTATTTACCATTTTTATGGGTTACTAAGATGATTCAAGTTTGTCTCAGTGATCTGAGATGACTTTGTGTTATATTTATTCCAACTTATAACTATTTTTCCTACTCATATACTTGCATTAGCCTTGGGACACTTGCATCAATGTACATGTCTTGATATTAATGGTTTTGTCTGGCTCTGAATATGTACTATAATTAACTTTGTCTTTTTTTCAAGAAATATATTCCTATTTTACCTCTAGATAATAATTGGATCACACATGGAGTACTATCAATAGTTAAAACCCTAGCCTATTTGTCTTTGACCACATGTTAATAGGGTTAGCACTTGAGTTGAGGTAACCCTAGTAACCATGTTTCTACTAAATGCTACTTACATAGCCATATAATCCAAGGATGACCTCATAATTTCATTTAGTTCTCCCTCTAATGTATGTGAAATGGTGATCATGTAACTATATGCTCTTTCTCCCTTTGCAACCCTTGGTAAAAGTAATGCAAGTGAAATTTGACCTTTAGTAATACTTTAGACTTAAATTTTATGAAATTTAATTAAGGTGTAATCAATAAATTTTTAATGAAAAATTTATATGATAATTAAGAATATTGTTTTGTAATTGATTATTATTCCCTAATTTTGTATATATAGGAAATTATTGACTCAAATTGGTCACCCCTCTTATTTGAAACTTTCATGGTCTTGTCATGAATTATATGTTTAATATAAGTCTTAATTATAACTTATTAAAACTATAAAATGTTTGAAGTTCAATAGTGGTAGAAAACCATCTCTCTCCTGCATCACTCCATTCACAAGATAATGAACGCCAAATTCAACTAGATGGTATAGGGCGTACAAGTTGATTTGGAAGAAAATATTTTAATAAAAGTTTAGGAACCCTACATTATTCTAATTTTTGGCATTTGTCACTGGATTGGTGTACCTATATTTATGAATAATCACTAAGTATCCAAACTATTTTTGAAGACTCAAATCCCCATAGGGTGAGTTTTGTGTAATTCCAATGAAATTTTAGATGATTAGAATACATGAAAATAATTTTAGATAATTTTTAAAGGTATATATATATATATATATATATATATATATGAACCATACACATAAATTCACCATGGTGACATGTGTGGATGGTCCTTTGGCAAGAAAAGTCTCTCTTGTGCATTATTTGCAAGTGACTATTAACTTTTTTGTGTTTCAAAGTTATTTAGGTGGTATAATTCATATGAGTGGTTCTTCATTGTCTTATATAATATTCAAAATTAATTTATGTCCTCCTAATTATATACAATTTTTTTACAAGTTTAAAATGTTCACTTTTTTCATTAACTGCTTGAGAATGTGTTCTATGTGTTTGCATAAGCAGGGTGATTTGAGTAGTTTGAATATGCATTTACATAAAACTTGAGAGTTGTGAATTAATGTTAAATATGTTGATATAATATATATCATGATATTTGAGCCCCAAATTCCATACTTTCACTTTTTAAGGCTTAAAAAATAAGGTTATAAAATAGTCACCTACAAACTTGTACGTCTATAATTTCAAAGTAAATCCAATGTTGTCAATGTTAAAAATTGAGAATATAATAATGATTTAATGGTTAAATATCAAATTTTAAAATGGTATTGGAAAAATTAAAACTTCCAAATCATTTTAAGTCAAAGAAATTTTAAGACTGAGCTAGAAATGCCTAATAAGATGCATATACAGGACTGTGTGGACAATAAAGGCAGAGGTGGTTGAAGATGTCTTGAAAATGATTATGGACTTGAGATAAGTAAGAGATACTATACATAAGGACTAAACATTTATATAATGTCATGGTGGAGTTTAAGGTCATAGCAAATTTGAAGAAGGTTAATTCATAACTGCAAACTCAAACCTTCTAGACAATCACCTATAGTTTGCTGAAAGAAGTTACCTTAGACAATAATGATGATGGATTTTAATAATCATGGATAAGTTTGAATATTGTCTTGGGAGATCTACAAAATATCAAACTCGGTCAAATGACTTCAACAACCACTTGAAGATTTTACCTTGGATAGTGGATGATAATAAAACATAGAGTGTTAAAGTATTGAATAAAATATCAGTAAGTCAATGGAATAAAAAGATTTTGAGATTTTAAATTTTTAAAACAAGGCTCCTAAGGCACCAATTTTTTAGACCTTTCTTATGAACACACACAGGAAGTTTGTCACATGTAGGTCTGCCTAAGTGATTAGAGGTATCTGAAAGCCTAAGATAGAGGTATATGAGAAGATTGGATTTTATAAGGAGAAATAATGTTATAAATACATTTATTCAAATATATTAGAGGAAAAGAGTAGAAGAGATGACCAAATAGGGTCATTGAAATCCTCCATATAAAGCTAGTTGAATACAACACAGTCCTTATACAAGTCTGCCTACTGAACCAAAAGGAACTTTATGTTTTTATTGAGAAGGTAGAGTTATATCTAGATTGAATTAGAGTATAATGGTGATATATTTTAACATTACACAACTCTAAATACCACCTAAAGTGTAAGATAACCATGGACACTCTGCCTACTAAACCAAGATAGGACATGGGCCTACTTGCTCATGCTTGAGAAGGTTACTTGTTTAAAAGGTTTGACAGACTATAAGATCAAAAAGATAGAGTAAGATACTTTAAAATGATTTTAGGGTAATTAAATAACTCTAAAAAATTATCATACTCAAAAAATAAATTAAAATATCATGTTAGTAGACCTTATTTAGGCCTAACAAGGCTAGTTGTATACTTAGACCTACATGGGGAGTTAGACCTAGTGATATGTCCAATAAATTGGATATGGTATGAACCTTGAGACCATAATAATATGGTTAAGGATATTCATAGGTATTTCATTAATATACTTACCTCTTGATATAAAAAGAATTGGATATAGTCAGTTAGGGTATATTGAGCAAGTTGGCTCACAAACCCGAGGCCTAAACTAATGAGGATGCAAAGAGTTTAAATAAGTAATGTGGAATGAGAAATATTTTAATAATTAAAGGGAGATTTATTAGACCTCAAAAAAAAACTTAGGAAAATTGCCTACAGACCTCAATCTTGCTCAACCTTGACAAAATGCTTAGTTTTAACTTATGAGGCTATCTTTCATTGCTTGGTACAGACCAAATATGTTACATGGGAAATTGATATTATATGTGAAGTTATCTACCATGGTTAAATTCAATTTTTTGTAATTTTTAGGAGGATTCATTCCCAAAGCTTTATGAATCATACTCAAGAACTCAAAGTACTTTCAGGCTGCCCTAGAGAGCTATAAGGACTCGATGAGAGATGAATGAGATGTTACACCTATAAATGCATTTAAAAAATTTAAAATTGACCTATAATATGTTCAATACTCCCATGATAATCACCCCATATCATTAGACTATACTTGTAGGTATAGGACTATACATAATAGGCCTAAAAGACTAATTTTTACTATTTGACAGGTTCGTACAAGTTGACAGATCTTCAAAATTAGTATGGAGATCAGGGAGGATGTCATCTAAGTGAATAAAATGATTATTTGGGGGTTGGAAATTTTTGGGATCCTATATATATATATATATAAGTCTCTTGGTAGGGAAGCCTAATTGAGGCCTAGTTAGGAGAAAGAAAGTAGAAAAAGGACATCTCTGCTCACTTTTTGATCCTAAAATTGAACATGGATCTGTAAGGAAATAATGGGTATTATAATATGACATAAAATTATTATTAACATCCATGAAAATATCTACACAATTAGGTTTGTATGATTTTAGGGATATAAGGAAGAATGCCAATTTATGGCTTTTGGTAAAGAATGAACTATTGGGGCTAGTTTATGACCTAAAAATGGATTTTTTTAGGTATAATATGATTTAAAAATGCCATCCATGAAGATTGGATGAGATGAAGAATAAGAGTCCAAGTTTTGACACTTATATGCAAAATTGGCCTAAGGAGATGAAGAGTCCTCTAAACACCTTGTAAGAGAGAGAGGTGATGTGTCAAAGAGAACTTGATGGGGTAAATTGAAAGGTGTCAATAGTAGAGAAAAAATGAAATAGAACATAATTTTAAATTCTATAAGGAAACTTGTCCTTCAACATGCCAAGGCAAAGGGAATTTTTAAGAAGATAGTCATGGTGTTAAGTAAGCATTATAATTCATATGCCACATGGAAGGTTAGAACATATGTAAAGGATTTACACATGGATTTAAAAGTCTATTATGATTATTATATAAACCTATTTATTATTTTAACTCATGGACACTTGTCTACTCTTTATATCCTACATATTTCTTCTCTTCTCTCTCATTTGTGCTATAAATGGAGCCACTTTTGGCTTTATAAAGGATCTTCCAACCGAGTATGGTGAATCCATACTCATTTTCAATCTTTGATAAATAAATAAGAACCTATTTTACTTTATCCATGGATTATTTAAATATGTATGTTAGATTAGTTGATATTTCTAAGTTATAGATTCTCTTCATTGGCATGGTGTCCTTGTTTTCATTCATATTCAATTTTGAAAGTCTTTTACATGTCTCTTAAAGTGTTCATGAGTTTAGTGAGTTGTCTCTCCACTAGCTTTTGTTTAGTCATCCTAGCTCAAGCTTTCTTCATAAACCTCCTTGAGAAATACTCATGTGAAAGGCATATTTAGATTAGTGTCATGTGTAGGTGGGATCTTGTTTGTAGTATAATTACAATTGGTTGGTGGTGATTAGGTTATAATTGGTGCATAACCTAACTAGGATAGGTTTACTTTATGTTTTTTATCTCCATTTTCATCCAAATGAGCTAGTAGTATAGGTGATGAGCTTCAATAGACATATCAAGGGAGCTAGCCCTTTAATCTAGAGGTTTACCCCTGATATAGGCAACCCATAATCCTAGGGGTAATCCCATATTCCACTCAATTTGGAGTAGGCTTGAACTACCTCTCCAAGGGTGAAAAATTGAGTGACAATAGTTTTGGCATGTACAGTGGGACTAAGGTCCAAAAGAGTGGAATAATTCTTGTTGTTTTATTCTAACTATTAGCCTTTCAATGCATTTAATAAACACCAATGGTAACTCTAAATAAATCAACTAATTTTAACATCTGAGGTATTTATTGTAAATTTTTTTAATGATATCTTGTGTTTTCATTTGACTCATGAAGTTGAGATGTCTAGGCATGAGGTGAAACTCTACTATACACCTCCTTATCATCCTTGTCATGACCCCAACTATGTTCCCCAATAACCTTATCAATCTTGTTACCCTCCTTATAAGTCATATCAACCCTATGGTTAGCCTATTCCCCTTATACATGATCATGATATTGTTGAGAAAGCCTATGAAGAAACCTATCAAGAAGGTTATGAAGAATAGGTGTCTTCTTGTCAGCCTCAACATGACTCCTACTAGCCCTATGATCCATATTAGCCTCAATATGATTCCTATCGACCTTGTCATGAGCCACATAAATCCTATGGATTCCCTATATTCTCCTCATATGATTCAAATTACACACCTCAACAACCTTAACATGAATTGTAATAGTCATACTCCTCCCATCCTCATCCTACTTCAATTCCATCTCAATCCAAATCCTTGTTGGAAATCATGCCATATCTTCTAGATTCAGAGGAGGAGATGAGAACATGAGATGAAGATATAGATGTGATCCCTATTCATCTCATAGGGTGGTTGTGAGATTTAATTCAAAATTTGATGAGTATATGGAGGTTAGTTGAAGGTAAAACCCAATATGATATCAATGAGGAATTGTACATGAAAATAAAATGTATTTAATGGTGGATAGATAGATTAGGGAGGTGGGAAAATCAAGAGGTTGAGAATCAATTTATAGTTGTTGAAGATATTCAAGAGAGCTATGAGGAAAGTGAAATTCTTGTTGAAGAAGATGTCTTTCCCATTTCCCAACCCCACTTGTTATCTCCCTAAGAATATGAACCTATTCAAGAAACCTCTATTCCTAAGCCCATTCATGATCCATCAATCACACCTCATATTCCCTCTCCAACCCATGAACTTGTTAATCACCATACCACCTCATCCCTTATTGAATAAGAACATATACTTTGGGAGATAAGTAAAAAATATCAAGCTAAAGTTTTAGCTAATGAATAATATGACTCAAGTGTCTATGATGAAAAGTTAACTATAGGAACCCCCCTTATTGAAGAAAAACACAAATCAATCTTCTTGATTAAATAAAGAGATGATCTATATCAAGTTGCATCTGCTCATGAATAGGTTGATCAAGACATGGAAGATGCAACTTTGAATAAGTATATTACATTGACTAAGTTGGTTGAGACTCATGAGAAAAATCAAGAGGTTGGTTTTGAAAAACTAATAGAAAACAAAGTTGTTGCTAATTCCATGGATCAAGATGACTCGTGGAAATTTTTTAATGAGATTTGTGATGATTTTGAGGTCCTTCAAAATCATACACCTCCTACTAGTCAATTATAAGAGACTCTTGAAGATTCTTTACCTCTTGATGGTGTGTTTCAAAAAAAAGATCTTATGCCATCCAAGATTGTTGAAGTTATAACCAACCTTGAATTTGAAGAATATCTAAGTGAGTAAGTTGAAAAAGTGTATAATGACTAAGAAAATAAAGTTGAATAAGTTTCCTTGTAACCTAATGATTTCATAAAAAGACTTGGAATCCTTGATATCCATGTGGGTCTTGAGAAGAAAGAGGACAAAGGTGATTAGCAAAAGTATATTAAACTCTTTCAAGATTTTTAAGACCTTTTCAAGGTTGAGTGTCCTATTTAAAATCATGTTCATAATGAGATTATTCAATATGTATTCATTGAGGATAATCATGAATATTGGAATGAATATGTAAAGCTCCTTGAAGAGATTGATGAGATTACAGTAGTTGGTGAGAGGTTTGATGTCGTTTAAAATGACACAAAGGTAAAATAAGCATGATTATATGGAGCATAATTTGAGGCAAGTATAAACATAAAGAGAGGTCATGAGAATATTTTTGAGTCACAAGATAAATTCACCTTTATAGGTGACATGTTTACAGCTGTCATTATTTCATTTGAAGTCATGCTAAGAAGATTGGAAAGCATGATGGAGTTGAAAGCATCAAGAGCAAGGCTCAAGAGACAACATGATTCATGCACTCCTTCATATCATGGAGTAAAAGTTTGTACAAGCCTCCAATTTGATCCAAGAGGAAAGAGTTTATTTTAGGTTAGTTGTGTATAGTTTAGTTTGCTTATGTTATTTTTGTGTTCCTTAAGTGCTTGATAGCACATGTGTGTGTATTGTTTTTTGCTTTGTGTCTTGTTGTATTTATTTGTGTGTATTTTAGGATTTAATTATTTTTTTGTGTCATGATAAAGGTTTGTTCAATTCTGAAACTAAGTGCAAGAGAATCCATTTCCCAATGGACATACAAGGTTACTAGTCCATTAGCATTGTAGGCATGTTACCCCTATGAATCGCTAATAATGTTGACCCAATTTTGACCCTAAGTAAAAATTGGTTACCCCATCTTATTTTAAAATTTCAGGGTCTTGTCATTTAGTCTTTTCATTCCTTGTATGTTTTTTATAAGTCTTCATTATAACTTATTATCATTGTTTAAGGTTAGCTTGGACAAGTTAAGTTAATGTCATGTTTTGGTCATATAGTGGTCTAGACATGTCATGGAGAGATAAGGAAGGGTAAATTGGTGTCATAGGTGATTAAGAGTTTATCAAGGTAATTTTATATATTAATAATCTTTTCATAACATTTCATGATGTTTTGGAAACTTTAAGGTTCACTTGTAGACTTGAAGGTGTTGAAAATACATGAAAATGTGATTTTTTGCTAACATTTGTGTGTCAAAGTCCCTTAAGAGATAAATTAATAAAAAAACATTCCAAATATCTTGGATCATTTAAAAAACTACCATACCTATCACATAATTAGAACAAGGTTAGAATCTTGAAATTTAATGTCATCTTGAGGAGTAAGGAAGTTGTATAGAATTTTAGAAGTCACTTGAAGGTGAGAATAGTTTTAAAAAATACTTTGAGATTATAAAGGTTAGAAAAAAGCATTGGAAGAAGTTTGCATTTAATAGTGGTAGAAAAAAATCTCTCTACTCCATCTCTCCATTTACAAGCTAGTGAAGGCCAAATTCAATTAGATGGTATAGGTTATACAGGTTGAGTTGGGGGCTAAGATTTTATCCATAGTTTATGAACCCTATATGATTATAATTTTTGGAATTTTTTTATGGATTGGTGTTCCTAGATATATGAACAATTGCTAAGGAGATAGACTACTTTTTGAAGACTCAAATCCCCACAGGTTGAGTTTTTTATAATTCTAGTGCAAGTGTAGATAAGTTGGATAGATGAAACTAATTAGATTTAATTATTATATGTTTTTATATTAAAAATAAACATCAATTCACCATGGTGGAATGTGGAGATGGTCCTTTGGCAAGAAAAGTCTCTCTTGTGCATTATTTTCAAGTGACTATCATATTTTTTATGTTTTATAATTATTTAGATGGAATAATGCATCTTAGTGGTTCTAAATTATCTTATATAATATTCATAATCCATTCATGGCCTCATAATTATATAGACATCTTGTACAAGTTTCAAAAGGTTACTTCATTCAACTCTAGAGATTGTGTTCTATGTGATTGGTTACTTCTTTCATTTAAGTAGTTTGAGTATGCATTTGCATGAAACTTGAGATTTACGACTTCATGTTCAGTTTTTTGATATAATTTAGATCATTATATTCTATTCCCAACTACCATACTCACACTTTTCAAGGCTTCAAACATAAGGTTACAAAATAATCACCTACAGACCTATTGGTCTACAATTCCAAGGTAAACTAATGTTGTCAATGTAAAAATTGAGAATATAAACATGAGATCATGGTTATCTATTAAATATTTAAATTTAATTGGAACAATGTAAACTTAAAAGGCATTTGAAGTCAATGAAAGTTGAAGACTGAGCTAAAAATGCCTAGTCATATCCACCTACTGGACTATGTGGATAATGAAGGTAGAGGTGGTTGAAGATGTTTTGAAAGGCTTATAGACTAGAGATAAGTAAGAGAGGATGTACATAAGAACTAACCAATACTATAATTTCATGGTGGATTTTAAGTTCATATCAAAGTTTAAGAAGGTTAATTCAAAACTACAAACTTAGACCTTCTAGATAGTCACCTACAATTTGCTGAGAGATGTTGCCTTAAACAATACTAATGATGGAGTTTGGAGTTTTAAGACACTAAAATGGTATTAAGACAACATAAATAACATGATAAATATATTTTTATAATCATGGATAAGTTTTAATATTGACTTGGAAGATTGAGATAATATCAAACTCAGTCAAATCTCTTGAATAACTACCTACAACCAGTTGAAGATTTTCCCTTAGACAATGGATAATGATGGAACATAGAGTGTAAAAGTGTTGAATAAAATATTAGTTATTAAATTTAATGAAAACATTTTTAGAGTTTCAATGTTTAAAATAATGTTCCTAAATAACCATTTTTTTAGATCATTCTTAAATGAACACACATAGGAAGTTAGTCACATGTAGGTCTACCTAAGTGATTATAGGTCTCTCAAAGCCTAATATAGTGCTATATGAGAATATGGGAGTTTATAAGTAGAAATAAAGTTATAAATAAATTTATTTTAAAGAGATTATAATTAAATATTTAAATATATGACCAAATAGGGTCATTGAAACCATCCATCTATAGCTAGTTGAATACAACACAATCCTCATACAAGTTTACCTGCTCAGCCAAGAGAAAGTTTTTGTTTTGATTGAGAAGGTAGAGTTATGTGTGGATTTAAGGAGATTATAATGATGATAAATTTTAACCTTACATAATTCTCAATCCCACCTAAAGTGTAAGATAACCATGGATACTCTACCTACTCAACCAAGATAGGACACAACCCTATTGATCATGCTTGAGAAGGTTGTTTGTTTGAAAGGTTTGAAGGACTATAGGATGAAAAAGTGAGATTAATATACTTGAACATAATTTTATGGTAAATACATCACTATAAAAAATTATTATACTCAAACAAAAAAGTGAAACATCATGTTAGTAGACCCTATTTAGGCCTAGCAAGGCTAGTTGCATACTTAGACCTACATGGGTAGTCAGACCTAGAGAGATGGCTAGTTAATTAGACATAGGATGAACCTTGAGACCCTAAGATTATGGTGAATGATATACATAGGTATTTCATGAATTTATAGACCTCTTGATAAAGAAAGAAATGGATATATTTAGTTAGGGTATATTGAATAAGTTGGCCCACAAACCCTAAGACTAAACTAATGAAGATGTAGAGAGTTTGAAGAAATAATGTGGTAGGATAACTATTTTAAGAATTAAAAGGAGATGTATTATACCTCATTAAGCTCATTAGATATCAAACCAAACTCAAGAAAACTACTTATAGACCTCAATCTTACTCAACCCTCACATAATGCATAGTTCCAACCCAAGAGGTCATGTTTAATTGCTTGGTAGGGACCAGATATGATGCATAGGAAATTGAGATTATAGGGGAAGTTAGAGACCATAGTGAAATTCCATTTTTTTAAATTTTTAATAGGATTAAATCCCTAGGCTTTATGAATCATCCTTAAGTTCTTAAAGGACTTTCAGGCTGCTTCGAAGAGCTATAAGGACCTGATGAGAGAGAAATGAGATTCTATTCCTCCAAATGGATTAGAAAAAGTTAAAAATGATCTATAACATGTTAAATACTCTCCTAATCATCACCCCATACCATTATAACATATTTTCAAGTATAGGATTGTATAGAATAGGCCCTAAAATAATGATTTTACTATTTGATAGGTTCGTATAAGTTGTCAGATCTTCAAAATTTGCATGAAGATTAGGAAGGATGTAATATAAGTGAATTACATGCTTATTTTGGGTTTGGAATGTGTGGATATACTATATATTAATTTTTTAGTCTCTTAGCAAGGAGGCCTAATTGAGGCCTAGTTAGGAGAGAGAAAAGAAGAAAAAGGATATCTCAACTCACTTTTTGATCCTAAAATTAAACATGGAACTATAATGCCATACTAGGTACTATATTATTCCCTAAAATTCTTATTAACATCTATAAAACTATATATGCAAGGAGGTTTGTATTATTTTAGGGCTACAAAGAAGGCTAATTTGGGGATTTTGATAGAGAGCAAAATGTTGGGGATATTTTGAGACCTAAAAATGGATTTTTTTAGGTCTAATATGGTTTTAATAGGAAATCCATGAAGTTTGGATGAGTTGAAGAAGAAGATTCCAAGTTTTTATGCTTATATACAAAATTGGCCTAAGGAGATGAAGAGTCCTCTAGACACCTTACAAGAGAGAGAGGTGATGTGTTAAAGATAACCTAATGGGTTTAGTTTAAAGGTGTCAATATTAGAGAAAATATTTAATAGAAATTGATCCTACCATCAAGAATGCCCCTTGTCCTTCAACATGCCAAGGCAAAGGGCATTTTCAAGAAGCTAGTCAAGGTGTCAAACAAACATTCTAACGCCTACTCCACATAGAAGGTTGGAACATCTATAGAGGATATTCACATGGATTTATAAGTCTATTATTACTTTTCCATAACTCCCTTTCTTAGTTTAACTCATGGACACTTGTCTACTCTTTCTCTCCTATGCCTTTATTCTCTTTTCTCTCACTTGTATTATATATGGAGCCACATTTGGATTTGTAAAGGATCTTCTACCTGATTATGGGAAACCTTTCTCTTTTTAGTCTTTAATAAATAAATAACAACCTATTTTACCATCTCCATGGATTGTTTCAATGTGTATGTTAGACTAGTTGATCTTAATAAGTGGTAGATTCTCTTCCTTGACATGTTATCCTTTTTTGCATTCATATTCAATTTTAAAAGTATTTTATGGGTCTCTTAAAGTGTTTATGAGTTTAGTGACTTGTCTCTTCACTAGTGTCATGTTATGAACTTTTGGTTAGTCCTCCTGGCTCAAGATTACTTCATAAACCTCCTTGAGAAATGCTCATATGAAAGGCATATTTGGATTAGTTTCATGTGTAGGTTGGGATCTTTTATAAAGTATAATTACACTTGGTTGGTAGTGATCAAGTTAAAATTGGTACATCACCTCACTAGGATAGGTTTACTTTATGTTTTCTCTCTCCCTTTTCATCCAAATGGGCTAGTAGTATAGGTGATGAGATTTAATAGAAAAATCAAGGGAGCTAACCCTTTCATTTATAGGTTTACCCTTGTTATAGGCAACCCATAGGCCTCGGGGTAATATCATTTTCCACTCAATTTAGAGTAGTCTTGAATTACCCCTCTAAGGGTGTAAAATTGAGTGATAATGGGAACCTTTAAAAATTAAATTAAGACCTAGTGGTGTGCAAAAGCTAATAATAGAATAACATAGAAACTCTCACAAATGGTCATAAGGTGAAAAGTATGGAAATAAATGAAGGATAATATAGGAAACTTTTGTTTACCATTGGAAACTTGTTTCAATGTGAGTTTTCTAAGGTGAATGATAGTGTTTGAGAGTTCAAAACACATAACAAACATCAAAAAATCAACGATCCCACCATAATATGGCCAAAGTATAATACAATGAATAAAGAGTAACAAAGTACTTGAAAAAGAAATGAAAGGTCATGGAACTTATTGTCATTATTCTCAATCAGTTAAGGACCGAACAATAGTTACCATAGATCCATTACCTTTAACACAATAATAAAATACTTCTTTAGGCTATCAAAATAGAGGCTTATATTAACTGGACCACACGGTAAGGAATCAAACATTACGATAATAGATGATGAATTTATTGGAGAAAAGGTATGTCTCACATAGACATGACCATTGAATTTTAAGGTATAGAGTTGATATTTATACCACAACTTTGTAATAGAGTATATATAACATAAATAAGAGTTGAAGTACAATAGTGACAAATATAAGAGGTTACTGAGTAGAGTAGATTTTATAATAAGGTACTATAGTGTAAATATATCTAAAAACATTATATTTTTTGATTATTATAAATATAAATAAAGATAATTTATATTAGGAATTAATATGTATTGTGCATTTAATACTATGAATGAGTACACCCATTTCTTTTATTTAATGATTAAGATAATTATTTTTTTACAAATACGAACCCATGCATCACATTAGTCCTAACTAAATTTAACTTAATCAACATAAATCATTTATAAGCAACTACTTCATATTTTATGTCAACATTTGGGGGCATCTTTAGACACTAAAATGAATATTTACTTGATCTCACTCTTATACATTTGACAAACATCAATAAGTGTTTTACCCTTCAGTTCTAGACCTCCCTATTTTTGAAAGGTTTGCATTCACCATCTTTGTCCCTAAATGCTTATAACTTAATCTAATCTATATCATTGTAAACCTAGGATCTTACAATGCTTATAAATCTCAAAACATAATAAATATGTGTCACTATCATTTTTAGATCCATACCTATTTTCTATCCCTATGGATACTACCAACCATAAAGGGACATACCATCGATGGTAGTGCCTAGATCCTTATCTAGTGTCTAGTTGCCAAAATTCATCCAAATTGCAAAATGTTTTGAAACCTATTGGTCATCCTATTTTTATTATTGACCCATACCATGATCTATTTTTAAAATATGTGGTATAAATAAAAGTCTAATCCTTATTATTGATCATCTATAAAATACCAAGAAAATGCCTACTAAGACTCATTCAATCAATCACACAACCAAGTTATTCTTCCCTATTTATTTATCAATCATAGGAGCAAACATAAAAAGGGTCTAAAGAATTGAAAGATTATCCCATGAGTGATATTTTTCAAGTTACAAGATAGATCATTTAATGCATCTTAATATAATATATTTCACCCTTGTGTATACACACTCCCACACATAGTGGATAAATACATAAGTATCAGGCCCTCCTTCTAGTATTGGCTATGTAGGCAGTGCTCAATGACAAACGGGACATTAAGGTTAGCTCAATACCATGAGCTCACTGACCCATTTTTGGAAAACTCATTTTAAGGGTAAATAAGGGTGAAGATCTAGGGTTTGATCAATTAGAAAAGAGTGATAAATTGTACTCTAGATATGAATATTTCATTAGAAATATGGGGGAAAACACATAATAATGAATTTGGTCACATAAAGATCTAATAATTATTTCTTACTGGACACCTTCATCATAGTTAGACACTAGCATCAATGGTTGTGTCCAAATGCAATGGTAGTGTCTATATATAAGGGAAAGTGAAGTTGATCTACAAATCAATCCTAGCTTGGAGAAGATAAATCAAACTAGCCCATCTACTTGTTGGTACATTTAGACAATTGGGTTCATGACTACTATGGATCTGCTAGACATAACTAAGGGGTCTCTTACTATACAATATAATTAGAGAGGTTTCCAAAGACTCTAGTTAAGTAATACTACACAATAACCCTAGCTAGGTCTTATGATTTCTAATAAAGTAAAAGTAAAACTAATCTAGTGATCACCAAAGCTTGTGTCACAAATGGGGGATAATAAACATAAAAGCAAACATGAAAAGAATAACTTTACTCAATTTAATTTAGAGGTAATCCTAATCATGGAGAGAAATACATTCATAATCCAACACATGTAAATCTATATACTAATAAAAGAGGAGCAAGATTTAGGAATACTTATCTTGAAGATAAACTTACTGAGGCTTAATCTCTCCCTTGGCCAATGGTGCTTTATACTAGGTTGTTGTGGTTTTTAAGGATAACAAAGATAGGTTAGCTCTGGGATAAAAGACTGATCCTAAGCATCCAAAAGAATTTTTCCATAAGACAAGATTCTTATCTCCAAAGGAAGTATGAAACCCTAAGAAATCACTCTTCAGGTAGAATGGTGGATAATCATATGTGAAAATGAATGATTATCTATCTATCTCTATGAAAATGGGGTGAAAGATGTTTTTATATAGTTGGATCTAACCCTAAACCCTTCCTAAGTTTTATTCAACATAGTTATCCCAGTCAACATACTTGTCTTAGGAAATAAAATAATTAGGTCCCAAAACTAATTTGACCAACCGAATCAGTCTTGTAACATGCTCATTTCCCATAATAGGCTCATCCCATTTGACTATGTTTGGAGGATGGTAAAAAGAGATTTTGGATTAGGTATGGGATATTTGAGGTGGTGAATTAATTGGAGGAGCATGTAGGTAGGTTTCAAAGCTTAAGGAAACATATAGGAGGGACTTGTGTTAATTTCAGGTGGTGTTATAAGGAAAAACAATATTATGAAGTACCAATGGTCTATCCATCCATTTCTAAAGGCACACTTTAAGGTATACACTCATAGAGATTGAGACTTGATGGTTTCTTGTAAGAGAGAGCATCAATAATTGATAAAGTTTTAAAATATTTTGTGTATATAGTGTCCATGGCTATAAAATTATAATTTTTAGAATCTAATGACTGATCTAGAATATTGATCCCACATACTTTCCACTTTTTTCTAGTATATATTTTCTTGCACATAATGAACATAATTAAGTATAATTTATCTTTGGTATTGAAATCAATTGAACACATTTTAAATTTGTTACTTTCTATATTTAGTATGTCATAGTATTATATTCCATATTATTTATTTATTTATTTTTTAAATTAATTGGCTTGATATAAATTAGTTTATCATCATTGTACTTAAAATATTTATATATTCTTAACCCTATCCCAACATATCTCAATTTAAGGTTAAAAATTTGGTGAACTTTACCTTTGGTATCTAAACCTTAGATTGACCTAGGGTTTTATATTTTCTAGTTACTATAAATTATTGTTTCAAATTATGATTTTTTCATTCATAAGCAATGGAAAGATTTAATCAAAAAAATTGTTTTCAAATAGAAGATAAGGAAGCATTAGTCAATCATCTCAATAACAAAAATAAATTAATTGATGCATTTTTGTATGTTATAAGAGATGATATTAGTAAACATGCTAATGTTAAGGAATAATCACCTAGTGATGGTGAATCCTTAGTTGGTAATTTAATTGATTACATACTAATAAACCTCCCCTTGAGTAGATTATTGATTCCTACATATAGTAGGGACATAGATTATATTTTCAAACCACTATTCCCCAAAGAACAAAATCTTATTGTTACATCTACCATGGGGTTATTAAATGATTTAAATCAAATACTAGTTTCAATACCTATATCTACTCAAACTATGTTTACATCCCCATTGATGACTACTCAACTATCTACTCTTAATCCTAATGGGTCTAAAATGAAAGCTATTCTCAAAGTTATAAAAGATTTGGAATAAATTATTACTAATATTGAAAAAAATTCTTTAGATTATCCTCATGTTATTGATTTAAAATATGTGTTACATAATCCTCTTCCACCTAAAATATCATTGACCCTTTGCCAACTAGTTGTGTTGCACTCAAGTTCACATTTTATGATGGTAAGGGTGATATTGAACATCTCTAATATATATATGTAGCATGAATTGATTATACCTCCAATGATAAAATTTTGACTAAATTATTTCTAAGTAGCCTAAAACACTGTACTTTATGATGGTTATATGATTTACCAATCCAATCAATGAGAGCACTAAAATCTCTAACGTATTAGATTCTAGCATATTTCTCTTTCAACATCATAGGAATATGTCCTATGATAAAATTTTAAAGATAAAACAAAGAGCCAATTAAATTATCAATGAATATTTTTGATATATAAAACAATGTTGGATAAAATGACAAATGCAATTACAGATAAAGAATTTCAAGACATCTTCAAGTAAAGTTTGCTGGCCCCATTACATGAGTCCATTTTTTTTAAAGAAGTTAAAATATTTTTGATGACTTATGATATATTATTCAAGATCATGAAATTAAGCTTATTCCTTGAAAAATATTAAGTATGTAACAAACATATTAGATACATCTAATACCAATTTTCATATCAAAACAAGCTACAAGGTGAAACCTACAAGATGTAAAAAATAAATAACTACAATGGTTAACATAGTGTCACAACAACCTAATAAAATCATCTTATAAAATGTACCTAAGAGAAAATTTACATGATTACTTCAGTCTCCAACTTCTTTAATCCAAAATCTTATGGAGTGTCATCTCTCTTCCTCCTCCTTTATAGATTGATATGAGTCAACCTCTACCCAAAGAATATGATGATAATGCCTATTGTGACTATCACCAAGGCCCTAGGCATTATATGAAATATAATATACCTTGAAGAATAAGATCCAATATCTTATTGATGAAAAAAATATTACCTTTGATGATCCTTAAAAGATTCAGGTTCACAACTTGGTGATCACCAAAATCAGAAGATATTTAACAATCCTTTACAATATCATTCTAAAAAAGATATAGAAGTGAAAATAGTATAAAATACACATCCTCCATCACATTATTGACACCCATTAGATGAAATTATTATCACTTATACATGCACAAAATATATTATGGTTCAGAGACATTTTATGACAATGAAATAGTGGATGATGACTCATATATTCATTCATTATTTATTTAAGTATAACTTAATCATCAACCTATACATAGTGTTATGATTGATAATGGTTCTAGTGAGAAAATTTGTACCATTAAATTACATACACATTTGGGTTATACACATGATGATTTATACCCTTTGACCAAAACCATTAGAGTATTCAATGGGACATCACAACATTCTATTGGTGAGATTGATTTACCTTTATAGGTTGGTCCAACATATGTGGTTATCATTTTTTTTTAAATATCATATAAATGAGTATTTGATATGTTATTTTTATGACCTTAGATGCATAAAATTTTCTCAATACCTTCTATAATACTTGGGTGTATTAAATACATTCATACCAATAGGGTAGTCATAGTTTTTGGAATTCCATATGAACATCCACTTGAATAAGAGAAGTTTATTCCAAGACAAATAATTATCAAACCTACTAAGGTTAATCATTTTTGAAATGGTAAATAATAAGAACCTATTTCCTAGGTGGCACATACTTAAAAGGTCTTTTTGATACAGATATACAATGTATTCTATGGAATCATCATGTACTCTTACACAACATATTCAGTTACATAGAGAAATTAAACATGTTTCAATTACTACTACTCAAAATAAAAAATAGAGTATTAAATAATGGTTGTCAAAAAACCTACTCATATTATTCATTCACAACCACATATTCCTATTACACACACACACACACACACACACACACACACACACACACACACACACACACACAGTACCACAAAGTCTATAGATTTAGATATGACACCTATGTATGCTTCTTGGTAATACCTCTAGTTTGATGTACCATATTATAAGTTTGGATCTACCTATGATCATCAATTGGATGGATAATAGGTTATACTTTTATTTTAAATATTTAAAAAATACAAAAAAATCAAATATTCATGAAAATATAAAAAATATTCAAATAAATTCAAAAATACAAAAATATCCAGCATTCCCATGTTTTATAAGCTCCTTAGCATCTATGTTATTTGATTTATGTTAGTAGATAACATATCATTTTTTTATATACACATATGTTTCACACATATTTGAGTGTGATACAAGAATATCCAGACACATGATATATGCATTTATAGATGTTGGACCTCTCCTCTACCCATGCCATATAGTATGTGGGGGGATATGATTCTTTGATCATGATTTATATAAGTTGTACATCATTTATGATAATTTATACATTATCATGTTTGGGATTATATACTAATGCCTATACACATTTATATCCATGCTCATATCTTTCAAAATGTACTTGATATGCTATGTTACATAACATTTTTTGTTAACACATATATGCAAGGACTAGTATGATATGCTTATGATTAATTTATTTTTCACTTTCTTGAGTGTATTCCATTGCTTTATATTATATTTCTTATAGAAAATTTGAATATGTTCCTTATTTTTTGTCCTTTGTGCTATTTTATACTGATTATACATTTGAATATGTCATTCTATGTTGGTTAGAATTTAAATATGTCATCTATTTGATTGTGAAGCATTTGAACATTCCCCTTGTGTGTGGTTTCCTTAGACCATTGTTTTTAATTACATTGAGAACTCTTGTGTGTGTTATTTATTTTTAATTAATCTTGTATTATTACCCTCTAATAATTTCCATGATCCATATCATGCATATTAAGACTTTATGTGATAACATACTACAAGCTTAACTAATATAACTACTTAGACATGTTATACTATATGTTACATGATTCAAACATAGATTATACATATACCTTATAATTTTTAGGTAAGGTACCTACTAGATTATATTTACCTCACCTCAAAATGGGGCATATTTATGGGGTCATGTCATAGAAGCATGACCTCAACATTTTTCATAGTTTCTAGATTTTAATGGAGGCATGTAATAAATACATGAGCTCCAGACTTACACAATTTCTCAGTATCTATAGATTTTAGTGGGGACATGTCATAAATACATGACACCAACACTTACACAACTACAACTTAGTTTAATATTTTAGATATACACTTATGTCAAAATACTATACATTGCACCATTTTTACATAGATTTGAAATAGTTTTTTTCAAATTTATGACACATATACTCTAGTTGAGATGTAATGGAGGTGCATATCCCATGTTTTTGCACATGTAGACACTAAATATAATTATTTATCACCTCAGTCTTGTATACTTGGAAAATACCTATCATGGTTGTACCCTTCAGTTCTAAGACCCTCCTACTTCCAAAAGGCTCATGTTCATTATCTCTTTGTGCCAAATTTATTATCTCTTATTTCAATCACTATTATTCTAATGACCAAACCTTCTATATTGTGCAAAATTCTCTAAAACTGATCATTATCCTTCTCTGTCAATTTTGGACTTGTACCTATTTTTTAGCTTCCCAAAAACTTGCATCCCAATTAGATGCTTATGTTGACATAGGTGTCCCTTTTATAACTAAGTGTCTAGTGCCCAAAATTCATCTAATTTTAAAATGGAACTTATCATAAAGGTTGACCTAAGTGATTTAGTGTGAGATAATTACAAAAGGGATTGTTATATCTACAATATCAAGCCTCATTCATTCCTCACCTAGTAAATATTGGGAACTCACAAGTAAATTTACCAAGAAGTACTCAATCAATCATTCAAGTGAGAAAAATTTCCCTATTCATCCTTATTTCCATGTAAATCATAGGATTAGTATCCCTATAGGTCTAAAGCATTGAAGGAACATCACATGATCCATATTTACTAAGTTACAAGCTAGGCCAATTTATGTACTTATTTATCACACATTGCATCCTTATGAACACACAAGTCAACATGTAGGGGAGAAATACATAAGTCTAAGGTCCTCTTTAGAGTATTATATATGTAGACAACACCTATTAATAGAATGGGCCTTAGGGAATATACACACTATGTGCTCATTAACCCATTTTTCCCACATTCACTCTAAGGGTAAGGAAGATAAGGTTTTAATCATTTTATAGAGAGAAATACTATTCACATAATCTAAATAAATTCAACAAAAAAACTAGAAGGTTCTAGGTGGTAACATCTAGATCTAGTCACTATTCCATACTCGACACCTACGTCCATCTCAAACACTAGTCTCAATGTAATAATCTAGATCTAATGTAAGTGTCTAATGCCATAAAGTGTAAAATTATAAAATATAATGACTATTCTAAGATCTTGATTTGGTCTACTTTCAACCTGTTTCAACCCATATCTACATGTGCATAGTAAAACAACTAAGTATTCTTATTTCCCATTTATTACAATATTAATCAATAGTTTTGCTTTCAATTTTTGGCATATCTCAGTATTTAAATTAAGAATATTGTTTATCTAAATTTGTAAATTAATTGGTATATTATAGATATGTTTATCACCCTTTTTCTTAATCATTTCTATATTCTTAACCCTATATGACCTTACACATATTATATTTAGGGTTAAAAATTTGGTGAACCCAACCTTTAATATCAAAACCCTAGAATTAACCTATGGTTTTATGTTTTTATGATTAATATAAGTTTGTTTTCAAATTCTAAGTTTTTCATTTATAAGCAATGGAAAATTTTAATAAAAAACCTCATTTTAAAATGAAAGATAAAGAAGCATTAGTTACTTATATTAATAACAATAAGATCTTAATGGATGCATTTTTTTATGTTACAAGAGATGAAATCACTAAGCATGCTAAGTTTAAGGATTTCTCACCTAGTGATGGTGAATCCTTAGGTGGTACTAAAATTGATTCTATGCCAATAACCCTAATCTTGATAAATCATCACTTTGTACTTCTAATAGGGGCATGGGTTATGTGTTTACACCATTGTTTCATGAAAAAAATCATACTATTGATTAATACTACATAGTAAAAACTAATAATTCAACATAATTCTCAATTTTAATTCCTATATTAACTCAAACTATGAGTACACCTACTTTGATAACTTCTTAAAAGTCAAACCTTAGTGATCAAAAGGCGTAATATCTTATCCAAACTATAAAAAATTAAAAGCTAAACTTACAAATATTTAATAAAATTATATGAAATCACCTTATGCTTTGATTCACAAAATGTGTTGCATAACCATTTTGCACTTAAAATATATTTGCACCCCTTTCCAACTAGTTTTTTTGCACCTAAGTTCACCTTTTATGATGGCAAGGGTGATCTTAAATAACATCTTTGATCTTTCAATGTGCATGCCTTGATTATGCCTCTAATGATAAAATTTTGATGAAATTATTTCCAATGAGTCTCAAGGACTATGCTCTTAGGTGGTTTTATAGTTTACCAATCCAAGCAATAAAAGCATTTAAAACCTATTGCAAACTAATTTTTGTCACACTTTTCTATAAACATTATCAAAAAGGTTTCATATGCCCAAATTGTAAAGATCAAATAAGAAACCAATGAACTTATTAATGATTATGTATTCAGGTAAAAGGAAAATGTTGACTAAAATGACCAATCCAGTGGAAAATAAATATCTTTAAGACATCTTCAAGCAAATTTTTCTTGCCCCATTACACAAGTCCATTATTTTCAAAAAAATTTAAATATTTTGATGACTTATTCCATATTGTTCCCAATTGTGAAATGAAACTTATCTCATTAAACAAACTTAAGTATGTGTAGATGCTATTTATGAATTTTATAACATGTCAGTATTATACACTAGGAAAAAACATATCATGGACATAACTTTAGCTTCTAGACCTTTCCTGTAGCCAAAAGGCTTGTATACACTCTCTTTGAGAAAAATTACTTATATATTAGTCTGACCAATGTTATTTTGATGACTTAATCTTCTATCTTGCGTAAAATGTTATAAACCTACTTATCTTTTATTTCTACAAGTTCTAGACCTACACCCATTTTCTAATTGCTCAAACACTTACGTCCTAGTTAGATGCCTACATCGATGCAAGTGTCCTATTCTAACATAAGTGTTGAGTGCCCTAAAGTCATATAAATTGTAAATGAAACATATTCTTATGGTTAGCCTAAGTGATTTTATGTGAGATATTATCCAAAGGGTTTGGTATAAATATAATATCAATCTTCATTCATTCCTCATGTAGCACATAACAAAAATCATTCAATCAAGCACTTAAGTCAGAAAAGCTTCCCTATTTTATCCTATTTACATATTAGTCATAGGGATAACATATCTAAATGTCTAAAGTACCAAAATAACACTCAATGAGCCAAATTTACCAAGTTACAAGATAGGTAACTCTATTTACTTTCTTGTTACACATTATATGATACCCACACAAGCTAACCATAGGGGAGAACTACATAAGACTAAGGACCTCTTCAGAGTATTAGATATGTAGTCAATGATCATTGATAGAGGGTTCTTTGGGGTAATTTGACACCATGTTCTCACTAATCCATTTTACCAAAACCACTATGAAGATGAAGAACTAGGGTTTTGATATTTGACAAGGAGAGATATTATTTGACCCACACCTAAATTCAGTCGAGTGAAGGAAACACAAAGCCCAAAAGCATTTAGGTGGTCAAATATAGTTCTAGTAGGTATTATATATTGGACACCAGCACCCAATTTAGATAGTAGTAGTGATGTAACCATCCCAGGTCGATATAAGTGTCTAAAACTATAAAAGTCAAATTTATAGAATCAAGAAACTTATCCAAAATCTAGATTGAGTCTAATTTTTACCTGTTCCATAATCTAGATTTATGTTAGAAATAAAACCAAATAAGTATCTTATTTTCATCATCATTATAATTATATAAAAGAACTATACTTTCCATTTTAACATATCTTAGCACAATAAATTTAGTATATGTTTATCTAATTTTTGAAATTAATTGGCTTGATTTATAGATAGTATACCATCCTTGTGCCCTAGGCTATCTCTACCCCTTTAATCCTAGATTCCCTAGTATATATTTTAAGGTTAAATATTTTGCAAACCTAATTCATGTGAATGAAAAATTTTATGATTATTAGGGTTTTTAGCCAACTATGATTTCAAATTTGTATGATTTTTAAGTTCTTTCTTATATTTTTTATATACAACCTAGGCATAGCCCTAGATTGAGAAGTGTGTATATTGAACACATTGAGTTCCCCCTTATACCACCTAAGATGTCTAAAATTAATGAGGTACTTAACACTATGGATCATGATGATACCAATGTCGATAATAAAAAAAATACTAATGAGGTTATCTTAGAAGAATATTTTGATAATGAAAATTGAGTCTAATGAAACTAATGAAAAATAAAAAATAGATCATGAACAAGTGCAATCAATTTCATTATTTCATGAACATATTCATCAAACCCTTAAATATCTTGATGAAATCCTAAGAACCATATTAGAAACTAAAAAATAAAAAAACATAGATGAACAAGTAGGTTCATCTATTAATCATGTTATTTTAGTTACAGGTCATCCCCATATACCAAAAAAATTCCCCTTGAGCACATTACCACTTCATACTTCTAATGATGGCACGAGATATGTATTTAAACCTTTATTACTTGAAACCGTGATTACCACACTTACATGGGTAACCTAAATATCTCAACCTAATTTCTAATTCTAATTCCTATATCTACCTAACCTATGGGTACAACTCCTTTGATGACTTCTTAAATATCCAACCTAAAATACCAAGAGGTGTAGGCTCTTGTCTAAACTATAAATTTTTTGAAAACTAACGTTACAAATATTAAATAAAATTATATGATATATCCTTATGTTTTTGATTCAAAATAGGTGTTACATAATCTTCTTGCACCATAGATATATTTTCATCCCTTAACCATTTGTTTTGTTACACCTAAGTTCATATTATATGATGGTAAGGGTGATCCTAAATAGCATCTTAGATATTTTTATGTAGCATGCCTTGATTATGCCTCCAATGATAAAATTTTGATCAAATTATTTCTAAGGAGATTAAATAACTATGTTTTAATGTAGTTCTATGATTTACCAACTTAATCAGTAAACACCTTCAAATCCCCTTGTATATCCATTTTGACACACTTCCCTATTAAAATTATAGAAAATTTTTCCTATGCACAAATTTCAAAGATCAAACAAGGAACCAATGAACCTATTAATGAGTATGTCTAATGGTACAAGATAATGTTAGCTAAAATGACAAATCTAATGGTGGACAAAGAGTTACAAGACATATTCAAGAAAAATTTGTTTACCCCATTAAATGAGTCTATTGCTTTTTTAAAAATAAATTCTTTTAATGACTTATGCCACATTTTTCATGATCATGAAATTAAATTCATATCATTGAACAAACTTAATATGTAGAAAACACACTAACTACATCTACTTCTAACCAAGTTTAATATCAAACTAATTTATAAGGTCAAACCTCCTAAGACTAAGATAGAAACAACCACCATGGTTAATGTGGTGTCAGATCCACCTAATTAGATTGTCTTATCCAATGCATCATGAAGACAATTTTCATGCATACCTAAGTCTCCCACTTCATTACTCTTGCATATTATAAAGTTTTATCATATATCTCTCCCTCATCTTATAGAGGTTGATATGAGTATAAATATACCTAAAGGGTATGATGGAAATGTTTATTATGATTATCTCTAAGGCCTTGGTCATTCTACGAATATATGGTTTATATTGAAGAATAAGATCCAAGACCTTATTAATGACCAAAATATTAAATTTTATGATCTTCTAAAGGAATTAGGTTCATAACCCAGTGATCGGCATAAAAACAAAATATTAAACAATATTTTTTAAGACCATTCTAAGAAATATTTGGATGTGAAAATGGCATACAATGTGTATCCTCCTCCATCTCACTATGATCACACATTTGAAGGGATTATTGGTTCCTATATGTGGCATATACCTCATATAGTTCAAATACCTTATATTACTTTCTATGATAGTGAGATTATGAATTATGACTTAAATCTTCATTCCTTATTCATTTGAGCATGCCTTGATCAAAAATCTATACAAAATTTTATGATTGACAATAGTGAAAAAAAACATTTATAATTTGACATTACTTACACATTTGGTTTCTACAAATCATGATTTTCATCCTTCAACCAAATTAGTTAGAGAATTTGATAGGACCTCACAATTGATTCTTAGTGAGATTGACTTACCTTTATAGGTGGGTCTTGCACATGTGGTTACTACCTTATAAATTATACCATCCATGGGTGTCTTTGACATGTTATAGGGATGACCTTAGATTCATATAATTCAATAAATACCTTCTATAATTCATGGGTGTGTTAAATAAATTCATGCCAATCGAGTAATTATAGTTCCTAGAATTCTATATGAACATCCTCTTGAACAAGATAAATTTATAACCATGCAGTTAATTATCAAAACTCTTAAGGTTAATCTTTCATAAAAGGTTAATAAATAAGCAATTCCATTTATTAGGAAGCTAATATGTGAGAGAGTATTTCATCATATATCTATCCATAGTGGGATCCATAGAATACTCATATACTACACATAATATTTAAATATCTAGATCACCTATATATGTTCATATTATTGTTATTCCAAAGAAACTATAGACTATTCAATGATGGGGTATATAACCCCCTGATCTTACTATTTCTTCTTCACAACCATAAAGTCCTATTATACAAAAGTATAACATTACATATTCTATAGTGATAGATATTACACCTATACATGCTCCTTGATAGTAACACCAATTTATTGCACTAGGTTTATGGTGGGGCAATACCTATAAACATCAATTAGATGATATCATAAAGTAGTTTATCTAGTTTCACATATTTAAAAGGTATAAAATAAACCAAAAAAATAAAAATCCAAGAGTATGTTCAACATTTACATGTCCTATTATCTCCTTGGCATATATGTTATTAATTCCATGTTGGTAGATGGCATATAATTTATTTTTATATACACATGTTTCACACATTTTTTGAATGTGACACATGCATACACATATACATGATCTATGCACTTTCAAATGTTGGGCCTTCCCTCTAATCATGTCATGTGGACATTAGGGCATCCACTTATTTGATCATGATACATCTAGGTTATATCACTCTATGGTCATTTTATATTATCATGTTTGATCTTATGTACCTACACATGCCTTTATTCATGCTTATATCTTTTGTAGTGTAATTAATATGTTGCTATGTACAAAATTTTTTTTTATAACACATGATCTATGGGATATTATGATATGTTTATGCTAGTTTCTTATGCCTTCATTCATGAACTTCCTTGAATGCGTTACCTTGATATTGTCTTACTTGTTTGAATATTTGAATATGATCCATTGTTTATAGCCCTCATCAATTTTTTTATCTCTTTGAAATTTAAATATGTTAACATTTGAACATGTCATTCTTTCTTTTAGGGACATTTAACTAAGTCATGTCCCTTTGATTGTGCAACATTTGAATATGCCCCTTATTTGAGGTGTTCTTAGACCATTGTATCTTTATTTAATTTTTAGTGTTCTTGTGTGTGTGATTGATTAATTATTGATATTATATTATTACTATATATACATTTACATAGTATAAATCATGCATAGTAGGACTTTGTGTGATTGCATTTTTTGTGCTTTAATGATATATCTACCTAGACATGTTCCATTGATATGCTATATGGTAAATTGATAATTTACATGGCTATCTCATCTTTTTGAGGTTAGGTAACTACTAGTTGAAACTTTCCCTCACCTCAAAAGGGGGAATATCAGTAGGGTCATGCTATAGAGGCATGAATTCTGCATTTGCTTCATAGATTTAGATTGTAATGGGGGTATGTTCTAAAAACATGTTGTCTACATTTGTCATAGTTTTAGATTCAGTGGGAACATGTTTTGGGAACATGTTATCCATAAATTCAAAATGAAACACACCCAAATTATATTGGGATCATGTTTTAGAAACATGTACTCAACATTGGCACTTACATCAGTTGGAGGCATGTTTTAGAAACATGTTCTCCACACTTACACCAATTATTAGATTGATATTATAGTGGGGGAATGTTTTGGAAACATTTTATCCAAACTTACACCAATTTTAAAATTTTATATTATAGTGGGGGCATGTTTTGAAAACATATTCTCCACACTTACACATTTTCAAATTGGCTGAATTCCTAGTTATATGATTTAGATACACATTTATGGTATAGTTTTATACATTATTATTATTGTTATGCATAGTTTCATTATGAGACATATATAATGTGTAAATTATATGAAATGTGCAGCATCAAATTAGTTTTATATTTTAAACACTTTCAAGGACTATCATCACCCCCATGTTAGATTTTTATAGATTGTATTGAGCCAATCTATTATAGTAGTTGGTTCACTTTTTGGTATGGTTGAGGTGATTAAATAACACAATCTTGCCAAGTTTATTGGTTGGAATTAATTACAACATATAACCTCAAAAAATTTATAGTTTGATTTGACTTGTTCAACCCATACTCACTAGATTATATGTATGATTGGGTTGCATGGTTGAGCTAATCTCAACTATCGAGTGTCAGCTCACATTTTCTCCAAAATTGGGGGCACATGTCCTCTAATCTTTCTCTATCTTTTTAGATATATGCACTTTATATATTTGGGGTGTTACATATTTTGATTAGGTTTCTATTACCAATTTTATTGTGTGATGTAATTTACAACATTGGGACATATTTTAGAAATATATGGGGTGTTGCATATTATGAGTTAGGTTTCCCATACCAATGTCATTATGCACTACAATTCACAATAATGTAATAAATTTTAGAAATATTTGGTGTTTTACATATTTTAAGTATGGTTTCCCATACAAGTGTTGTAGCATGGTGTAATTCGTCACACTAGGACAAATTTTGGAAATATTTATTGTGATGCATATTTTTAGTCATGTTTATCCAACTAGTGTCGTGAAATGAAATTTCTAACACTAAAAAAAAATTAAAAAATAGTTGTGATCTTGCATATTTTGAGTCAATTTCCCATACCAATGTCACTTCATGATGTAATTCATAACACTATGAAAATTTTTATAAATATTTGGGATCTTGTATATTTTGATTTGAGTTTCACCTACCAATTTCAATACATGGCACAATTTGTAACACTAGGAAAAATTACAAAAATATTTGTAGTGATGCATATTTTTAGTTGGGTTTTTCATACCAATCTTATTGTGTAGAAATTCGCAACACTTGGACATATTTTTGAAATATTTGGGGTGTTGGATATTTTGAGTCATCTTTCCCATGCCAATGTTATTATGTGGTGTAATTATCAAGACTAGAACAAATTTTGAAATAATTGGGTTGTTACATAGTTTGAGTTGGATTTTTCATTCTAACATCATTTCATGTCTCAATTCATAACAATGTTATATTTTTATTAAATATTTGTGATGCTACATATTTTGAGTCAAGTTTCCACTAAAAATGCCATTGTGTGATGCAAATCACAACATGTGGACAAATTTTAGAATTTTTTTGGGTGTTTCTTAGTTTGAGTTTATTTTTAGGTACCAATTTTGATGCGTGGTGCAATTTGAAACACTAGGAAAAATTTAACAAATATTTTGGGTGTTGCATAATTTGAGTCAAGTTTCTTATATTAATGTTGTTGCATATCATAATTTGAAACATTGAAACAAATTCTAAAAATATATGGTTGTTGCATATTGGATTTGTGTTTCCCATACTAATGTTGTTGTGTAGTTATAATTCACAATACTATGATATATTTCAAAAATACCGGGGTGTTGTATATTTTAGCTTAGGTTTCTCATACCAATGTCATTATGCTCCATAATTTACATCAATATATATTTCAGAAATGTTTGGGGCATTACCTATTTTTGAGTTGGATTTCTAGTACAAATGTTGTAGTGTGGTGAAATTCATAGCACTAAGAGAAATTTTAGTAATATTTGGGGTGTTTCATATTTTATTTGGGTTTCTTATACCAATGTCATTACATGATGTAATTCATAACACTGGGACAAATTATGGAAAAATTTGTGGTGTTAAATTTTTTGAGTTAGTTTTCCTCTATCAATGTCATTGCATGATGTAATTTTTATCACTAGGACAATTTTTATAAATGTTTAGGGTGTTGCATATTTTGAGTTAGGTTTCTCATAACAATGTGATTATATAATATAATTCACAACATTGGGACAATTTTAGATAATATTTAGGATGTTTCATATTTTGAGTCAGGTTTCCCTTACCAATGTCATTATGTGATGCAACTCATAACACTGAGACAAACTTTGGAAATATTTAGGGTGTTACATTTTTTTGAGTCAAGTTTCACATACCAATGTCATTGGGTGACATAATTCACAACACATGGATTTTTTTTTTAAATATTTGGGGCATTACATAATTTTTATTTAGCTTTCCCATACCAATGTCATTACTTGATGCAATTCATAACACTAGACAAATTATATAAATATTTATGGTGTTTAATATTTTGAATTGGGTTTCTTGTACCGATGTCATTATGTAGTGTAGTTCTCATTTGATATTTAGGCTATTTAATATTTTTTGTCACATGACACAAATTAAAAAACTAGGATAAATTTTATAAATATTTGGGGTCTCACATATTTTGAGTTAGATTTGTACTACCAATGTCATTACATGATGAACTTTACAACACTAGGATAGATTTCAAAACACTATAATTTTTTTTAATATTTGGGGTGTTGCATATTTTGAGTTGGATTTATCATTCCAATGTCATTGTGCATCTCAATTCATAATAAAGGGATATATTTATAAATTTTTTGGGGTGTTATATATTTTGAGTCAGGTTTCTTGTACCAATGTTGTTATATAGTGAAATTCATGACATTGGGACAAATTTTATAATTTTTTTGGGTGTTGCATATTTTGATTTTGGTTTCTTGTACCAATTCCAATGTGTGGTGTAATTTATAACATTGAGACAAATTTTAGAAATGTTTAGGGTGTTACATATTTTTATTCAAGTTTACCATAATAATGTCATTGAATATCATAATTTATAACATTGGTACACATTTTAAAAATATTTTGGGTGTTACACATTTAGAGTTGGGTTTCCCAAACTAATTTCATTGTGTAGTGAAATTCACAACACTAAAAAAGGTGGGATAATAGAGTATATGGAGCATATCACTGAGCATAATTCTCTAGTGGTAAGATATTTCATAGCTTCCTAGTCAAAAAGAGAGGTTTCCATGAGAGGGATTTCCATTAATGTTTTTAAGGAGCTTATAAGAGAAGTCATGGGCATGGCTTGCATAGGTACAAAAGAATACAAGGATCAATCAAAGAAATAGGAGTCGCTATAACATTTATTTTGAACCAATGAATTTGTGCAAATAGAGAAAAATGGATTTCCCCATGCCAACTTGCCCAAATACTAGCCCAAAGTCTATTTACAGGCCATGAGGTACATGGCCCTATAAGGTAAATACTCCTTGATATTTTTTCACCATTTCATATTGCTTAATCATTTCATTAGTTTTAAGATCAGCCTTTCATATTTTCTCTTGAAATCCCTAGAAAGCATAGTCCTCCTTCACCACGTTAATGCTAATAAACTAATTTTACACCAAGGCCTTATCTTTCTATTGGTGAAACATGGCCATAACCTGCTTAGCAAAAAAGTCTTCCCTAAAGGATCCTTCTCTAAGGATTACTCCCAAGAGGGCCTTCTAGAGGGAGATCATTATTCATGTTCCGTCCCCATGACTAAACATTCTCCTTAAAATAGTTTGACCTACTCACCTCTGGATGACCTCCCCTTGAAAATATTTTCATCCCTAAACCCAAACCCATCACCCTCAGATCTCCCTCCACCCATGATCTGAAAGGTAAGGCCATTGTAATAGAGGAATGTAAGAAGAATAAAGTAATGTTATAAAACTTTAACATAAAGGTCTAGCATATGGGTTTTGGTTTGGAAAAACTAATCCAAGACTGGAACAAGCTTCATCGAGTGGTAGAGACCATGACCCATGTGTTGGCGTAGTCTACCCTATCCCATTTCATTTCCCTAATTATAAAATTACCTAAGGATGATCCTTTTGGGTGAACAAGCTGAGGGTCATAGGAGTCAAACCAAATAAAAATATTTGAAAGATAAGACCAATTTCCTACCTAAGGATAATTATACTGAGGAGGACACCCAGGAAGGTCCCCCTAATTAACGTGTTTGCTACATCTACTTTTGTTTTTGATATTTAGTCTTTCTCATTTTGCTCGTTTGGCCTTGTTAGGCCTATTTAAAATTTTTATTTCACATTTGTCGTTTTGGGGCCCCTATAAAACCTAGGTTTACTATATCTAATAAAAAATAACACTAGAAAAAAATTGATAAATACTTTGGGTGTTGCATATTTTGGGTCATTTTTCTTGTACCAATATTGTTATGTGATGAAATTTGAAACATTGGGACATATTTTGCAAATATTTGGGGTGTTGCATATTTTGAGTCAAGTTTCCCATAAAAATGTCATTGTGTGATGTAATTCAAAAAAATGGGAATTTTTTTATAAATATTTAGGGTGTTGGATATTTTGAGTTAGGTTTTCCATACCAATGTCATTGTGTGACATAATTGATAACACAGGGATAAATTTCAAAAATAATTTGGATGTTTCATATTTTTAATTAGGTTTCCCATACCAATGTCATTCCTTGATGCAAATCACCACACTTGGATTTTTTTTTAAAATATTTGGGATGTTTCATTTTTTGAATCAATTTTCTTGTACCAATGTCACTACATGGCATAATTTTCAATACTTAGACAAATATTAGTAATATTTGGAGGTTACATATTTTGAGTCAGATTTCCCTTACCAATGTCATTCCATGATGTAATTTACAATAGTTGGAAAAATCCAAAAATATTTGGTGTGTTGCATATTTTGATTTGGGTTTCATGTACCAATGTAATGCATTATGCATAACAATTCACAACACTGGGACACATTTTAAAATTATTTGGGATGTTGTAATTTCAAGTATGGTTCACCATAAAAATATTATAGCATGGTGTAATTCCCATAACTGGGACAAATTTTGTAAATATTTGTGGTGCTACATATTTTTAGTCATTTTTTTCCTATAATGTCATTGTGTAGTGAAATTCATAACACTAAAACAAATTTCAAAAATATTTGTGGTCTTACATAATTTGAATCAATTTTACCATAACCAATGTCATTGTGTGATTAAATTCATAACACTATGAAAAATTTTATAAATATCTACGTTGTTTCATATTTTGAGTTAGGTTTCTCATACTAATGTCATTACATGATGCAATTTGTAACACTGGTAAAAAACTCAAAAATATTTGTGGTAATTTATATTTTGAGTTGGGTTTCTTGTACCAATATCATTGTGTGTATAAGTTCACAACATTGGGTCAAAATTTGAAAATATTTAGAGTGTTTCATAATTTGAGTCATGTTTCTCATACCAATGTCATTGTGTAGTGAAATTCATAAGACTAGAATTTTTTTTGGAGATATTTGGGGTTTTGCATATTTTGAGTTGGATTTTGCATTCTAATGATTGCATGTATTAATTCATAACAATAGGATATTTTTATTAAATATTTATGGTGTTACATATTTTGAGTTGGGTTTCTAGTACCAATGTTGTTGCATGGTGCAATTCACAACATTGGGGAATTTTTAGAAATATTTAGGGTGTTGCATATTTTGAGTTTGTTTTCCTATACTAGTTTTGATGAATTGTGTAATTTGTCACATTGGGATAAATTTTATAATTTTTTTTGGGTATTGCATATTATGAATCAGGTTTCCCATATTATTGTTGCTACATGTCAAAATTTACAACACTAGGAATTTTTTTAAATATATATGCATTGTTTCATATTTAGAGTTATGTTTCCCATAATAATGTTGTTGTGTAGTGAAATTCACAAAACTAGGATATATTTCAAAAAATATTGGGGTGCTACATATTTTGGTTAAGTTTTACTATACTAATGTCATTGTGCTTCATAATTCACAACACAAATAGATTTTAGAAATATTTAGGGCATTGCCTATTTTTGAGTCAGGATTCCCATACCAATGTTGTTGTGTAGTGTAATTTGTAACAATGGGAGAAATTTTAAAAATATTTTTGGTGTTTCACATTTTAAGTTTGATTTCTTATACTAATGTTTTTACATGATGTAATTCACAATACTAGGATAAATTATGGAAATATTTTTGGTGGTACATATTTTGAGCCAATTTTCCTATACCAATGTCATTGTGTGAATTAATTTGCACCACTAGGAAAATGCTTATAAATGTTTATGATGTTGCATATTTTGAGTCAGTTTTCTCATATCAATGTTTTTATATGACACAATTCAAAAAAATGGGAAAAATTTCAAAAATATTTAGGTTGTTTCATAATTTTATTCAAGTTTCTAGTACTAATGTCATTCTATGATGTAACTCGTAACACTGGGACAAACTTTGAAAATATTTGGATGTTACATTTTTTGAGTTAGGTTTCTCATACCAATGTCATTGGGTGATGTAATTCACAACACATTGAGAAATTTCATAAATATTTGGGGCATTGCATATTTTTGGGTCAGTTTTCCCATACAATGTCATTGCTTAGTACAATTAAAAACACTATAAAAATAATAGAAAAATTTCAAGTGTTTGAAATTTTCAGTCAAGTTTCTTATACCAATGTCATTGTATTGTGGAGTTCTCATTTGATACTTAGGGTGTTTGATATATTGATTTGTGTGTTATAATTTGAAAAAATAGGATGAATTTTATAAATATTTAGGGTGTCACATATTTTGATTCACATTTCTTATACCAATGTCATTATGTGATGTAATTTGCCTCATTGGGATAGATTTCAAAACACTATAACAAATTTTTGAAATATTAGGGTTATTTCACATTTTGAGTTAGATTTATGATTATAATGTCATTGTTCATATCAAATCTCAATAAATGGATATATTTATAAAACATTTGGGGTATTACATATTTTGAGTCAAGTTTCCTATACCAATGACATTATGTACTGAAATTCACAACATTATATAAAAAAAAAAGAAATATTTGGGGTGTTTCATATTTTGTGTTTATTTTTGTGTACTAATATCAATGCAGGGTGTAATTAATAACATTAAAAAAAATTGTAGAATAATTTTGGGTGTTACATATTTTAATTTATGTTTCCCATACCAATGTCATTGCATATCATAATTTACAACATAAGTAGAAATTTAAATAATACTTCATGTGTTTCATATTTTAGGTTATTTTTCTTGTACCAATATTGTTGCATGATGCAATTTTCAACATTGGGACAAATTTTTGAAATATTTGGGGTGTTTAATATTTTGAGTCATGTTTCCCATACCAATTCCATTATGTGACACAATTCATAACACTGTGAAAAAAGTTATAAAGATTTAAGGTATTGCATATTTTGAGTCAGGTTTTTTGTACCAATGTTGTTGTGTGACATAATTCACAACACTATGAAAACAATTAAAATTATTTAGGGTGTTATATATTTTGATTTAGTTTTCCCATACCAATATCATTCCTTGATGTAACTTGCAACATTAGGACAAATTTTTAAATATTTGGGGTGTTGCATTTTTTGAGTCAATTTTCTTGTACCATTGTCATTGCATGGCATGATTTTCAACACTTAGACAAATTTAAGTAATATTTGGGGTGTTACATATTTTGAGTCAAGTTTCCTATACCAATGTCATTACATTATGTAATTTACAATAGTGGGAAAATTTTGAAAATATTTGGATGCATATTTTGAGTTGAGTTTCCCATACCAATGTCAGTATGCAAGTAATTTACAACATTGGGAAAATTTTTAGAAATACTTTAGGTGATGGATATTTTTAGTTAGGTTTCCCATACCAATGTCCTTATGTTATGTAATTTTCAATACTAGGATAAATTTCAAAAATATTTGAGATGTTTTATATTTTTATTTAGAATTCCCATTCCAAAGACATTAGTTGTTGTAATACACATCAATGGGACATATTTAAAAACAAATTGGGGTGTTGCATCTTTTTAATCAAGTTTCTTGTACCAATGTGATTACACGACATATATTTGAACACTCAGATATTTTTTTAAATATTTTACATGTATTTTTTATGTGAGGTTTCTCTTAATAATGTCATTACTAAGAAAATTTCACAACACTAAGACAAATTTCAAAAATATTTGGTGTGTCACATATTTGGAGTCAAGTTTCTATAGAAATGTCATTACACAGTGCAATTCAAAACACTAAGACAAATTTCATAAATATTTTGGGTGTTGCATATTTTGAGTGAGGTTTTCCATACCAATGATGTTGCATGATGTAATTAAAAACACTAAAATTAAATTTAAAAATATTTGGGGTGTTGCATATTTTGAGTTAGGTTTCCCATACCAATGTTATTGTACAACACAATTTTCAACACTAGGACACATTTTAGAAATATTTTGGATATTTCATATTTTGATTTGAGTTTACCCTACAAATGTAATTACATGGAACAATTATCAACATTAGAAAAGTTTCAAAAATATTTGTTGTGTTGCATATTCTAACAGGTTTCCTATACCAATGTCATTTTACGTCATAATTAGTAACACTGGGACATATTTTGGTAATATTTTTGGTGTTTCATATTTTGAGTTAGGCTTCCCATACCAGTGTCATTTCATGACATAATTTAAAACACTATCATAATTCTTGGATTATTTAGGTTATTGCATATTTTGATTTGGGTTTCTAGTTCTAATGTTGTTATACTTTACAATTTTCAACACTAGGACAAATTTTGAAATTATTTTTAGGTGTTTCATATTTTGAGTCAGTGTAATTTGAAAAACTAGTACAAAATTTTGAAATGTTTGGGGTGTTGCATATTTTGAGTCTGGTTTCTTATACTAATGTTGATGAATGGTATAATTCATAACACTTAGACAAATTTTGAAATATTTAGGGTGTTGTATAATTCAAGTTGGGTTTCTTATACCAATGTATTTCCATGTCTTGAGTTGTAAAACTGAGAAATATGTTGAGTATTACATATTTGGATTTGGTTTTTCCATATTAATGACATTGTGCATCAAAATTCCCAAACTGGGACAAATTTTATAAATAATTGGGGTGATGCATATTTTGAATCTTATTTCCTATACCAATGTTATTGCATGGTATAATTCACAACA